>JASWHV010000003.1:32258662-32633311 GCA_030760725.1 Neostapfia colusana
GGAGGAGATGGACCCCCAAGAGGGAAACCCCATCGAGTGGGAGTCGTGCACGCCGCCGTGTTAGTGCGTGTGTGTGCTAGAGGGGACACGTTCACGGGCTGAACGTGAACTCTGTGCGTAGTCTATGCCCGTGAGTGTCGACTAAACATATTTTGTTGTAAACATGTTCATAAACTCTTTTATGTAATAAAACTTTGCTTCCGCTTTGTACCTTTTATGTGTGTTATCCGGTGTTGTGCAATGCAGCACCCCTCAGCGTGATCCTAGCTCGACAAGGCCGTGAGGCCTTGTCAGTGTGGTATCAGAGCTCGCTTGAGGTTTAACGCACTAAAAAGGTCATCTTTTTCAAAAACTCGGTGAGGAACGAGTTAGTAGCCCATATAAGGATGTTATTAGTGTATAGAAAGTGGAAAATCTAACCTATGTGCTTATGTCGGAAAATCGTGCATCTCGGAAGGTCATATGTCTTGAGGGGTGCATGTAAGCGTTGTCCACCAGTGCACACAAGCTAAAAGGTGGAGCCTCACGGGTGGCAGGTAACCCGGCCCGCTTTAATATCCTCTACGACTCTTCATGTCATTTGGGTATTTGAGCAATGCCCTTCCCTGGCGTGCTACGGGCAAGTTTGGGAGATCCCGTCACGTGGTTAGTAACGTGGACGCGTAGCTCAAGGCGTGTTTGGCTTGAGAACAACCGTGCGAGTGATGACAGATGGTTGTATGAACTGTATTCAGACCGGGTTCGGTGTGCAGCCGAGCCTGACGATTGTGTGAGTTATTTGCAGGTAGTCTAACCACGAATCAGTAGACGAGTAGCACACGTGTGCGAGGGACGTTTAGTGCCACTGAACTAACGAAGCCGGCTAAGTCCGGTATAGGTTTTGATTTGTGAGGAACGTAGTACCGACATGAACTGGTGACGCTTCAACGTCACACCCCACTAAATAAGTAACCTCATTGTAAAACTTGAGGGTTTTAATCCAGAGCACAAAAAATTTGATATAACTTCTTCCCTTAATCAGGATGTTAAAAGTTAACAAGTTTTCAACTTATAGGATACTAAGGACAGAGTCCTCTGTTTTCAGCTGAAATAAGGCTGAAGTTAAACAGAGGTTACAGGTTGAGTTCTTTCGAGGTTGGGGTCATATGATACATTTATAGAAAGATTTGGAAGAGCTTCACAACTTTTCTGTTGATGTCCAGAGGTGTTTCATCCGTTAACCAGTCAAAATGCAGTAGAGTTGAAACTGTCCAGAAAACAGGGCAGAGCAAACACTCTTTGTAACTCTCTGTAAATTGAGCATCACTTCCTGCATAAACATCTAAAAATAGAAAATGAGGTAGTTCTGAAATGTTAATGAGATGAGTTACATCTTTGTAACAGAAAGTTTTGTCAAATTCGACGAAGAATTAACTGGGATTCTTGGATCAAATCAGTACCTCAAGCAGGGAGGTGCTGTCCAATTTTCTCCAGAAATTCTGTCAACTTTAACATTTCATAACTTTTGAACCTGAAGAGATCTGAGGCCAAGCAAATACTTTATGGAAAGCTATTTAAGTTGGATTTAACTTTGATGTTGAGCTCCAGAATTGGTTTTGCATTTATCATGGTCTAAATCAGGTTGAAATGGAAACTGGTCAAGGCTGTCAGTTTGGGCAGCAGACCAGCAATCAAATTTGTTCTAAGTTTGAATGGTGTTTCCAAGTTTTATGATTTCAATGACATGTTTTAATATTATAACTCAATGATTTACTGTTGAAATGAATATTTGACCTTTTTCAAATATGTTTGTATAGATGACAGCGGATAAACAACTGGATAACGGGTGGGTGGTCTCCCACTGTTCTCAACGCAGCGGTTATTTGGAAGTGTTGAAGCAAATGCTTCAATATTTCGGGTACGTGGAAATGCCACAGTACCTCACCAAGGAGGAAGGCGAGGAGGGGAACAATACATGGACCATCCATGTCGAAGTTCCTGCAGGACCTACGCCACCCGGTTGGGCACCATTCACCGTCACGGTGAGAGGTAGACAGCCGGAGGAAATGTGGCAAGTGGCAGCCCGTGACACCATGTAGCGTTTCTGCCAACTACATGTGAGAGCTATGAGGGCACTTCGTACGTGCTGGTCCCGGTGGAGGGGCGAGCTAATCACATGTGGAGGAAAAGGTACTTGGAGGTAACGTACAGATACGGGTTGCCCAAGGTACAACCCCGTGGAGGCGAACCTCAGCCTCTAGTTGAGGGCAGGGAAGACCGTGATGGACATCCAAGCTGTCCATACGGATTGTCTTGCCGTGAAGCTCAAGGAGAGCACCAGCCGTGGAGACCATTTCGAGAGTGCTCACAGCGCACTCCGCAATGTTCTCCTTCCGACGATAAAGCGACTGAACGAACATCAGTGGCATCGTCTGAAGAAGGCGAAAAAGAAAAGCCGCGTCGACATCACGGCTTTACAACAGCAAGTGCAGGCCTTGACCCAACAAAATGAGGTCCTCACTCAAGAGCGTGATGACGCCATTGAGGAGAGCCAGGGCTGGGAAGAGGACTACAACCAAGCCATGGATGAGGTGCATGTGTTGCAAGACCTCGTACCTCCAGTAGTGGGCCTACCTATGGTAGGTGCCGTACCCGTGGTTTTGGGTACCCCGGCGATGTGGGAACCTGAACCGGACGAGGAGGTCATGGACCCGGAGCCACCAGTAGAGGTAGCGGAGGAGGACGACCCGCAGGAGGTCGAGTTCTACTCCGAGTTGTGGGTTACTGTTGTCAAGTAGGGCAGCGAGGGTAGTGTATAAAAACTTTTGTAATCGGTGACATGTCGTGTCGACAGTCGTATATGTATAAGTAGTGACGACATGAGCATGACTTCTCGGATACCAGAGAATAATGTATCTTGTATAAAGTTTATGCTTTATCAATATATGTGAATGTTGTGCAAGTTTATTCAAGTGTCACTTCAATACCTACTGTTTTATATGGAATTTTAAGAATGGCATGTGCTGATCACTGCTGTTTTGAATTTCAGAATGACTCACACTCGTGCCAACCCGGAAGCTGGGGGTTCTAGTCAGGGGGGAGATGCCTCCCAACAACCTCCCAAGGATTCCTCGGGACAGCAACAGCAACCACTGCCACCACCACAGCCAACGGTTACATTGGCCGACATCGTTGCGGCTATGGCGGGTTCTCATCAGCAGCACACGGAGTTGCTGCAAACCTTAATTGCAAATACGTCTCGACCGGAGAGGCGTCAAGACCGTGAGGAGTGCCAACAAAGCTCCTACTCCGACTTTCTGGCTACTCATCCCCCGGTATTCTCAAGGGCGGATGAACCCCTCGATGTGGACAACTTGATCCGCATGATGGAGATGAAGTTCGGGCTGCTCCAAGTGAGTGAGAAGCGCAAGACTCAGTTCGCAGCCCAACAGCTTGAAAGGTCGCGAGTGCTTGGTGGGCGAACTTCTGTGCCTCGCAACCCACCGAGCGAGTTATGACCTGGGCGGAGTTCCGGACGGCCTTCAGGGACTATCACATACAGCTGGGTCTTATGAAAATGAAGCCGCAGGAGTTCCTTCTCCTGCAGCAAGGAAGAAAGAACACGCTGGAATACTCCAGGGCGTTCAATGATCTTGCACTCTACGCTTCATATCATGCCGATACCGATGAGAAGCGGCGGGATCATTTTTACCAGGGGCTTAACCTGCTCCTGAAGGACAAGATGGCAATGTTCAATCGAGGCAGCCTCAACGACATTATTGATGCTGCGATTGTTCAGGAGGACTCCGGAAAGGAGTTAGAGGCAGCGGAGAAGAAGCGAACCACGCCGCAGAGCAGCGGAGAGGGAGGTGGTCCTTCTCAAAATACCGGATGGTGTATCGCTCACCATCAGGTCAACGCTGGCAGCCACCACAGAGGCTGATGCCATTCCATAGTCGACCATATTCTCCACCGGCGTTCAGGCCTGCACTAACAGCACCACCTCCGCAGCAACAACAGCAGCAGCAGGCGATGCCGCGTGCGTTTGTACCTCAGCAGCGCATGCCAGGCTTTAGTCCCCCAAGCACGGGCCAGTCGTCAACTGCATGCTTCAAAATGCGGTCGCCCAGGACACTTCACCAACAACTGTCCTGAGAGGCAAGACGGCGGAGTGGCACCATAGTTTCTGGGGAGGAATCAGCCCCGGAATCCCATTAATGCGCGGCGGGCAAATCCTAAGCCCGGCACCGTCCACCAACTTGCCATAGAGGACGTGCCGGAGGGGGAGCCAATCCTTGCGGGTATGTTCCAACTCCACCAGCATCCCGCTATAGTGTTATTTGATTCAGGCACCACGCATAATTTTATTAGCCAAGATTTTATTGCTAAGCACAGCTTGCAAATACTACCCACCGAAAGTCCATATTTGATTTGTTCACCAGGTGGGAAAATTTCAGCAAGCATGATGGTTTCCAAAGCACCATTATGCTTAGAGGGTAGAGTATACCCTACGTCTCTCATAGCTTTAGAGGGACAAAAGGATGATGTCATCCTAGGGATGTCGTGGTTAACCCGCCACGGCGCTGTTTTAGACACCGTCCTCCGAGTCATGCATCTACACCCAGAAATGCACGAGTCACACTCATTATTTCTGGACAGTCATGAAATAAAACTTCCAAGTGTATACCAATCCACCACCATCAGATTGGAAGACATCCCAGTAGTCCGTGAGTTCCCAGACGTGTTCCTGGATGATTTGCTGGGGATGCCTCTCGACCGAGAGGTGGAGTTCAAGATTGAACTTGCATCGGGAACTATGCCAATATCCTGAAGGCCGTACAAGATGGCGCCAAAGGAGTTGGTAGATTTGAAAACGCAGTTAACAGACCTGCTGGAGAAGGGTTTTATTAGGCCGAGCTTCTCGCCATGGGGCTGTTCAGCGTTATTTGTGAAGAAGAAGGATGAGACGTTGCAGCTTTGCGTGGACTATCGTCCACAAACGCTGTAACCATCAAGAACAAGATCCCATTGCCACGGATCGACATGTTGTTTGATCAGTTGGTCGAAGCAAAGTCCTTTTCTAAAATGGACTTAAGATCTGGGTACCATCAGATTAAGATACGGGCTGAGGATATCCCAAAGACGGCGTTCTTGACGAGGTACAGTCTTTATGAGTACCTGGTCATGTCCTTTAGCCTCACCAACGCTCCAGCTCACTTCATGTACTTGATGAACTCGGTATTCATGCCGGAGCTGGACAAGTTTGTCGTAGTCTTCATCGACGACATATTGGTATACTCCAAGTCGGAGGAAGAACACACGAAGCATCTGCGTATAGTCTTGCAACGGCTGCGGGATCACAAACTATACGTGAAATTCAGCAAGTGCGAATTCTGGATATCGCAAGTGCCTTTTCTTGGGCATATTATCTCAGTGGAGGGCATCGCTGTAGACCCAAGTAATATCACACAAGTGCTGAATTGGAAGTCCCCGAGAACTGTTCATGAGGTGCGGAGTTTCCTCGGACTCGCGGGATATTATCGGAGGTTCATTTCGAACTTCTCGAAGATTGCCAAGCCTATGACCGAGCTGCTGAAGAAGGCTACCAAATATGTTTGGAGTCCAGCATGTGAAGCAGCGTTCAAGGCATTAGTGAAGCACTTAACATCAGCACCGGTTTTAGCGCAGCCAGACACAACAAAACCGTTCGATGTGTACTGTGATGCATCCGGCATTGGGCTCGGATGTATGCTGATGCAAGACCGAAGGGTGGTCGCGTATGAATCACGGCAGCTCAGGAACCATGAGCAAAATTATCCAAGTCATGACTTAGAGCTCGTTGCCGTGGTACTCGCACTCAAAATGTGTAGGCACTACCTACTCGGTAACCTCGTGCATTTATATACCGGCCACAAAAGCCTCAAGTATATATTCACTCAGAAGGAGTTAAACATGAGGCAGTGAAGATGGTTGGAGTTGATAAAGGATTATGAAATAGAGATCCATTATCACCCCGGCATGGCAAACGTAGTGGCAGATGCGCTGAGTCGCAAGTCACACGTCAACAATCATACCATCACACAGTTGGAAGAGAGCGAGCCACCATTGCATGTGATTCCGCATGGATCTCTCTATAACTTAGCTTTTGATACCCACCATCCGTGAAGAGATAGCGGCATCTCAGAAACATGACAAGGGCATGTTGCATTTGCGGATATCGAAGAACTGAAACCGGATCTCACTTATCGGGAGGAAACGGTTCAAAAAATTGATGAAAAGGCCCGAACCACACGCAACCATACGTTATGGTTATACAAAGTTCTATGGAGTAATCACTCTGTAGATGAAGTGACATGGGAGAGCGAAGGTTTTCTTCGTGCTAACTACCCCGACTTTTTAACGTCGCACATACAGTAATTTGCCACCGTCCTCTCTCTCATTTTCACCTTATAATCTCGAGACAAGATTCTTTTAAGGGGGGAGGAATGTAAGGGCCTAAGTTTTTGCACACATTCAAAGTGTTCATCACACCACAAACACCTCATTTGAGTAAAACTAATGAACACATTTGAAGAGCAAGTAAACACCATCAACATGGTCATTAGAGGATAAACTCACAAAAATGCAAAAGTGGTATTTCCCACATGCATCATATAGAGTCTGAGCATATAAAAAACTCCTACACCTTGCTAGGAATGTTCATGCCAAGTTTCACCCAAATCCAAAACCTTTTGAGGTATTTTTGGGTATAATTAGAAAGAGGCTAGTTTAAACTTAAATTCAAATTCAAACTACTTTCATCCCATGAATTCAGATGTGGGATTCATATTCACACTTAGCACATTTTTGTGAGCTCACACACCAATTTTCACTCCATTTGGAGTTGATCTTGACATGAGATAATTTAAGCAAATTCAAATCCAATTTGAATTTTAAACTGCATATGTGCTATGAATATAGTCAAACACTTTACAATTTGAATTCTACCAATTTCAAATGGGCATTTGGTGGATAATTCAAATTGCAAAGGGTATTAGGGGCACTACTGTTTTAAGCAGTGGGGAATTAAATTTCAGAGGTTAAAATTGGAAGTGGGGCCCTCTTGTCAGTCACCCAGTTGAAGCAAACCGACTGAAGACTGAGACTCTTTTTCTCGGGCTGCAGCTGAGCGCGCCACCGAGCCACAAGCGCCGGACAGCAGCTGCTTCGCTCGCGCGTGCTGGAGGCCACCGCTCGATGTCCTTACCCGGCGCCCAAACCCCCTCTGGGATATTTCACTGATCACAGACGTTTGCATCATCCCCGAGCGAAAGAACCTCGCCACTCACCCGAGCTCTCGGTTCCACCTTCGCCCAACCGAACCAGTAGCTGCCACGGCGAGATGAGGCCACAACTGAGTTCGCTGATCCTTGCTCGATGTTCTCGCGCCGGTTCCAGACCGTGACCAACTTTCCTCGAGCTCCATCGCTCCATTTCTTCTTCCTCGGTTCAACCCGAGCTGCCGCCACGGGAACAACTCGTCCGCCCACCACAGCCCACCTTTCCCCGAGCTGTGAACAGCAAAGAGTTTCGTCATAGATCCGTCTTCCATTACCGCAAGCTCCGGCAGCGTGACATGAGCTGCCGTCATTGTTTTGCGCCGGTGTGCAAAAGAGGCCGCCGGACCACTTCGCAAAATTCATGCTACACACCGCACCACTCATCACCTAACTTAGAGAACTACTTCTAGACGTCCATGCGAGTCTATAGGATCCGAAACTTCGGAGACCCGTCGGGTGTAGCCACTGTTCTTCGAGTTTTGCTAGGATTTCCGATTTCTGACTTAGGTCGCATGGTGACATCCTAGTTGCGGCCGTTTCCGAGATCCTTTGAGTTCATGATGACCTTCCCTAGGGTGCACTGATGCTCTATGACCATTTGCTCGATCATTTGGGGTGCTAGGAAGCCCGGCCGACACGGCCGAAGTTCTTCCGAAGCCGCCGCTCGTTTCCGGCCATGTTCCGGTAGTTGTCATGTCGAGCTAAGGCCAGCACCATGTTCCCCGTGTGGGATTAGGCAGAGGTGGCTAAAATCTTGGAGTTTCGCGCACGGCAGAGCCCTCCGGCGAGCACTCCGGCGAGGGGGGCGGCGGCCGAGCGTGGGACGTCGGGAGGTTGAAGAAGCCCCTGGTCCCCCGTGTCAGCGAGAAGAAATTTAAACTAGGTATCAGCTGTGGCACCGGATCGTCTATGGCTGCATGCGAAAAATTCCGTAGCCCCGTGTGTCAGCCGCTCAGGAGTCGACACGTAGCCCCGGTCCCACGTGCAGCAATTTAAACTTTTCCCGTTTTTCAGTTTCTAGTTCAAACTTCAAACCCTCATAACTTTGGATAGAAAACTCTAAATTGAGTGAACCAAATTTTTTTTGAATTCATCTATCTGAGTACTTTCCAACAAATTAAGTTTATCTTTATGAGAAACCTTATTTCTCCATAATTAATTCTTCAATTTTTAAATTGTTTAGAATTTTAACTGGAGAACCCTTTGGAGGAAAATTCTGAAATTTGGCCAGGATGTTCACCATAATATCCTTTAGCTAACATAAAAATTTCATATTCATTTGATCTAATTTGATCCACCTAACTGTGTGATTAATAAAACTGTTCCAGAGAAAATGGAAAATGTCCAGAAACATTTTCAGAATTTCTCTGAAATTGTTTAGCTCATATCATTGGCTAGAAATCTTCAAATTAGGTGAACCAACTCCATTAGAACGCTATAAAAATCTAGTTTTCGGAAAGTCATGGCTTGCTCCATGAAAATCCCTAGAACACCCTAACATCTCCAATTAAGGCCAAATACACAATTATTTGTGGAGGACTCAAATGAGATTTGCTGCAAATGAAACTTGGCCAAGTCTATGTTTAGGTTGTATACAAACCACAGAAAAAATTTCAGAGTCATTGGGTCTGTCTAGCAATACTTATAGTCTTAACAAATACAACTTCAAATTCAAATGCATTCAAATTGATGCATACATGTATTTATCTCATGTAGTCACTAAGGTTGAGGAGGTGTCAGAAGTCTTAGACTTCATAACTCCGGAGGAACAGCTATCCTACGACCAACAGCAGCAAGGCAAGCTCCGGTTTGCATTAGCCTTTTATAAACATTATTGTTTTGAGAACTTACATTGCGTATCCACTTTATTTCTGCATTAGAGTCTTGTTTGAAAACCCAAATGCATAGCCAAGAAAACACTGGTTTGGGCATAGGTTTGTAAACCTGGATTAGCCACTGCAGTGCTAAGTTAGTGTAGGATTCGGTACAAGTTGAGTAGTTGGAACTGCTCACGAGAATAGGCTAGAGGCACACTACTCGGGTAAAGATAGCAAATAGAACACATGGCAATAAAAATGAGACCGAGCGGAGATTAAGGGCAGCAGGACGTTGGGTCCTGGGTGCCATAGCTCCGCTTGTGTCGGTTGAGGACCGAGCCGTGTGCGGGACTGTTGAACAAGCTAGGACAGTACCGAAGACCTACCGGATATATGGGAGCCGGGAAACCGATGTAATTCGGGTAGCTGGGTGTTGAGGCATTGCTTGTCGTCCAGAGGGTAGGTTGAGAGCTTGAGGTGTAAATCGGCTGGCGGCACTTCGGATGCGCACGCAGAGACCTCTTGCTCAGGACGATAGGACCGGTTCAACATTTGGCTGACGGATGAAAGGTGTTTGCGTACAACGTCCGTGATGGTTGCTGTAGGCAACATCGAGTACGGCCATATGTGACGGGTTATTCGGGTAACCTTGCAGGTGTAAATCAATTATAACACCGTCCCTCGTGGTCAGTGAGTACCACTTATTCACTGTACCGTGACTTAGAAAGAACAGGCTAGAGTCATGTTAAAAAGTTGCTGATTGAAAGACATACTTTGGTTGCTAATGATCTATTGTAGTTAGAGCGAATTAAAGTACTTTTCAACCTTGGGCAAAGCACATGACAGAAATATGTTTCTTGTTTTATTGCGGCTCTCTTATGTGCCTTAGCACGATATTCTTCCACAACTTGTGCTAAAAACTTGAAAGTAAGGTACAAATATTTATGTGTGTCCTTTGCAACTTTCATTCCATTACACAATGCAAACCCAGCATGTAGAGTTTCATGTATAGGAAAGACGGGTGAGTCTTGCTGAGCCATCGTGCTCACTGCTTGTGTTTGAAGCTTTTGCAGGTTGCTATGAGGACGAGACTCCCGAGGAGGAGACGGACCCCCCAAGAGGGAAACCCCGTCGAGTGGGAGTCGTGCACGACATCATGTTAGTGTGTGTGCGTGCTAGTGGGAACACGTTCACGGGCCGAACGTGAACTCTTTTTCTTAGTCTATGCCCGTAAGTGTAGACTTGACATATTTTGTTGTAAACAGGTTCACAAACAGTTTATTGTAATAAAACTTTCGCTTTTGCTTTGTACCTTTTATGTGTGTTATCCTGTGCTGTGCAACGCAACACCCCTTAGTGTGATCCGGGCTAGTCGAGACTGTGTGGTCCTCGCATTCTCCCCTTTGAAGTTTAGTTCAAATGAAGAGTTCAGTAACTAATATGTGTTTTCCAACTTCCATTTTTAGTTGAAAGTTAGTCATGAATGATTTTCTTCATAGAAAGAAGTTATAAAGTGTAGTACGGTGGCGATGCACCGTATGGAATATGACGGTACTACGTTGCCTCACAAAAGAAAATCCTAACCGGCTTACACCAGCATATATGTATCTTTAGGTTGCACTATGACGATCACTCACAAATGTGTTCTACTTGGACTACGGATTCGTGGTTAGCACTTGCTAAGTTACACTCAATCTCCGTGGGGAGGACGACCTCAGCTCCATACACTAGGAAGAAGGGTGTTTCCCCTGTCGCGCAACTGAGGGACGTCCGTCTATCCCACGGTGCATATGGAAGCTCTTCTACCCAATTGGAACCATGCTTCTTCAAGTTGTCATAGATGTGCGTCTTGAGTCTCCTGAGTATCTCGGCATTTGCTCTCTCGACTTGACTGTTGCTCTCTGGGTGAGCAACGGAAGCGTCGCAAACTTGGATGTCGAGGTCTTTGCAGTAGTATTGAAAAACTGCATTGGTGAACAGGGTCCCGTTGACAGTGATGATTATGTTCAGGACCCCAAACCGGCAGATGATTGACTTGATGAACTTGACTGTTGACTGCTTGTTGATTGTTACTACAGGGACAGCTTCCGGCCACTTTGGGAACTTGTCTACGGTGACGTAGAGGTACCAGAACCCTCCGACGGATCAGAGGAATTCCCCCGGGATGTCCAGCCCCACACAGCGAAGGGCCATGAGGGCGGGATCATCTGCAGCGCCTGCGCTGGTGGGTTGATCTGCTTGGCGTGGAACTGGCACGCCTTGCATCTCCTAACCAGGTCGACCACATCCTAGAGAGCAATTGGTCAGTAAAAGACATCCCGGAAGGCTTTGCCAACCAGCATGCGGGAAGATGCATGGTTCCCACACTCGCCTCCATGGATCTCTGAGAGCAAGTCGCAGCCCTCCTCCCGGGTTATGCACCGCAATAGGATGACATTAGCGCCATGCTGGTAGAGATCCCCTTCTACCAACGCGTATCTCTTAGCCAACCAAGCGATTTGTTCAGCGGATCCATGTTCATCGGGAAGGATATTGTCTATCAAGTAGTTCTGGATCTCCGTGATCCATGCGTTGGGACCTACTTGAGCACTTGGATCTTGAGCGTGGGGTTGCACAGAGTCCCCGGTGACGTTAACGATCCGTGGCGGGCACCATGGTAGATGGGCCACCAGGACCGCCAACTTCGAGGTGCTGATCTCGACCCGTTCGCCTGGTTTGGCCGGCCAGGCGGTAGGTTGCAGCAACATCCATTCAAAGACACCCTCAGGCACCGGAGCCCAGGTGGAAGCCTTCGTTGATAGGTCGTCATCTATTGTGTTGTTGGCGCGGGGAACATGGCACAAGTCCAAGTATAAGAAGTCCTTCTCCAACTTCTGTACTTGGAGGAGATAGGCCACAAGCTGAGGGTCGTTGCAGCAGCACTCTCCCTTGGCTTGCTTGATGATTAGTTGAGAATCACCCTTCACCAACAACTGTTGGATGCCAAGGGACAACACGTTCTTTAACTCGAAGATGAGAGCTTCATACTCCGCCATGTTGGTTGTTACCTTGAAGTCAAGTTGCACCATGTACTTGAACTACTCCCCAGTTGGTGTGAGGAGCAGCACCCCCACTCTGGCACCTTGCTTGCGCGTGGAGCTGTCGAAGAAGAGAGTCCAGTGAGGCCCAGTGAAGACCGGAGCTCTGGGCTCTGGTCCACCGATGTCTTGGCCCCCTGACTGGCACAGTGGTGGTGTCCACTTTGCCACGAAGTTAGCTAGCACCTGGCTCTTCACCGCAGGGCGCGGTATGAAGTCCGAGCTCAAACTCCGCCAACTCCACAGCCCACTTGACTATGTTCCTGGTTGCATTGGGGCTATGGAAGACGGTTCTCAGTGGGTACGAGGTGACCGCTGAGTGTGAGCTTGTAAGTAGTGGTGCAACTTCCTTGATGCAACGAGGATTGCGTAGAGCATCTTGTGCACCTCCAGATATCTTGTCTTGGCATCATGGAGGACCTCGCTGATGAAGTAGACCGGGCGCTGGATGGTCCGGACCCTCCCGAAGAGGTCTAGTGCGTCCTCTCATAGAGGTCCGGGACTCGGGAAGCTCCCGGCCCTAGGTCTAGGACTGCACTCTGGGAGATGGGACCCAGATGGGCACTAGTCATTAGGTCTAGCTAGCTGAGACGTGACTTGATCTTCTTGTGGTGGTCGGGGACGCGGGGACCTCTGTCCCCTGGGTCCGAGACTGCATTCTAGGAGCTCGGACCCGGATATGCATTGATCATCAGGTCCGGTTAGCCGGGACCCAACTGTTCCCCGTCCCTTGGGTCTCCTGCGGAGTCGGAGTCCTAGGACTCTAGACCAACGACGGCAGGGACCTCGCCTGGTACTTGAGGTCGATGGTGTTCTGACCGCTCTGCAACTAGGACCACGCTCACGACCTCCATTGTTGCAGCGATGTAGAGGAGTAGAGGCTCGCCTTGTTCCGATACCACCATGATCGGCAGCGTCGTGAGGAACTTCTTCGGCTCCTGGAACGCCTCATCCACATCCTCGGTCCATACGAATGGACCAGATTTGCGCAGAAGCTTGAAGAACGGAAGAGCCTGCTTAGCTAGTTTAGAGATAAACCGACTTAGCGCAGCCAAGCATTCAGTAAGCTTCTGTACATCCTTGATGCAGGCAGGGGATTGCATCATTTCTATTGCCTTAATATTCTCTGGGTTAGATTCAATTCCTCGGTGTGAGACCGAGAAACCGAGTAGCTTCCCTGTAGAACCCTGAAGACACATTTTTCTGGGTTCAACTTCGTGCGTGTCGAATGCATCCTGTCGAATACTAGGGCTAGGTTGTCGAGCAAAGATGCTTGCAACTTAACCTTTACTACGATGTCATCGACATACACCTCTACTAGGCCATGAATGAGATTCCCAAATGTGTTATGCATTGCACGTACAAAGGTGGGAAGAGCATTCTTAAGACCATAAGGCAAGGATACATAGCAGTACAGACCATCTACTGTGATGAAGGCAGTATGCTCTTCATCTTCCCTAGACATAGGTATTTGGTGAAAACCTGAATATGCATCTAGGAAACACAGTAGGTCACAACCAGATTTAGAATCCACAATTTGGTCTACACGGTGGAGAGGAAACGGATCCTTTGGATATGCCTTATTGAGGGTGGTGTAGTCGATGCACATCTGAAGCTTTCCGCCAGCCTTGGGGACAACAACAGGGTTGGCCATCCATCGTGGATGGTGGACCTCTCGGATGAAGCTGGCATCGAGCAGCTTCTTGATTTCTTCGCAGATGAAGTCTTGTCGCTCGATGGATTGCTTCTGAGGCTTCTTTTGGACTGGCTTGGCGTCGGGGTAGATTTTCATATGGTGCTCAATCACCTCCCTAGGGTTCTCGAGCATCTCCGATAGTTGTCATGCAAACACGTCGACATTAGCCCAGAGGAAGGTGACAAGCGTGTCTTCTTATTTGTGACCAGGCCCCCTACGATTCGGGTGGTCTGGGCGATGTCGGAGCCGACTTGAACGACCTTCACCGTATGTCCTTGTCCTCTGAGGGCTGCACGTGGGGTGAAGATGTCATTCCTCGCTGAAGCATGGTGGGATGCGGCCAGCTAGCTTCAGTGTGGCCGGAAGCAGCCTCCTGCGCCGCTGCCAACACCTGGAGCTTCTCCAGCGCTTAGATGGCTGCAGTGCAGTCTCCACGGATCTTGAGGATGCCTCCTAGAGTCAGCATCTTCAAGACCAAGTAGTCGTAGTGGGCTACTGCCATGAATTGGTACAGGGCGGGCCTGCGATGATGGCATTGAAGGGGAGGCTGATCTCCGCAACATAGAAGATGAAGCTCTCCGTGTGGTAGTTCTCAGGCTTCCTGAATGTCACCGGGAGGGAGATGCTACCACACGGGAAGATAGAGTCTCGGCCCACCCTAGAGAATGGACGTGAAGGGGTGAGCTGGGACATAGGGATTCAAAGCTTCTTGAAAGCTACAAGGCTGATGATGTTGAGGGACGCCCCGCCATCGATCAGTACGTGGTAGAGCTTCAAGTTGGCGATGATCAGGGCGACGTGGAGTGGCAACTGCCAGGCGCCTGTCATGTTCTTGGGGCAGTCGAAGGTGTCGAAGCTGATTGACGTCTCCATCCACTTGTGGTGTGGCGCTGGCCCAGGGGTTGGAGCAGCTGCTTCCACCGCTCGACGCAGGGTCTTGACAGCTCACCCGGATGAAATGTCAGAGGAGCCTCCGTACATCACGTGGAGCGCCTTGCGCCGCTCGTTGTCGGCGCTGGATTCGGAGTCGGAGTGTCCGTAGACGGCTTTCAACGCCCGCTTAGCGTCTTGATACTCCATCTCCTGCTCGGCGCCAGCCTCAAGCTCAGCCTTTTGTTTGCCCTCTCGCTGGCGAGAAGGTGCGCCGTCTTGGCGCAGCCGCTGCTGTTGTAGCTCACGGAAATGTGTCGTGATCTTCTTGATCTCACGGCACTCGCTGGCGCCGTGGCGGTTAAAGTTGTGCACCGGGCACCATTGTCCATCGTCACTGACACACGGCAGTCGCGGGCGCTTGTCGGTGCGAGGGGCTCGGCTCCCACCGGACGCTGCAAATGTTTGTCCTTTCCTCTGAAATTCTTATTCTTCTTGCCGCTGCTCTAAGCAGTGGCTTCGCCGGCACGCCCCACCGAGGAGGCGAGTCGTGAGTGCTAGTCTCTGCCCTCCGCCGCCATGGCGCACTTGTACGCCAGGTACAGAGCTAGGAGACGTCTTGCATATCGTGCATGGCTAACTTCTCGATCATCTTCTTGTCTCGAACGCCCTGCCAGAAGGTGACGACGATGGAGGCATTGGAGATGTGAGGGATGATGTTCCTGACCTGGTAGAACCGCTGGATGAAGAATCGCAGTGACTCCCCCTCGCGCTGGCGAACGGAATGGAGGTCAAGCTCGTTGTTGAGGCGCGTGTAGGAACTCACGATGTTGGTTGTGAATCTCCAGCATAACTCTTCCCAAGATGAGGTAGAGCGTGAGGCAAGGTTCATGAGCCACGGTCGGGCAGTGCTGCTGAGGGCCACGGGGAGGTAGTTGGCCGTGACAGCCTCATTGCCTCCTGCAGCTAGGATGGAGGTAGTGTAGATCTATAGGAACTCGGCAGGGTTGACTGTCCCATCGTACTTCTCTGGCAAGTGGGGCCATAACTTGGGTGGCCAGACCACCATGCAAAGGTGCGGGGCGAGCGCCATGCAGCCCCCGCCTGCTCCTGGAGGGGCAGGGGTCTACGGGGAACATCCTGCGGGTACGGCGCTCGGGGAGTTGTACTCTCCTTCAATGTTGTGACGCCTCTCGCGGTGCCTCTCGATGGTAACGGAACCATCTTCGCTCCTGTGGTGACGATTTAGCCCGACCCTGTGGTTGGTCGTGGCATTCCTGGCCGTGGTTGTTGCGCGTGTAGCAGCCATCCCACGGGCCATTGTCGGCATATGCGAGTGGGCTTTTGAGGGCTCGGCCCGATGCCTTCGTAGGCGGGCATGTTCATGGCGGCGGCGACGAGGTGGCCGACATCGTGTCACCACTGCTCTGCCGCCTCTGGGATAGCGCCCTCGCCCGGAGGGTTGTTGAGAAGAGCATGTGCTGCAGCCAGCACTCTCTCCGGGCTTGGTAGTAGCGGCGGCGTCACCACCATCGAGGTAGAAGGCCGCCGTGAGGTAGCGGCCATGGGCGCTGTCTGCGCCAAGGGCACGCCGACCGTTTGGTCGGCTACCCGGCTAGACCTGGGCACCGTGGGTGCCGCGGGCATGCCGACCTTCTGGTCACCTGCCCGTCCAATCTGCCCATTCTGGAGCGGGAGGTGGCCTCGTCGTCTCCCCCTTGGAGATGACGAGTGGGGAGAAAAGTGTCACTGAGAGAGGTGATGTTCACCATGGTGGCGATGCTCAGTCTCCTAGAGAGCGTGAAAAGCCCCCTACCTGGCGCGCCAAATGTCAAAGTGTTGCAACGACAGTTCCCCCGGTATGCTGCTGGAGCAGCCTGCGGAGGTTCTTTTATTTGGAGGGCTTGACGTCCCTAGAGCGATCAAGCTTGAGGGAGAAGGTGAACACGAGTATTTACGTGGTTTGGGCCACCGGAATGTAAAACCCTACGTCCACGGGGATGATTGTTGTATTGCTTGCGTGTGTATTTTTGAGGGCTCAGAGATCGAACCCTTTGTCGGGTGGACACCCTGGTCCTTTTATAGTCCAAGGCACGGGTGGCAACAATGAAACCCGGGGCCTGACAGGTGGCCCCGTGGCTGTCTGAACCCTATACATGATCTAAGGTTTTTACCACTTTGAGTAGAGTGGTTGGCGGAGGAGTTAAGTCCCACCGCCTGGCCCACTGAGCGCCTCTGACCACGCAGCAGGTCATGATGAAGATGTCATCTTATCGCCGCGTCCTCTCGTTCTGCTGGGCGGTACTGTGCTGTTAAGTGGCATTGTGCCGATGTCACACCTCGCCGCCCTATCTCATCACCATAATGGCGAACGGGTGGAGGACGGAGGCGTGCGCCGTGCGCCATGCTTCTAGGGAAGGCGCGAGCCTTGAATGCGCGGCTTGACAGCGCACTTCCTCCTTGACTTCTTCGACCAACGTCCCACGACGGATCGTGGGACACGCGGTGGCTCTGGAGCCCTCCTTAGCGGGGAGGAGGTTCAGAGCCCAGATACATGTGGCAGCTCCGGACCTCACCTCAGCGGGGAGGCCTGGTCCGGGGCCAAGGGAACGTGTCGGCTTCGGAGCCCTCCTCAGCGGGGAGGAGGTTCAGAGCCCAGATACACATGGCAGCTCCGGACATCACCTTAGCGGAGAGGCTTGGTCCGGGGCCAAGGGCACGTGTCGGCTCCGGAGCCCTCCTCAGCAGGGAGGAGGTGCAGAGCCCAGATACACGTGGCAGGTACAGACCTCACCTCAACGGGGAGGCTTGGTCCGGGGCCAAGGGCACGTGTCGGCTCCGGAGCCCTCCTCAGCAGGGAGGAGGTTCAGAGCCCAGATACACGTGGCAGCTTCGGACCTCACCTCAGGAGGGGGGGCTTGGTCTAGGGCCAAGAGAACGTGTCGGCTCCGGGGCATAGGCACACGTGGAAGCGTCGGGCCCGACCTTAGAAGGGAGGCCAAGGACACGTGGTCGTCCTAGCGTCTGTCTCAGTAGGGAGGCGGGGCCTCGGATGTCTTGAACCCTCCACACGGGAGTACCCGATCTGTAGGGTACCAACAGTACCCTATACACGTTCTAAGGTATTTACAACTACATGTGGAGTCTATGTCGGAGGAGTTAAGGCATGCCGCCTGGCACGCTGAGCACCTCTGGCCAGGCAGCAGGTGATGATGAAGACACCATCTTGTCACCACGTCCTCTCGCTCTGCTTAGCGGCACTGTGCTGTTGGGTAGCACTGTGCCGCTGTCACGCATCGCTGTCCCTGTCTCGTCACCGTAATGACGAATGGGTGGAGGCGAAGGTGTGTGCCGTGTGCCATGCTTTTGGGGAAGGCACGAGTCTTGAATGCTCGGTCCGACAGCGTATGTCCTCCTTGACTTCTGAGGCCCACGACCCACTATGGATCATGGGACATGTGGCGGCTCCGGAGCTCTCCTCATCGGGGAGGTCGGGTTCAGAGCCCGGATACACGTGGCATCTCCGAACCTCGCCTCAGCGGGGAGGCCAGGTCCGGGGCCAAGGGCACGTGGCGGCTTCGGAACCCTCCTCAACGGGGCGAGATAAAAAATATCTCGTTTTTATCATTGAAGTTTGTTTAAATTTGTTCAAATTTGTTTGAATTCCATTCAATTTTGTTTGAATTTAATCTAAAATCTCAGGAATTTCATCCTTATTGGCAACCTCCAATATTTTTAAATTTTTCCTTGGCTGGGGGCATCGTCGTTCAGCCTGCCACCACCTGCCCTGCATGATTGGCTTCCTCAGGAGCTTGGCCGAAGCTTGTGACGGAGGCCAGGCGAGTCTAGCCTGACTTGGCTAGGTCGGAGGTGGGGGATGACGAGCGTGGCTGGAGGTGGACCGCTCATCAACCAGGCTCGCTGACATACTAGGCTAGGTCGTCCACGGAGCCCTGACTTGATCCATTTCGTCCTTGGAGCTTTGCTATCCGTTTGACATACTTGTCTCTTTGTGATCTTGACTTTTCTTGGATCGACCCATAGGCCGTCCTTTTATTTTGACGTTTCATTTTGTTGTGGCTTACAAGGCGTTATCGCCACTTATGACGATTAATGGGAACACTCCTTCCCAATACACTGACATATTATTGTGCACAAAAAATACAGGTGGAAAGCACTTACAAGTTAAAAAACATCAAACTCCCAAATAGCCCCTTAATCTCTCCCAATAGTCGCTCGATGGTACCAATCGGACGTATAGAGCCCGTTTCCATTGCACCGGGGGTGTCATGAAACAAGATGCATCATCAGGTACATCCAATTTTCATTATAAAAGCACTAGGTTTTGTCATTAGAAAAGCACTAGGTTTTCTCAGGATGTATAGAGCCCGTTTCGGTTAATTGCCGCCAATGGCTTCCCCGCCAAACCTTTGGTTGCTTCGCACTCGATTCGGTGGGGCTGCCATGGGCGCGCGAAAACCAAACAGCCCCCTAATAGCGTGCATCAGGGAGCTAGTTGCCAACACAAGTTACGTTTCTAAAACGACGGAGATTTGTCAGTGCCATGGGGTAGAGTGAGTCCAGATGTACAAAACAAACAGAATACGCAGCGTCGTGCTGAACAAAGAACAGAAGGGACACCAGTTTCTTCAATCAGAAAACTGGAACTGCTCCCGGGATATTATATGAACATTCATGGTAACGTTCCTCTCGTTCTTCTTCAGTTCAAATAGGCAGATATCACCAACACAAAGGTCATTGTCGCGAGCAAATTTGGTCCAACCTCCATTAAGAAACCACCTTCTACCATTGTGAATTACCATCTGGGTATTCCATGTCTTCCCCATGCGCCGGAGCACCACAGTTTGCCCACCAGATGGAAGGTATACAGCAGCAAAATGGACCCCGAATTCCTGAATTTTTATGCATAGAAAGCCACACATTACAATGTCAGTCAGGTTTTTTATTAACATATAAAATTCTAGTATTTTATTGGTGGCTCTACAGTTGATTGTGTCCCAGGAATATGGCCTTTTACAGCAAAGGTTTGTGAGCGACTAGATCATTCAGACGATAACACAGGCTCACAAAAACAAACCAGGTTAAGATGAGCAGAACTGTGACCTTCAAAATAAAAAATAATAATTTAATACCAGAAAAAGAATTGAGCTTACTAGCATCCAACGTTGTGCTGCACCAGCATTGTTATTCTTCATCACAGTTACATATATCGGAACTTCAGACCGGATGGCTCTCACTCTCTGTTCAACGATCTTCTTTTGGGACTTAGATAGATCATGCCTGCATGGTAAGATATAGGGTGGTGTAGTTGTATCATCAGAGTCCTCACTCTCCGGAGATTCGTGCGAAATTTCATGCATGGCTCTTTCTGAGGAAATATGTTTTGCTGCAGAGAGTTTAGGCCATCAGAAAGGAATGATATAAAATGCTACTAATTTTGTAATGCTTTCTATGATACCATTGGATGGTTCCTCCTTCTTAGGGGGTTCTGAAGCTATCTTTGCAATGGAATCACCAGGGTACGGGATAACCCTTTGAAAACCGTCCCCGACGGTGGCACGAGTTTCTGAACCTCGAAGTAGATAGACTGTAAACGAGGATCTTCTCTCATCATTTGTTGGCTCAAAGAGGCAGATATCTCCCTTCCGCATACTATTGTCACGGACAAAGTCTAACCACCGCCCCATAAGTAAGTTCTTTCTATTTTCATTTCTCTTGTAGAACAACGGATGCCACGTCTTGCTCATTCCAGGCCTCTGAAGTGTAACCTTTGTGCTTTCATGTGGGAAGTATGCAGATGCATATTCCTCTGAAATACCCTGGTAATAGATGGAATTTGCACGTGTATTCAGAATATTCATCAAGCAACATGGTCTACATGTATTCAGAACATTCATGATAACTCAGAATACCATGCTAAATCACGATATAACACTGGAAGTATGTATGGCATCAGCTATCAGCAAAAAAGTAAATGCTGAATGAAGAGAGTTGCCTATTCAACAATAGTAGTGAGCTTACCAGACAAGGACCTGGGGGTTGAACATTGCTCTTCCCAATGACAGATACAAAAACAGTGATGCCAGGTTTAGTTTGTTGGATAAAAGCTATTACTCTCTCCTTTTGTGCTTGAGATAGATAACTTGTACGTGATAAAACATAATCACCCCTTGGGAGTGCCTGAAGATCATCCGAGTCCAAACATCTGTTTCCATAGGGAATGTCTTCTCCTATACAAAGTTTCACAATGGACTATAATAATAAGTTATGTACACTTTGAGGCAAATATGCAACAAACTCGAATAATGGTCTTACCTGATTCCTCCAGGGACATGGATGTTGTGGCCATCTTTATAGTCAAGGGGCTAGGATGCTCAATATTCAATGTGTCAGTCTCATTCTCAACGTGTTGATTCCCACCATTGCCGCCCTTAACTGTTTCTGCCCTAATGGCTTCACAGGACTTCAATGACTCGGCATGGTCAGTACTTGTAGCAATTTGTCTTTGTCTATAAGCACAGTTGCCCATTGGTTGCATATTTGGCTTCCTTTTAAAGCGCTTTTTGAGAGATTTATATTTCACTATGTGCAATTTTCTGTTTCTCCATAGCCCTAATCTGCTTGATAACTCCACTCTCTTTGTAACTGGCTGATGTACTGTAGAATCAAACCGAGCATGGTTTGGCGGTCTTTCACTTAACACAATCTCTAGAGATCTGCTGCAACTAACTTTGCCTCGCCTTTGTAGGCATTCATAACACACCCAATCTACTAATGATGCATCGAAGATGACTTTCTCCAAACAGTATCTATAGAATGAAGGACCACCAGAAAAAAAGACCAACCAAAATTAAACAGGGCGTACACTACAACTTATCTGATTCATAGAAATCTGTAAGGAACAAACTTATTTTTGACTATATCCTTTAACGAGCATAAACTAAAATATAATTTAGCAACACAAAGCATAATTAGGGTGAAACGAAAACATACTGGTGTGCAGCAGAACTCATGCAATCCCTGCAACATAGCAAAAGATGTTTGAAACCAATATCTCCACACACTTCACACACAGTATTCTGCATAAATGCCAAAGGATTTGCAGTTATCAGTTATATACATGTAAGTTGTAACTCACAACATAATCATTAGCTTTTCCTGACATTATTGCCATATTTGTTAACAAGAGTATCTGGGAATTTCCCTAAAGAAAAGAGTATCTCGGAGTTATATCAATTGACTACTAAATACTATTATAAGACTGTCTACAAAAAGTAACGAGGACCATCTCCTGCACTGCTATTTAAACCTCTTATTTCCCTTTCTTACATCCGATTCACCTAGTTGCACCCAAGTGGCAGGTGCTGCCATATCACCACCCTTGACTTTGCCTAATTGAAACCCCTTTCATGCCGAGGCGCCCAAGCGTCCAGCCATCTCCTAATAACAACAACAATAATTATATATATATATATATATATGTATATATATATACATATATATATATAGCATGTTGGGGTCGTCTAGACATGAAACCCAATAATTATATATATATATATGTATATATATATATATATATGTATATATATGTGTGTATCAATGAAGTAAAAGAGAGGAAGGAGATATAAGAATAACAAGGAAAAAAACAAGACTAAGATTCTGCCACATGAATTGCTACTTTCCATGCGGTCCTATCATGAGCTAAGTCTCTGGATACATTCCAATCTCTCAAATCTCGTTTTACCGCCTCCTCCCAGGTCAACCTTGGTCGTCCTCTACCCCTCCTAATATTTTCTCTACCTCTTAAAATCCCATTGTTAACCGGTGCTTTTGGAGGTCCTCGTTGGATATGTCCAAACCACCTTAGTCGATGTTGGACTAACTTCTCTTCAATCGGGGTCACCCCTACCCTATCACGAATCGCCTCATTTCTTATTCGGTCTCTTCTCGTGTGCCCGCACATCCACCGTAGCATGTGCATCTCTGTAATACTTATTTGTTGGACATGTTGCCGTTTAGTTGGCCAACATTCCGCCCCATAAAGCATCGCGAGTTTGATCACCGTCCTATAGAACTTCCCTTTTAGCTTTTGTGGGACCTTCCTATCGCATAGGATTCCAGAGGCTTGTCGCCATTTCATCCACCCTACCTTGATCCTGTGGCAAACATCCTCATCAATATCGTCATTGCTTTGTAACATTGATCCTAAGTATAGGAAAGGGTCCTTCTAGGTACTATTTGTCCTTGTATACTAACATTTCCCTCTTCACGACCAACACCACTAAAGTCACACCTCATATACTCAGTCTTGCTCAAGTCTATAGCTGACTTGTTATCAACCCGCAGCACCGGCGCCTTCGATTTTTCAGCTGAGTCCTCCATCAGCCGTGCCATCCATACACCTTGACAATGCCCCTTGAGCTGCTGCGATATATTCTGCTTCACATGAGGACAAAGCCACCACCTTCTGCTTGCAGGACTGCCATGAAACGGGGCTGTTTCCAAGACAAACCAGCACCCCGCTTGTGCTCTTGCGATCCTCCATGTCTCCCGCATAGTCACTATCCGAGTACCCAATAAGCTCCATGTCTCCTCCTCTTGCATAGAAGACTTCATAGTTGATTGTACCCGCTATGTAGCGTACAATGCGTTTGACTGCAGCAAAGTGATCCTCCTTGGGCTTCTCTAGAAACCGACTCACATACCTGACCAAGTAGGCGAGATCGGGACGTGTGTTCACTAAGTATCGCAGCCCTCCAACCAAGCTCCTATAGTCCATTGCATGCACCAACGGGCTATCACTTGTCTTGCAAAGCTTGAGGCCTTGCTCCATGATAAATGCACAGGGGTTGCATCCTTCCAGGCCAGCTTTAGTGACAAGTTTGGAAGCGTAGGCCGCCTGCCCAACGCTTATCCCTGCATCAGTTTGCCGGACCTCCAGGCCAAGATAATATGATAGGAGACCCAAGTCGCTCATCTTGAACCTCTTCATCATCTCCCCCTTGAACTTCTTGAGGTCGCCTCCTCCTGTGATCACAAGATCGTCGACGTACACGCCGACGATGAGCTTCTCATCTTCAGCTCCACGAAAATAGATCCTGTGCTCGCTCGTACTCTTCTGGAAACCAAGCGATAGCAAGCTATCGTTGAGCTTGGCATTCCAGGCCCTGGGCGCCTGACGAAGTCCATATAAAGCATTCTTGAGCCGATACACCTTGTGTTCGGCTCCGTCTATGATGAAGCCAGCGGGTTGGGAGACGTACAGCTCCTCCATCAAGTCGTCGTTCAGGAAGGCGCTCTTCACGTCCATATGGTGTACCTCCCACCCCTTGTGCGCAACAACTGCAAGGAGCAAGCGAACAGATTCGAGACGAGCTACAGGAGCAAATACCTCGTCAAAATCTATTCCTTGCCGTTGGACATAGCCTTTTGCCACCAGTCGAGCCTTGTGCTTCACCACCTCCCCATACTCATCCTTCTTCACCTTGAACACCCATTTGAGGCCAATGGGCTTGTGTCCTGCAGGAAGATCAACAAGTTGCCAAGTCTTGTTTTCTTCGATAGACTCCATCTCCTCGAGCAGTGGTAGAGTCTCTCCACTTGTGTCCTGGAGGTCCTGGGTTCGAATCAGCCTCCTTGCAAAATAAGCAAGGGGAAGGCTGCCTAGAAATTCCCTTCCCAGACCCCACAACGTGTGGGAGCTTTCAGCACTGGGTATGCCCTTTTTTTTTACTCCATCTCCTCGAGCATGGCCCGTCTCCAGCACTGGTGTTCCTCAGCATCGGCGAAGGACGTGGGCTCCTCCGCGGTGGTGAACATGAGCTCCCCCTCCTCCAAACTTGGTGGGCGCTCAGCCCGACCAGGAGGGGTGAGGGTTCCAAGCACGTTGCGCATCGTGCGGAACCGTAGTTTCGCGTCGTCGTAGTGGCGAAGCAGATGGGTCGTGGAGGATTCCGGGGCGTGACGAAGGTGCTGGAATCCTCAAGTCCGGAACCCCCCACTGCTGCTGACCCACGTGCAGGACTGTCCCAGCCCTGTTCTGCGCTGGACAGTCCCTGCAGGAGCCTTTGGGCCGACGCCGTGGGTGCTGGACCCCCTCCAGCAGGTATGGAGGCTGGCGCAGGAACTCCTAGGGTCTGGCCAGACCCTTCTGTGCCCCTCCTGGGCACCTCTGGGGTGCTGTTCGGCCCCTCCGGACCCTGCAACACCTCTCCGGGTGCTGAAACAGCAGGTCCAGCAGGTGCTGGACCTAAGGAGTCGACGTGGAAGGCGGTGTAGTCCTCTTCTCCTGCTCCTTCTCCCCAGTCTCACTTGGCCGCCTCGTCAAATATCACATCACGTGATATGTATGTGCGCCCATCAGCCGGATTATACATCCGATAGCCCTTCGTTCCTGCAGTATAGCCAAGAAAAATCATCGGAGTACTCCGGTCTTCCAACTTTTTCAGGTGGGGGCGCGTGTTCTTGACATGCCCCATGTGGGCTGATCTGCCCCTGGCCCAGGCCGGCCCCTCCCTGGCCCAGGGCAGCCAGAACTGGGCCAAGTGGGCTGGTCAGCCCTGGCCCAGGCCGGGGCCCCTTTCTAGAAGGTTTTTGAGTTTAATCTTCTTAGAGATAGATTAAAAGATCCTTTGTAACAGATTAGGACTCTTGTAAGGGGGGGCTATATATACAAGCCAAAAACACCCCAAATTGAGAGAGAGATCAATACAGAAAATTTTCCTCCACTTTTCTAGCCCTAGCCGCCTCTCTCCCCTTGCTGCAGCCGCCGCCCCCCTCTTTCTCCAGTTCGGCGCCACCACCAGGAACCCTAGCCGCCACCAGGGGCTAGGGTCTGCCGCCCAGGACTCTCCAGCCACCGGCTGTTGTTCCCGCAGCGCCTCCCTCTGCCCTAGCCGCCAACAGGGGCTAGAACCAGCCGCCGCCCCTGTTTCCACCTCTGTTCTGCGTCTCTTCAACACCAGAACAGATCGGGCACCTCCTGATTTCTTCCCTGCTCTGTTATCTCAAGAACAGAATTAATCTGCTCAGTTTTCTGCACCAGGACTGTTCTTCTCCTTGCTGTTATTCCTCTGTTGTTGGCTGAAGAATTTTCTGGTCTGTCTTCAGGGAAGACAGATCGATCTGCTAGGGCAGATCGGTTTATTCAGCAAGAACAGAGACAGTTTCAGCGCCGGAATTGCAACACCCCACACACCCAAAAGTTCGAAAATAATTGACGGCTGGTCACTCTCCATGCCAAGCTTCATATAGTGTCTTCTCGTCGAGGCCACGAGTGGGGGATCGATTTAAGATGTAGACAACCGTGATAACTGCCTCACCCCAAAAAATCTCGGGCATTCCCTTCGCCTTCAACATGCTCCTCGCCATGTCGACCATCGTCTGGTTGCGCCGCTCCACAACCCTGTTTTGCTGCGGCGTATACGGGGCTGTGAGCTGACGATGTACTCCGTGCTGAGCGCAGTACTCGCCGAACTCCCGTGAGGTGAACTCCCCTCCGCGATCAGTACGGAGTAGCTTCAGCCTCCTCCCGGACTCTAATTCAGCTGTCGCCTTGAATTGTTGAATTAAGTCGGGCGCCTTGTCCTTGGTTGCTAGAAGATAGAGCCACATATAGCGACTCATGTCATCCACTAGCAACAAGAACATCTTGCCGCTTGGAGTCGTCGGCGTGATAGGCCCGCAGATGTCGCCGTGGACAAGGTCGAGCGCGCCCTCTACGCGCCGCCGAGCTTGCTTGGGGAAGCTAGAGCGCCTCTGCTTCCCAACCAAGCAAGCTTCGCACAATTAATCGACGTGATCAATTTGCGGAAGCCCGAGCACCATCTCCTCTCATGCCAACTTCTGAAGCGCCTGGAAGCCGACGTGTCCGTAGCGTTCGTGTCAACGCCACGCAACATCATCACGCCTCGCGGTTAGGCAAACCGGACGTGTGATGTTGAGCCTGATGGAGTACAGCTTGCTGTCATCACGCTAAACTCGTGTGAGGAGACGCTGCTGCTCATCCCGTATGTGCATCACTCCTCCTTGCACCGTGATGTTGTAGTCATCCTCATCCAGCTAGCCGACGCTGATGAGGTTGGTGGTGAGGCGCGGGATGAGGTAGACGCCGGTGAGCCTCCTGTGCTCACCCGTCTTGGCGGCGAATAGGACCGTACCCTTCCCCTGGATACGCACGACGGAGTTGTCGCCGAACTTGATGGTTCCGACAACGTTTTCGTCGAGCTCGGAGAAGACGGCGCGTGAACCCGTCATGTGGTTGGTCGCGCCCGTGTCGAGGTACCAACGAGTGTCGTCAAAATCATCGTCGTTGCCATGGTGAGCGAAGACACATCCCTCCACTATCTCCAGTGGGCGCGTAGTACGTTCCTGTACAGGCTCCTCCTGTACTGAGGCCACCCTTGTCATAAACAAGGTGTCCTCCTCCTCCGCCTTTGCCACAAAAGCCTGTTGCTGCGGCTCCTCCTTAGGCTTCGACCGACACTCCCTGGCCCAGTGGCCCTTCTTCCCGCACTTCCTGCACTGGTCCCGTGGAATATCTTTCCTAGAACCTCCCTTCTTGCCTCTGTTCTTCTTGGGCGGGCCCTTTTGGCCGCCCCTCTTACAAGAACCTGCGGACTGGGTAGACCGCTCCTCCTTCCGCTGTGCCTCCCACTCCTCCCGAGTGAGGTACAGCTGGCCGTTGTGTACTCCCTTTCGCTGCGTCGAGTCGAAGGCGTTCTCAGCCGCCCTGAGACGCCCCGTCACCTCCGACAAGGTGAGGGTCGACACGTCCAGCAGTGTTGTGATCGGCACCACGATCTATTGGAAGCATTCTGGAACGCTTCGCAGGAGCTTTTCCACGGCCATCTCTTCTTCTATCTCCTCCCCTAGCGACGCAAGCCGTGATAGCATTGCCGCTCAGGCGGAGGGAGAAGTCCTCCACGCTTTCACCATCCTTGAAGACGTCTTCGAACTCCTTCCGGAGTTGTTGTGCTATTGTCTTCCTCACGCGGTCGGCCCCGACCCGCATGATGGCGATCGTGTCCCATGCCTCCTTCGCCGTCCTCTTTTCTCCTACCGTCGTGATCATCTCCGACAGGACAGCGCTGACCAAGATGTCAAGTGCCATCATGTCTTCCTGCTCGCTCACGTTCCCCTCCTCCACGGCCTTCCAAAACAGCAGTGCCTTCAGCTTGATCTTCATCATGACAGCCCACTCCGCGTAGTTGGTCTTGGTGAGCACGGGGAACCCCGTCCCGGTGTTCACCTCACGAGCTGCTGGTGAGGGTGTCCCACGGCTGATGGCGCTGCCGCTGCTTGTAGGTGTAGACGACATCTTGCAGAATTCAGCCTAGGGTTGAAAACCGGCTCTGATGCCACATGTTGCAATTCCAGCCCCAAAACTTCTCTGTTCTCGCTGTACAAACTGATCTGCCCTAGCAGATCAATCTGTCCTGGCTTTGATGGTGGCTGAACCAAGCCTGGTGGCGGCTTGGGTTGAGGAGGGAGGCAGCAGCTTGAGGAAGATGATGCCCTAGGCAGCGGCTGGAGCAGCAGCCCTGAGGGGAGGCTGGAACAGCAGGTCTGCGGTGGAGAGGACCTGGGCAGCGGCTGGAAACCCTAGGCGGCTAATGTTCCTGAGAGGGAGGCGCAGACCTGGGAGAGGAAGAGGGGGGCGGCGGCTGCAGCAGGGGAGAGAGGCGGCTAGGGCAGAAAAACTGAAAGAATTTTTTCTTGATTCAACTCTCTCAACTTTTGGGGTGTTTTGGCTTGTATATATATCCCCCCTTACAAGAGTCATAATCTATTACAAAAGAATCTTTTAGTCTATCTCTAAGAAGATTAAACTCAGATTTCTTCTAGAAAGAGAGCC
Source organism: Neostapfia colusana (assembly GCA_030760725.1). NCBI lineage: Eukaryota > Viridiplantae > Streptophyta > Magnoliopsida > Poales > Poaceae > Neostapfia > Neostapfia colusana. Next base: position 32,287,297 of record JASWHV010000003.1, read on the forward strand.
CGGCCTGGGCCAGGGCAGACCAGCCCACTCGGCTCAGTTCTGGCCGCCCTGGGCCAGGGGCAGATCAGCCCACACCCTTGCCCACTTAACACCATACCCAAGTTCTAACATGACGCGTTGCTAAGAGGGTTACGCCCCAACGAATTTCTATTGGTTTTTATTTTCATGAGAATGACTAAGTGTAGTTGTTGGCTCGTCAAACCTATCACAACCCCTCCTCCTTTACCCGGGCTTGGGACCGGCTATGTCATTACAACATAGGCGGAGTTCGTCCAGCCATCTCCTAGCGGTTAAAAAAAATGTGAGGCATCAACACCAGTTGAATATAAAAGGTTACTGTCAGGTTAATATCCAATGGTAATGGTATACATTGAACCATGTCCATTTGTGAAACATCGAATTGCGCAATCAGGTCACAGAATCCTTCCTAAGTTAAAAGAAAACACGATTACCACATCTAAATCCTCATGTTATTCTTTCGCAGTTGCACAAGGACTGACCCAAATGCAAATTTCATCTAGACTGAATAACGACAAGTACGCCAACTAATGCGACTCACAATACTTATCAATATCCAATCCTTCTGCACAATATACCACAAAGAAAGAACTTTTTGGCACAGCGCGAGCAATTGATAGCGTAACGAGTACATTTCAGTGGCCTGCTCGTGAATTCCATACTGATTGTGCACCGGAGCACTAAAACCAAAGGAGCTGTACCCAATATGCTCCTCTGAACAGTAATGCCCTAATCTTATAGCACAATGGGATTACGGGAACATGCAGGTCACCGCAGGGCCCCGATGGTCCCCTGTCCGCGCGCATTCTCTTTTTTGTCGACACATTGCCAACAAAAGAATCAGTCCGGCTTGAATCGTCACCAATAACCCAAAGCGACAGGAAATCACAAGGGGGCAAGGGAGGGAGAGATGGAGAACATACGTACCATGATCAGATTGATGGGCGGGCCCACCTAGCTAACGCCGGCGACGAGACCACCACCCTCAACCCCGCCTGATGGCGCTGGAGCTTGGGGACGAAGGCATCGCCGATCCCAACACGGGCTGGTCCAGACTCAGGAACCCGAGCCGATCAAGCTCCCCAACACAATAAACCGGTTCTCTAAAAAAAGTCCAAGAAGCTTGTTCTTTTTATATTAAAAGACAAGAAAAAACTAATTTAGTTCCGAGATAAGGTGTGGGATGGGTTGGATCTATTATAGAGTGATAGGATGGTTCTATTTTTTGGTTTGTCTTATGGGGTGGGACGATCACTGTTTTTTGTTTGGTTTGGGAGATAATGTGAGATATAATGGTCATATGTTTTGTGTTGAATGAAGAGATAGAGACATATATGTTGATTATTTTCAGTATGCAACAGCAATACAAAATATAATATGTTACTTGATAACACGAGTTCTAGCAAGAAAATAATTTCAGAGCGGTCGTCGCCGCGGGGAGGGAGGGAGCGTGCGCCCCTGCGTGCGGGTTGTATTTTTTTTCCTTAGACTTGCGCGTGGTGAAGGCTCACCGGAGGTGAGACTTATTCGTCCGCCCAGCTTCAGAAGGATGGTTCTGTCCCGGATTTGAGAGAAATATTCCTCTCAGAGGATGACTCTATCCCACCTGTCTACAAAACAAATACTATCAAAAGTGGGCTCAGCCCATCCCGTCCCACCATATCCATCATGATGTGAGGCCATAAGGCCGCGTCTCCTTAAACCTCTCTCTTACTCTCTCTCCCCCAGAAAAGAGGACCACTACATTTTTTAGTCAAAATTTTAACCATAATAGTAAAAATAATCAACAATAAATGTAAATGTTTTATAATATATCAGAGAATAAACAATGTCCTTTTACTATGTAATAAGAATTCCCACCAAGGTCTCCATCTAAAGTCAAACACAGGTACCAAAGTATGTCTATTATAATATTTTAATTCACACTTCTCGCTATCCTTCTATTTGTGAAATGTTGCAACTCTAACCGCTGGAGTCGGGAGTGCCAACTTCCTAGCACTGGCCAAGCTCCAAAGGTGACCCTCCTCCTCGGTGAGTCTAATTTTCCTGTGAACACTAGGAGATTCTATAGAATTTGCCGAATTCCAAAACTAATTCCGCTATATTCCTTTTTCATTTTTCATCGGCATAAACCCTTTGAATCTTGCATAAAAAAACCTTTGGGCCCACATACATTTTACTTCCTCCAGGATGGATGGGTGGTATCTGATGTTGTTCTTTCAAAATTTTGGATTTTAATTTATTAATCATTTTTTACTTAAAATTCTAAAACAGTATGAATATGATGTGTCTACTCTTTCTTTATGTCTTATTTACGATTATTAAAACGTAAGATTAGAGTAACATTGCACCTTTAATCTTACTGAATGGAAAATACAAAAAAAAAACTACATGAATGGTTGTTTGGATGGTGCATAGAAAAAATTATAGAAATTACATGAGAGGGATAGGCATAAAAAATTTTTTTGTATGACGTTGGACCTGTGTTAGAAATCCCCCAAAATCCATATGAAACAAGCCGTTCAATAGGAACTTGGGATGCACAATCCTTTGTTTCAAGAGCCTTTTGTTGGAAAGCTTTCTAAGCATCGATATCCTTCAAAATTCTTATGAAAATCCTACACTCCAAAGAAGCCCTTAATTACAAACTTTCTTTTCTTCACATGTTTTTATGTCCCCTACTTAAAATTATCCATTACTTAAAATGTAGTCACTGGCAAATAAAATTGAAAAAATCCCTTTCTCAAAGAAAAAACCTTTACTCAATGTACTCCTCTAACGGCACATCATCATTACGCAAATCTAGCACAAGATGTTTCATTTGTCAACTTGAAAAACACATGACTCATCTAAGTAAAAGACATTGCATTTGTTAACCTCAGAAACACATCAGCATATAGGAAAGAGTAAGTGTACATCATCTGGATAGTGTGCATTAAAGAATTGTCAACAAAAAGTTTTAATTCCTTCTGAACAAGGGCATATGATTTTATTTCAGAGTATCAAACATGCAAAATAACCCAGGATCTACCAAAAGAAACAACAGGAGGGGCACCATTTTCGTCTGCTAGAACCTATAATTGCTCCCTTGAAATGATATGGACAACATAGTAAGCTTTGTCTCGTTCTTCTTTAGTTCGAAAAGACAGATATCACCAACGCACAGATCATTGTCACGAGCAAATTTGGGCCAACCTCCATTAAGGAACCATCTTCAACCATTATGAATCACCATATTAGTCAACCATATCTTCCTCCTGCACTGGAGCACAACAGTTTTGCCCCCTAGCTGGAAGATGTACCGGAGCATATCTCGAACCTAATTTCTGATATACTATGGATAAAAAGTTAGCAACGCATTCAGTGCCAGGTTAGATAGTAACTAATATGAAAGCTAATGAAGGGAATGACTAGAATGCAAACAACTCTCTGGTGCAATCGTGCAAAAATCTCTCCTAGACCACACAATCTTCATCTTATGGTAATATTATATTTTTACAGTTAAATCCTCCCACCTCTACACTTTACTTTCTTAATCTAAGTATGAATTAAAAAAGTAAAGTAATCGTAGGATGGAGATCGTGTGGTATATGAGAGATTTTTAGACGATTGCACCATAGAGCTGTTTACATTCTAGTCGTTCCCGGCTAGTGAATAGGTTACTTTAACAAACCAGGTTTAATATGACAGGAACTGCAACCTTAAGACTAAAAATAATATAATTCAAGGCCAAAAAAGGAATCAAGGTTACTAGCATCCATTTCTGAGGCACATCAACATTGTTGTTCTTCATTATAGCTACACAAATGGGAACTTCGGATTGGATAGCTCTAACTCTCTCTTCAACAATCTTCTTTTGGGATGTAGATAGATCATTTCAGCATGGTACAATGTATGGAGGCTGGGATGGACAAACACAGTCTTGGTTCTCCATAGACTCATGAGGCAAGGAGCCTTCTGCAAAGAATTTTAGGTCATAAGAAAGGAATATTTTAAAATGGTATTGCGTTTCTATTCTTTTGCAAAGATACCATTGGGTGGATCTTGTTTCTCAAAATGGACTACTGATGTTGACTTTGCACTAGATCCGCAAGAGCCTAGGCCAGTACTCTGAAACCTGCTCCGTCATCCATGGAATGAGTTTTCTCCACCCTTTGTTGGTTCAATGAGGCAGATATCTCCCTCCACATGATTGTCACGTACAAAGTGTAACCATTACCCCATAAGCAAAATTTTCCTACTTTCGTTTCGTTTATACAATATTGGGTGCCACTTCTTGCTCTTGCTAGGCGTCTGAAGTGTGACGTTTCCACTCTTATGTGAGAAATGTGCAGATGCATATTCCTTGGAAATACCCTGATAAAAGGAGGAACATTGATGCTGTTAAAAAACAACCAAGAACATTAAATCAAATCATATCAATCTTCAGGAAAAAATGTCATTTTCCACACGTGCATACACATCAGCTATCAGCAAAGAGGTTAGTGTTAAGAGAAGAGAGTTGCCTATTCACCAAGAATTGTGAACTTACCAGACTAGGACCCGGAGGCTGAACATTGCTCTTCCGCGTAATTGCTACAAAAGCTGTGATTTCAGGTTTAGTTTCCTGGACAAACGCTTTTACTCTCTCCTTTTGTGTCTCAGATAAATAACTTGTAAGTGATAAAATGAAATCAGTACAGGGGAGTGCCTGAAGATCATCAGACTCCAAAGATGTGCTTTCAGAGGGAATGTCTTCTGTACAAAGATTTTGAACGAAGTAGTAGTAATAATAATAATAATAATAATAATAATAATAATAATAATAATAATAATAATAATAATAAATGTTCTAGAATTCAAGACAAATCTGCAAGTAACTTGTGTAATCTGACTCTTCAGATGACGAAGTCGTTGTCATCTCTACAAGTTTTCCATGACGACAGGAGCTATCTGTCTGACACACGTTGTATCTTTTACTACTTTCTGATGATTCTGTGGTACCATGTTGATAGCCGCTTGTAGTATCAACGAAATATTTGCTTCCTTCTTGAACAGTTGGTGAATATGGCCTTTCACATGACACCTTGTCTAGAGATCTGCTGCAAGTAACTACACCACACCTTTGTAGGCATTCATAACACAACCATTCTGCTAATGATGCATCAAAGACAACTTTTTCCAAACAGTATCTACACAACAACAAATCATAATAACAATAGGCTAATCATAATTAGTTCAGTTCGTAGCAACATAATTACACTGCAGAAGGTAGTACAATTGGTGCGATTTATCATATATCTTTCATGAGGAACAAATTTATTGTTTGTTATGTGACCATAGAACAATCTAAATTAAAAAAAGACATTGTCCCAGATGAAAAAAAAACATACTGGTGCACAGCAGAACACTTGCAGTCTCTGCAACATACTAGAAGATGTTTGAAACCAATATCTCTGCACACTTTTTTTTTTTTTGAACAAAAGGCAGGAGGACTGCCCTTTCATTAATTAAGAAGGGGGTTACAGCCTAATGGTACATGGTGCTAGACAGAAGATAGTAACTAGGAAAAAGAACAGTTAACTAATATTAATTAGCGAACACCCTCAGGTACATTGTGATATCAGAGATTATCAGGTCCACAACCTTTGTGTAGGAAAGTTCTTCGTTTTGGAATATCTCTGCACACTTCACACGCAGTGCTCTGCATAAATGCAAAAAGGTTTGTTCCTATGAAATTCTCAATCATACAGGTAGCTCGCAGGACAATTATCAAATTGTTCCATTGCTGATAGAGTATCTGCGTGCTGTTTCTTTCTTTCTTTCTTTGACGAGAAAGAGTACCTGGTGGCGCGTCGATTCATTACTCAAAACAAAATACTGCTTACAGACTGTCATTCAAAGTTTAAATATCAATTGTTAATATGGAGGTCAACCAAGCGGCGAGAGGAGAGGATGATCAATGGCAACAATATGGGGACTTGATGGCCATTAGGAAGGTGAGGTGGCCATGGCCGGAGCCCAATCACCCTGTCAGACATCCCATCTCCTTCGGTATAGTCATTTCTCACCTTCCAACCCTTTCTTCTTGCCAGCCTTGTACACCGAAGCTGGATATCGGATCGAAGAAAGAAACACGAAGAAATTGGATCCATTGGTTTCGGAGATTGGAAAGGGGCAATCCTACGAGGGAAGGAGAAAAGAAAACCCAACGAACAAAATTGGAAGCACGTACCATTTGACCGAGCGCCGCCAACTTCATCCGCCCTTCCTCCTCCTTTGAAGGCGCGCGGCTCAGGGAGGCGTGGCACCAACTTTGAAGGCGACGAAAAAGCAGAAAAATCGCAGCGAGGGTTCCGCCAGAACCTAAAGCTGGAGGAGGCCTGGAACGTTTGGATTCAGACCAGTTTTATTTAACGTATCTGTGTACGTATATACACAGGCCCGGGCCCATTAGCATGCAGCCCGTGACCAGGGCCTCTATTTTCTAGGGTTTTTTTTTTCTCTTCTCCAAGCCCATCTCAACAGATTTCAAATCAGTCAAACTTATTAAAAAAGTAGCTTGTCTGAAAAAGTTGTGAACAGCAGTTTAAACTTATATACTGCTTTTAGTTCATCTCGAAAAGCAGTTGAACTAATAAACTGCTGAAGAAGCTGATTGTTTGGTATACCCGCAGCTTATTTTTATAAAAAAACTGGTTTAGAAGTTGTATCAAACAGACCCTCTCAGCTTTAGTATCATGCCAAGCCATTATAATCCAGCGAGCAGCCTGGTGGAAGTTGTTTCAGCCCTATCCAGTGGCGGACCACCACAGTCCAAACTGGCAAGCACGAGCGGCCGTGTATGTGATTATGCCCAGCTCAGTTGGCAGTTGATTAGTGATTACGGTTTACGTATCGCACAACGGCTTGGCATTAGGCATCGCCGTCGCCTCTGGCCTGATCGCCAATGCGCTGCTGCCGCATATGCCGTACTGCTGTAGCCATACGCGCCTATAGGCGCCAGGCACCGACCCAGGACGACGAATCGGTGATGCAAGCGAAGTCTCCTGTGACGCAATTGAAGCGATGGAACAAAGCGAGTAAGCAAGTAATTCACCTGAAATCCACATGCCACCCTGAAGACTGTCCTAGGATCGTTGATCGTTCGATATTTTTTCTCCAGTTATTATCATTGTATCTAATTTGGACGGATTGCTTAGTCTTCAGGGTTCTTCCTTTTTACACATTTCCGGCAACTACGTGTTGTTCTCTACGCCACTGCTTTGGCCGATCTTAAAGAACTTGATCATTCTATGTAGGAGTACGTACATCCAAGTCCAAAAGTATCACTCAATATTGATGATTACATCCGTGGTGCATCGTAGAGCTGCAGAGTCCGGATGTTGATCGTGCTCTCGCAGGACGCCTAGACTGCTTCACGGCTTCAGCCAAAGCATAAATACCTATAGTACCCATACAATCATGCTCTTATCCTTCTCAACGCATTAAAATTTATTAGTTTCTATTATACAACTTATCATAGATGATAATATTTTTTAATTTATACTGTATACATGTGCATTAATTTGTGTAGAAATCTAGTGGAAGCTGTCTTCTAGAAAGTATGAATCGGTTTTCCAAAAACACAAGAAAAAAATAAACGATAGAGGATATAACTCACTCTGGCTATGGACGGATTAGTTATTAAAAAATCACAAGTGTCACATTTTAATATTATATACGGGACCTTGAATTTTACCAGCTCGGCCCTGTGCAGTACACATTCACTCACACCATCTCCGCACATTTATACGCAGTCACTAATACATTCAACCCTAAAACTACAAATGACTTATAAGACCGATGCGTGATGAAAATGTGACACTACCATTATGCTCTCACTGCGAGAGAGAACTGAAATATTATCTTGGGAATAAATCCTGATGAGATATCTAAGGTTAACAGGAATCAAATCCAGGTTGACTGCTCTTATGACAGAGGTGCTAACCACCCGGCCGCACTGGTTGGTTCTCCATTCTGACCAGTTGGATTCTGAATAGAGAAACCTTGAGGTGGTCTTTTTAGAGAGAAAATGTCACCTTATTGATTAAGTAACATCATTACATAGTTTATCACGGATACAATCCGAAATAACATATACTGAAATGTTACAAATCAAAGAAGTAGTGGAACGAGCTAACTTATGTGCTAATAAATTTGATTCACGACAAAAAAAACTCAATAGAACAAGATTTGAACCCTGAAGCTATGGATTTGATGTCTGCTACAACAGCTCCTATGATTGACAGATCGCAGAGTCAATTCTATGAACCATGCATAGACAGTCTAAGAATAAGTTTATTTTAGAGAAACCATGATCTTTTACAGTCAATAGTGCTTGACGGATTAAAATGCCTTCAGTCATCTCATGAGAGGAAAACATACTGTGGCGGACCGGGATCCGCTCATCCAGGATCGCAAAGGATGGTGTCGCACGATGCGACACCCGACAGCACACGTCATAAGAACACAATATATTATCTAGGAAAACAACTGAACTGTACAAACAGGTACAAACTTTAGTTACAAACTATTGTTTATATTACACAACGGAAGTATAAATTACACAACTCACGTCCGCCTATCTAGCAAAAGTTGGTTGCCCAGCCCTAGGGCAACCCACACTAGCTGCACATTTCAGCTCAGCGCGGCGTGTACGGCTCCCACTCAGCCGTAGTCCCTGACGGAGGGTAGCCCTCGTCGGTGGACTCGTAACCTGAGTCCGTGGGTGGCTCCTCACCTGGAAAACACTTAAGCAGCAACGGTGAGCACGATGGCTCAACAAGACTTAACCGACTCACCTAAGCATGGAACTCTACATGAGGGGTACAATGATCATAGGAGGGTAACAGTGCATCAATGGACACGCCTAAAAGTTCATCCTTAGTTCATCTTTTAGCCACAAGTTAACAGTTCGGGAATCTGAAATTTAGTAAGCAATATTTGGTGGCACACATGTAGCAATACAATTATATCATGACAGCAATATTGAAGCATAACATTTCATACGTTAACTACGTTACGACGCAGTGAACAAGCGGTACTCGTCACCGCAAGGGACGGCGAATCGACTCGATATACACCTGCAGGGAGACCCAAAGAGCAGGTCACGTACGCCCACCCGTGGAGCTACACAACACGCTCACTCGATGTCGTACGGGACAAACTTTCACCCAACAGCCCAAACGTCGAACCGGTCGCACCGAAACGAGCAGGAGGTTCCCTACACGGAGCATCTCTCTATGCCCGTTAGCAGATTTCCACCTTGCTGCCCTCAGCCTACACCTATAAATCGGTGCGTTATGCCTCGACGCTCGGAGGTTTAGGCTACATCTGTTTATCGGGGCCCATATATCCGATATGCCTTCGGTACGTTCAATACTTGTTCAGCAGGGCCGCACACGGATCGGTCCTCAATCGACACGGAAAGGGCTGCGCACACAAGACTTCCTCTTGCTGCGCCCTAGCCCCTGCCTAGTCCCATTTTCATTACTAAAGTGATCTCACATCACTCGAACCAAACCCGTGTGTTCCAAACCTAACTCGCGAGTAGATTCCCACTACTCGACTTGTACCGAAGTCCTATGAATCATTAATCATAGCCTGTCTACTCGAGGTCTTAGACACTACCCTCACTCTTATGGAAAATTCTGGTCATACAAGTAGGGTTCCATTCATCCTACACCTAATGCACATCCATACTTCATACTAAGTGTTTATAAAGCAAAACTTGAAAAATAGTTTAATGCAAACCGGGGCTTGCCTTGTTGCTGCTGGTTAGGGGTTAGTTCTTCTTCCGGAAGGAGGAAATCAAGTACCTCCGGAGCCTCCTCGCCTTCTGCGACTGCACGTTAATGAAATACTACATGTTAATGAATATGCACATGAGTTTGTTGTAATGCTTCTGCTACAAGTTCTAATAACAAGTTTTTAACAACTGAAACTCTGTTTAATAATTTAAAATGAAACTGGGGCTAGTGGTTTGGGTTTGGACCTAAGCACATGGTTAAGTGCTAAGGGGTTTTCCCCCTCTTCCATATTAATCACCTCAAGTGGTTACACAGAACAGGGGTGGTCCAGAGCTCCAATGGAGCTTAGAATTTTTGTGTGAGTTACTTGTCACAAGAAAACCTGCTGGACCAAAACTTAGCACTTTTCATTTATTGGTTTGTTCAGAATAATTTTCTTAGCAAATAAGCAGGGAAGAATTAATTCTGAGGTAACATCCCTGTTCATGCCCAGCTTAGTGAAATACAATTTCAATTAAAGCTCCTAGAGTTTGCATGAATTTTCCTAGCATTTTTGGAGCTAAGATCTGTCCAGAACTGAATTTCCAAGTTTTGGAAATTCTCTGAAAATGTTTCTGTATTCTATTGAACACAGCACCTTCAAATCTGAATTGCCCTGAACAAATCAACTCCAAATGGTCTGAAACTTTTACAGGGGTTCATTAACATCCTAAAGAATATTCTGGCCAAATTTGAGGATTTTTGGATGAACCAAACTCCATCTAAAATTCTTTTGCTGAAAAGTTTTAAAGAATTTCCCAGACTTAAATAATGCGTTTCATACAAATTGGGTTGCACATTTGGATAGAGCTATGCAAGATGAATCCAACCCAATTTAATAACTAAATTTGGAGCTCCCTAGCAAAAGTTATGAGGTTCTAAAGTTTGGAGAAATTCTGGAATTCGAATTAACAGGGAAAAGTTCAAATCCCTGACAGTGGGCCCGGCCCCCCACATGTCACCACCTTGGCTACACCACACGGGGCCACAGGACTGTTCTCCGTGTTGTCACAGATGATCCGGTGCAACAGAAAATCCCCACACTGTGTATTGAGCGACTGACGAGCGGGCCCGACCGACTCGTCTTCTTCCTCGCGCCAGCCCCTTTTCCCGCGCCGCCCCCTCGCCGGCACCTCACTGAAGCTCGCCGGACCTGGCTTCCCGGCCGCCTCTTGGCCGGAAACTCGCCGCCTGGGCCTAATTTCGTGCGCTGAACACGATGGCACTAACTTCTCCGGCCGGCGGTGGCCCTAACCTAGCTGGCGACGGTGCAGCGGCTCGAGTTCACTTCGGCTATGTCACCCGGCCAACTTAGCCCGCCAAAACCTCGGTGGAAGGGCTCTTCAGCACCGGGGGATCTCAGGGAAGGTTGACAGGGCCATGCAAAGGCTCGGGGAGAGCTCTAACCTAGCCATCACCATGAGCCTGATCCTTCCCGCCATACCCGCGGTTGGAAAACCGGGAAATACGCCGGCTACAGCCAAAATCAAGCTAGGGTTGTGAAGTGAACTTGGGCACCGTCAAATCTAGCTCCTGTGAGTGAAGTATGATGTGCTCTAAGCAAGTATACATCGAGAAACCAGAAGGTGGTTCTGCACCGGTCGGAAGTGTTTTGCGAAATTCACCGGCGATGATCGGTCACTGGGTCTAGGCTTTGGGGTTGAGCAGTGTGGAGCCTGGGCGCGTCCAAAACCGCTCTTTCTTGGTCGTGACAAGCCCTCTGCCGAGCTGCCCACGGGAGCACCTTTGCTCGGTTCTTCCCAACCACCACGAAGAACGCCGTTTGCTCGGGTTGTGATGGCTCAGCTCGACTGAAACTTGTGCGGGGAGGTCGTGGGAGGTCTGGGGTTGCTGGTTTGCTGGGTTGCCGACGTTTGCATGTGAGAGGCAATCACTTCCGAGTGACTCGATCACGTCGGCTGCTCCTCGGCGTTCTGTCGTGCGAGAGGACGAGTGCTGGAGGTCGTCTCGGTGTTGTGGCAAGCTGGGGCATGGCTGAGAGTTACTGCGCCCCACGAGGAGCTCGCCAACATGCGCGGGAAGAGCAGGAGCTGTCGCCCGGTGCTTCTCGGTGAGTCACGGTGGAACCTCGGCTCTGTTCTGAGTGCAAGACTTAACCCCTAAGGCTATTGATCTTTGTGCATTTTTAACCTCCCCAATGACATGTGGATCCCACCAGTCAGTCCCATATCCCTCAAAAGATCTCCAAAAACATGGCAAGTGATGAATTCAAATGTTTGGAGTCTCAAACTGAGCTACATTTGTATAGTTAGGCAAATTTCCCCCAAATTCAAATGTATAATTGAATTCTTTGCACATTTGGATCCTTTTTGGAAAAATGGGTAGCAAACCTTTTCACAATTTATTGAAACTTTGCCTCCCCACTAATTTGGACCTAAGGAATCCAAATATGCACTTGGATTCTTGTTTTAGCTGCTGCAACGAAGAGTTTGAATACAACAGTTTCGAATTACCGTTATGTCCTCCCCTCATTTGAATTTTTTAGTTGGACATTAGTTCAAATTCAGATTTTTCAGACCACCCCATTGCCCTTGAGTACTTCACTCAGTGGTCTCAATCCAACTAGGGTCCAAACATGTGAATGGCTCTAAGTTGGTTTTAGAACCACCTCTCATGTGTTATCACATGTGTAGAAAGTTTGAACCCCTACCCTTTTGATGGAGGTTACTTGCTCTTCACAATTCTTCACAAAACATTCACCTCAAAACTATGGTGTTGTGAGGTGATGAAAAGTTTTTGCAAGTCCCTTTTCTTGGGCTTTTACATCCCTCCCCCCTTAAAAGAATCTCGTCCCGAGATTATAAAAGAAGAGACAGCGATGTAGTAGGGACTTACCCGTGTTGGGACACCATGAACTCCGGGTAATTTGAGCGAAGGAATTCCTCGCTCTCCCACGTCACTTCTTCAGCGGTGTGGTTGCTCCAGAGTATCTTGTAGAACCACAGCGTTCTGCTACGCGTGATTCTGGCTTTCTCATCAAGAATTGCGACCGGATATTCCTCATAATTAAATCCGGTTGTAACTCGCCGATGTCTTCGGTAGGAACAACAGCGGTATGCTTTAGACATTTTCTCAGTTGTGAGACATGGAAAACGTCATGGACACCGGTAAGAGATGCCGGTAGCTCCAATCTATACGCCGTTGGTCCACACTTCTCGGTGATAGCATAGGGTCCAATGAAGCGGGGAGCGAGCTTCCTCTTCACGCCGAACCGGTGCACGCCTTTCATCGGAGAAACGCGGAGGTACGCATGTTCACCAACATCAAAGTGCAACGGTCTACACCTCTTATCAGCGTAGCTCTTCTGCCGGGATTGCGTGGCCTTCAGGTTGGCTTGAGTCATCCGAATGCGCTCTTCGGCGTCGTTCACCACATCAACCCCGAATGTGACCCTTTCACCGGACTCGAACCAGTTTAATGGGGTGCGGCATTTGCGACCGTAGAGAGCTTCGTAGGGTGCCATCTTGATACTCGCCTGATAACCGTTGTTGTACGAGAATTCCGCCAACGGCAGGTGATTATCCTAGTTCCTGCCGTGGTGGATGGCACATGCTCTCAACATGTCTTCTAATACTTGGTTCACCCTCTCTGTTTGCCCATCGGTCTGAGGGTGATAGGCGGAGATCCTAATCAGTTGGTACCCAATGCAGCGTGTAGCTGCTCCCAAAAGCGAGATAAAAATAATGCACCTCGATCCGAGACAATGGTCTTGGGTACCCCATATAAGCACAGAATCTTTGCTATGTACAGCTCCGCATATTTGCCGGCATTGTAACGTGTATTCACCCGGATGAAGTGAGCCGTCTTGGTTAATTGATCGACGATTACCCAAATGGAATCATGTTTGTTGGACGTTAGGGGCAATCCCACAATGAAATCCATGCTCACATCTTCCCATTTCCATGCCAGGATCTTTAGGGGTTGCAACAGCCCTGATTTCTTCATATGATCAGCTTTCACTCATCTACACGTATCGCACTCGGATACGTACTTCGCTACCTCCCGCTTCATCCGTGTCCACCAAAATTTCTTTTTCAAATCTTGGTACATTTTGTTGCTGCCCGGATGAATGGAGTATTTAGACAAGTGAGTTTCATCGAGGATCTTTCTCCTCAGTTCCATATCCCGGGGTACGACTATGCGGTCATTGAACCATAGCGTCCCCTCATCATCCTTCCGGAAACATTTGATCTCCCCGTTGTCTATCCGTCTCCGGAGATGTGCCATGCCCTTATCAACTTTCTGAGCTGCAATGATGTCCTCCCTAATAGTAGGAATGAGGGCAAGGTTGTACAGCGATCCATAAGGAACCAAGTATAAATTTGGCTTTTCCTCCTCCACCGGTGTAATGGTGAGGTGATGGACATGTGATTTCCGACTCAGCGCGTCGACAACCACATTTGCCTTGCCGGGCTGGTAATTGATCTGAATCTCATAATCTTTGATCAGTTCTAACCACCTCCTTTGCCTCATGTTCAACTCCTTCTGGGTGAAAATATATTTCAAGCTCTTGTGGTCGGTGTAGAGGTGCACCAGATTCCCCAGGAGATAGTGCCTCCACATTTTCAGCGCCAAAACCACTGCAGCAAGCTCAAGATCATGAGTCGGATAGTGCTGCTCATGGTTTTGAAGTTGACGTGAGCCATAGGCGACCACATGTCCTTCCTGCATCAACATGCAGCCGAGCCCAATACTGGACGCGTCACAATACACGTCGAAGGGCTTTGTTGTATCCGGCTGAGCTAAGACTGGGGCTGTGGTGAGATGCTTCACTAATGCTTGGAATGCTCCTTCACATGCTGTGTTCCAAACATATTTCGTTCCCTTCTTCAGCAACTCTGTCATTGGCTTAACGAGCTTGGAGAAGCTTGGAATAAATCTCCGATAGTATCCCGCTAATCCGAGGAAGCTTCTGACTTCATGAACTGAAGTGGGAGCTTTCCATTTCAGCACTTGTTCTATTTTGCTTGGATCAACCGCAATGCCTTCTGCTGAGATGATATGTCCCAAGAATGAAACTTGGCTGATCCAAAATTTGCATTTGCTGAACTTGGCGTAGAGCTTATGGTCTCGCAATCGTTGAAGAACGATCCTCAAGTGTTCGACATGTTCGGCTTCCGTCCTGGAGTAAACCAAGATATCATCGATGAACACTACTATGAACCTGTCCAGCTCCGGCATGAATACCGAGTTCATGAGTTACATAAAATAGGCTGGAGCATTTGTGAGACCAAAGGACATGACGAGATATTCATATAATCCGTATCTCGTCGAGAAAGCCGTCTTCGGGATATCCTCCGCCCGGATCTTGATATGATGATATCCAGAGCGATGGTCCATCTTGGAGAACACACTTGCACCCACAAGTTGATCAAACAATATGTCGATGCGGGGCAGTGGATACTTATTCTTGATGGTGACGGCGTTGAGCGGCCGGTAATCCACACACAGCCTCAAGGTTTCATCCTTCTTCTTTACAAACAGCCCCGAGCATCCCCAAGGCGAGGAACTCGGCCTAATGAAACCCTTGCTCAACAGATCATTGAGCTGTTCCTTTAATTCAGCCAGCTCGTTCGGAGCCATCTTGTATGGTCCCCGTGATATGGACGTAGTCCCGGGTGCAAGTTCAATCTTGAACTCGACATCCCGCTCAGGTGGCATGCCCAGAAGATCATCCGGGAACACGTCGGGGTACTCCCGGACTACGGGGATGTCCTCTAACTTGAGAGCTTCAGTATTGTTGATCGCTGAAACCTCCCGGACTGGATTATCTAATAAGAGGGACAGCGGACGGTGTAATGGGGAGTTGAGGTGAACCGCCCGTGATAGGGTTTCCAGGACAGCGCCATGGTAGCTTAGCCATGACATTCCCAAGATTGCATCAATCTTCTGCCCCTCAAGGATAATCATAGTGGTGGGATATATCTTCACACCTAAGCACAATGGTGCTTTCGGAACCATCATAGTTGCTGAAATCTTTCCTCCCGGTGAGCAGATCATATAAGAACACTCGGTTGGACAGGCTTCCAGCTGATGCTTAACCACATATGATGCACTTATGAAGTTGTGGGTTGCACCAGAATCAAAAAAGTATGATGATGGCTTGATGGTTGAGAGTAAACGTATCCGCCAGCACGTTGTCTCCCTCCGGGGTGTCCTCATTGTCGAGGTTGCGGACACCCCCAGTCCGCTGACCAACCTTCTTGACCGGAGGTCGGCCTCGAGCACCGCCCTGGAACTGGGCTTGCCCGCTGCTTTGCTTCCCCTGGGGACAGTCCTTCGCGAAGTGGCCCGCCTGGCCACACGTGAAGCAGGTGAAACGGGGCGGTCCCCCGCTGATCGGTGGACGGAATCCCGGGGCGCGTTGTGGCGGTGGAAACGCCCGGGGTGCCGTCTGCTGCTACTGCTGCTGCTGCCTTGGTGGTGGCTGTAAGTGCATCTAGGATATCCCTTGTGGGTTTGGCTAATTGATGACGAACATATGAGATCCTAATGAAACTATTAAGATGATTGCAGGATAAACAAAGTGAACTGGCTCGGCACACACACAAAAAGGTGAAAAATAGAGTGGTGCCCGAAAAGGAAGAAGTTAGTGAAATTTAGAGAAGCAAAGTAGATATAAATGTATAGGTGGTGTGTGAGAGAGACACATCCCAAGAGCTCATGACTTTGCGTAGGGATAAGGGGTTTAAAAATCAACTAAAATCCACTGAAAACCGGACTAGTCCGTTCATGGACCGGACTAGTCCGTTTAACTTTCTGAAAGACGCAAACATAGTGCACCGGACTAGTCCACCTTGTGAACCGGACTAGTCCGGTCAGGTCACTGGAACGCAACCGGACAAGTCCGGTTTTAGACCGGACTAGTCCGGTCATGTCTCTGTTGTCCTCCTTAGAGGACTACGGACTAGTCCATCCAGCAACAGGACTAGTCCGCTAAAGTTTCTGAAAACCCATCTCACATAGTACCGGACAAGTCCTGTTTGTGGACCGGACTAGTCCGGTTAACCCACTGGAAGTAGGCCGGACAAGTCCGATCATATACCGGACTAGTCCGGTAGTAGGTTTAACAACGGAAACTTTTTGGAAAAGCCTATAAAAAGAGGTCCTTCGGCTTTTCCCCAACAAGACACGACTCATACTGTCAAAACTTGAAACCCTAGCGCCACCACCTGTCCCAAGAGCCCAAAAACACATCTCCCCACACATCTAAGGTGCAAAAAGGTGAAGATCAATAAAATACTTGGATTTGGGATTGGGAGATCGTCGTTCCTTCGTTGTGAGCTCTTGGGGTTTGATCTCTCTACACTCATATTCTGAATTGTAATCTTTTTGAGTGTATTTGATCAACTTCTCATTGTAATTCTTGTGGGAGCCCTCAACGTGTGAGGTAGCCCCATAAAAACGGTGATTACACTTGATAGTGAAGTCAAGTCGGCCTGTGTGGTGACTTGAAGAGGAAAAGGGTTGAGAACCCAGCTCTGTGTGAGCTTCCTCAACGAGGACGTAGATCTCTTGGTGAGATCGAACCTCGGTAAAAATTCGTGTCTTTTGTCTCTCATTTGGTTTACATCTTGCCACATTAGATTACTAGTTTGCTAGTCATCGTTTGAGTTCTTTACAAGTTTGCACGTGCATCCATACTATAAATTTAAGTTATAAAAACTGTTGTTCTTATTCCGCTGCTATAAGATAAAACTTGTGAGACACACTTAATCAACTCAAACAATTCAGCACACCAGACTAGTCTGCCCACACAACCGGACTAGTCCGGTCAGTCAAATTTCTAACAACTTTATTAAGTGTGCAGGAATTCTTTAAAGGCCTATTCACCCCCCCTCTAGGCCACATTCAATTGGTATCAGAGCCAAGTTCTCCATCAACGAGACTCACATCTCGGAGAGATCAATGGCCTCTGAGAAGAACAACGATATCCCGAAGACGAGCAACAACGATGAGGAGCAAGAAGCCAAAGCCTTCGATGTGCTGAAAGAAAACCCACATGACGATGAAGAAGTGAGGCAGCTAAAAGCACTCCTGAGAAAGAAACTGCTGACACAAAAAGGAAAAGAGGAAGAAAAGACGATGGGGAGTGGTCATCACGACTACTCCCGGTATCCTTACAACTACAACCGACTCAATTCAAATAATCATTATCTCTCTATTCCTATGGGAAGGCCTCCACAGTTTGATGGAAGTGACTACACCATGTGGAAGTACAACATGAAGATGCATCTGATATCCCTGAACCCTAGTCTGTGGCACATTGTTTGCACAGGCATCGATATTCCGGACACGGATGATGAACTCACCCTAGAACAAGAACAGGAGATTCACAGAAACGCACAAGCCGTCGCCGTGATCACATCATCACTAAGCAGAGAGGAATTCACCAAGATCGATGGGTTAGAAAGTGCAAAAGAAATCTGGGATACCCTCAAGACAGCTCACGAAGGAAATAGGTCAGTTCGTGAAGCCAAAATCAAAATGCTTGAAGGAGAGTTGGGAAGATTTGCTATTGAAGAAGGCGAATCACCTCAAGACATGTACAACCGGATGAAAGCACTCATCAACAGAATTCGTGCGTATGGAAGTAAGAAATGGACAGATCACGAAGTGGTCAAAAGAATGATTAGAGCCTTCATGCCAAGAAACGTCACACTTTGCTCAATGATTAGAGAAAGCCCCGGGTTTCACAAAATGACTCCCGATGAGTTATTGGGAAAGATCATAAATCATGAAATGATGGAGAAAGAGGCTCAATACGTCAAAGACTTAGCCGAGCTCACCTCTTCTAAAAAGAAAGAAGTTGCCCTCAAAGCAACGTGCAGACCCAAACTCAAAGAAACTTGTGAAGACCAAGACGATGGAGATACAAGCGATGAAAGCACCGATCTTGATGACGAAGAAATGGTACTCTTCATCAAGAAGTTCAAACGCATGATGAAGAGAAGACACGGCAACAATTCACATGAAGGCAAAAGCAAGGATAAAGGAAAATCCAAGGCTCGACGCACTTGCTACAACTGCGGAGAGTATGGTCACTTCATGGTGGACTGTACTTATGAGGAAAACAAAAAGAAGAAGGAAACAAGATCTCAAGAAAAGAAAAATTTCAGAAAAAGAAGACAAGCCCATCAAGCTAACATTGGGAAGGAGTGGGACTCAAACGACGAGTCCTCCTCCGATGAAGAAGAAGAGGTGACCACAATCGCAGTCAAGAAACCAACTACGAGAGCCACACTCTTTCCGAACATGGGAGGACGGGACATGAACATCCACACTTGTCTTATGGCTAAGGAAGGCAAGAAAAAGGTTAGACTTACTCCTCCTATACTAAATTCCTCCATTGATGACTTTGATAGCTCTAGTGATAATGAAGAATTATTTAGAGGGCTAAGTAAAATTGCTTTAAAGAAAATGGAAATGTTGTCGAACGAAATCTTTGAAAAGGAGGAACTTGACAACCGACAAGAAGATATGCTCATCCTTGAGAGGAAGAGATATCAAGAAGTTGAAAAGCTTCTTGAGCTTGAAAGAGAGAAAAATGAGTCACTTGAGTTAGAGCTAACCTTGAGTAAGGAAACTTACTCAAAGTTAGAGAACTCGCACATTGCAATCAAGGAAGAACTTGCTAACTTGTCAAAAGTTAACAAAATCCTTGAGGTGCAAGTTGAGTCCCTCAAACAAAGTGACTCCTCTTCCTCCAAGAGCTCTTCCTCCAAAGATATGCGCTCGACAACAGTAAGAACCTGCACTTGCTCTAGTAAGAAGAATGTAATTTCTAATGCTTTAACCCCACATGACATGCATTCTTCTCAAAACGGCATCTTTGATAAGGAGAAGATCAAATATGCAAGAAGTGCATATATGATCACTAGACCTTCCAATGTCAAAGATGGACTTGGCTTCGACAGGAATAGACACATGTCTACCTCTAATCATGCTAAGAATAGAATCATTTTTGTTAAAGAAAAATCCCATGAATCTGAGCTGCAAACATTATTCCATACATTTGATGCTTCTTATGTTCTCATGAAAAACAAGTATGGAAAAGTCATTGCTAAATATACAGGGCCACGCCACAAGAACTTAAAAACTTGTGTGTGGGTGCCCAAGACTCTTGTGACTAACCTGAGAGGACCCAAGCAAGTTTGGGTACCTAAAACCTAGAAATAATTCTGTTTTGCAGGCTTACACCTCCGGTGGATCTAAGTGGGTGCTAGACAGCGGATGCACAAATCATATGACCGGAGAGAGAAGTATGTTTGTGGAATACGAGTGCAACAAGGATCCAAGTGAAGGAATATACTTTGGAGATAACAGCCAAGGAAAGGTCCTTGGTAGTGGTAACATTGAAATATCCTCTCAACACACCTTATCTAATGTTTTACATGTAGATTCTCTAGATTATAATCTTTTATCAATATCTCAACTATGCGACAAAGGTTACAACTGTTTATTCACTAATGAGGGTGTGACCGTCTTTAGAAGAAGCGATGGCTCGATTGCATTCAAGGGATTATTGAAGGGAAAGCTTTATCTTGTTGACTTCAACAAAGATAAAGCCGAACTCAACACTTGCTTGGTTGCTAAGACCAACATGGGATGGCTATGGCATAGACGGCTAGCCCATGTTGGAATGATAAATCTGCAGAAACTTCTAAAAGGTGGTCACATTCGTGGTCTTAAGGATGTGGTTTTTGAAAAAGACAGGCCGTGCAGCGCTTGTCAAGCAGGAAAACAGGTTGGAGCACCACACCCCGCCAAGAATGTGATGACCACCGCTAAACCGCTGGAACTTCTCCACATGGATCTCTTTGGTCCAATTGCGTACATCAGCATCGGCGGTAACAAATACGGTTTAGTAATTGTTGATGATTTTTCAAGATTTACCTGGGTATTTTTCTTGTATGATAAATCAGAAACTCAAGGAATCCTCAAGAAGTTCTTAAAAAGAGCTCAAAATGAATTCTCATCAACAGTAAAGAATATCAGAAGTGACAATGGGACAGAATTCAAGAACACCCAAGTTGAAGAATATCTCAATGAAGAAGGTATAAAGCATGAATTCTCGGCACCCTATTCTCCTCAACAGAATGGGGTGGCCGAAAGGAAAAACCGAACATTGATCGAAATGGCGAGAACAATGTTGGATGAATACAAGACGTCAGACCAGTTTTGGGCAGAAGCGGTGAATACCGCTTGTCATGCCACAAATCGGTTGTACCTTCATCGACTTCTGAAGAAAACTCCATATGAGCTTCTCACGGGTAAAAAGCCTAACGTTTCTTATTTCAAAGTTTTTGGTTGCAAATGTTTTATTCTGAACAAGAAACCAAGGGTTGCTTCGAAGTCCGATGAAGGATTCTTGCTCGGATATGAATCGAACGCCTACGCCTATCGTGTCTTCAACAAAGTGTCCGGCCTTGTTGAAGTAGCGCGTGACGTAGTGTTCGATGAAACTAACGACTCACAAGTGGAGCAAGTCGATAAGTCTATGCTAGATAAGGAGGAAGCTCCATGTGAAGCCCTGAAGAAAATGGCACTTGGTGATATCCTACCACGAGAGGAGACACAAGATGAATTTCATCAAGGAAGCAATGATCAAGGGGGAGCTCCTACACAAGATCAAGTTGAGGAAGATCAAGAAAATCAAGATGATCATGGAAGCAATGATCTAGGGGGAGACATGACACATGAAGACAATGAAGAACAAACAACTATACAAAATCCACACCCAAGAGTACATCAGTGTGTGCAAAGGGACCATCCTGTCAACAATATCATTGGAGATATTGCTAAGGGAGTAACTACTAGATCTCAAATTGCAAATTTTTGTGAACATTATTCTTTTGTGTCTTTTCTGGAGCCATACAGGGTAGAAGAAGCCTTAAGGGATCTAGACTGGGTGATTGCGATGCAAGAGGAGCTGAACAACTTCAAAAGAAATGAAGTGTGGGAGCTGGTGGAAAGACCAAGGGCGAACATCGTTGGAACCAAATGGGTCTTTCGGAACAAACAAGATGAACATGGAGTAGTGACAAGAAATAAAGCAAGGTTGGTGGCCAAAGGTTATTCTCAAGTGGAAGGTTTGGATTTCGATGAAACCTTCGCTCCTGTAGCTAGACTTGAGTCCATTCGCATTTTATTGGCATATGCTACTCACCATAATTTTAAGTTGTATCAAATGGACGTCAAGAGTGCCTTTCTGAATGGTCCGATAAAGGAGGAAGTCTATGTGGAGCAGCCACCGGGGTTCGAAGATCAGAAGTATCCCAACCATGTCTATAAACTGCGTAAGGCTCTCTATGGCCTCAAACAGGCTCCTCGAGCCTGGTATGAGTGCCTTAGAGATTTTCTGATTCAAAATGGATTCAAAATTGGTAAAGCTGACTATACACTCTTTACTAAACACTTTGATGATCATTTATTCGTATGTCAAATTTATGTTGATGACATTATCTTTGGATCCACTAACAAGTCCTTCTGTGAAGAATTTAGCAAAATAATGACAGACAAGTTCGAGATGTCAATGATGGGTGAATTGAAGTTCTTCTTGGGATTTCAAGTGAAGCAACTGAGAGAAGGTACATTTATAAGCCAAACTAAATATACACAAGACATTCTCAAGAAATTCAATATGGACAAAGCCAAGCCCATCAAGACACCCATGGCCATCAACGGACATCTCGACCTCAATGAAGATGGTCCAAATGTGGACCAAAAGGTATATCGGTCCATGATTGGTTCCTTACTATACTTATGTGCATCTAGGCCAGATATTATGCTTAGTGTTTGCATGTGTGCAAGGTTTCAAGCCGCACCCAAAGAGTGTCACTTAATTGCTGTAAAAAGAATCCTAAGGTATCTTGTGCACACACCCAACTTGGGCCTTTGGTATCCCAAAGGATCCAAGTTTAACTTGATAGGGTACTCCGACGCTGACTATGCGGGATGCAAAGTCGATAGAAAGAGCACGTCAGGGACTTGTCAATTTCTTGGTAGGTCCCTAGTTTCTTGGTCATCTAAAAAGCAAAACTCCATTGCTCTTTCCACAGCGGAAGCAGAGTATGTTGCAGCCGGTAGTTGCTGTGCGCAACTGCTCTGGATGCAACAAACTCTTAGGGACTACGGCTACAATCTAAGTCATATCCCGCTTCTATGCGATAATGAAAGTGCTATAAAAATTGCACATAACCCGGTAGAGCACTCAAGAACTAAGCACATAGACATCCATCATCACTTTCTTAGAGGTCATTCATTAAAAGGTGACATAGCTATTTCACATGTTAGGACTGAAAAACAACTTGCAGATATTTTTACCAAACCATTAGATGAGAAAAGGTTCTGTGAACTAAGAAATGAGCTAAACATTCTTGACTCTCGAAATGTGGCTTGAAACATTGCATACCTGGTTGCAACTAAAATTGTTCCTCCGTACTGTCAAAAATGCTCCTCCTCTCCTTTGTACTCAGAAAACTATTCTTAATGAATAAATCTTGTGGATTATGACCATTGTTTGATTGTTAATTGTATACTGGTCGTAATCACCAAGACTACTTGCAAAATTTTTGTCCTTGGATCACTATTAGTTATATATATATATATCAAGTCTGTTGAAAACTGACTAGTCCGATTCCCAACCGGACTAGTCTGGACAGACAACAATTAGGTTAAACTCAGGGGTACCGGACTAGTCCGCTACCAGGACCGGACTAGTCCGGTCAGTCGGATATAGAAGCAGTCAGCCGGACCAAACGCCTCCCTCTCCACTCATAATCACTTTGCAACACCCTCTCTCCTAAACCCTAGCTCTCAAAGTGATTTTCGAGTTGAGCCCTCAAACTCGGAGTTTTCTCCGTGAAAAAGCCTCTTCTCGACAAGGGGATCCTACTTTCCGTACACATCCGGATTGATTTCCACTCCTTCAACGCGAATCTTCAAATCTTGGTAAATCCCCCCAAAACCCAAAATCTCAATTTTTCTAGCTCTAGCTAGTTTCCTTTGATTTCAAAAGGATGTACATTGCATAAATAGATGTATTTCTACCACTTTCCTACCCTTGTATCCATAGATAGGAGATTTGCTTCAAATAAAACACTCAAGTTAGGGTTCTTATGCTAGGCCGGACTAGTCCGGCGTCCAGATGCGGACAAGTCCGGTCCACCGGACTAGTCCGCACTCTGAAACCGGACAAGTCCGGTCTCTGACAGCTGAACTCCTACATTCCCATTTGAAGTCGATAAGGTGTCCGTTTGCATCTAATCCTTAAACTCCTTGTCAGGCATCATGTCTTCAGGATCAGATGACAACTCTTTTCACATTGACGAAGAAGTTCAACGTGAAAGAGTGAGGAGAGCTAAGGAGGGAGTGATGAAGAAGAGACATGACGTCAATGCTCACTCTCCACCCTCCGACGACAATCTTCCTAAGAAGAGAAAAGTCATTATCAAAAGGCCTCAAAGGAAAGATGCTGCTGAGGGTGCTGAGGGCTCATCAGGGCCAAGAAGAGTTCTCAATAAAGGGAAGGGACTTGCTAGTGGCCCCATTGGGCCCTTGAAATTGAAAAACCCCGTTCATCGCAACAGGCAGCCTTCAAGTGAAGATTTCACTGGAAAAGGGAATGAGCTAGCTGATAACTTCAGAAAGATTGAAGTGTATGGACGACCTAAACAATGTTCTGATCCTAGGTTCTGGAGCAACTTCCATGCAGACTACTACGAGCACGTGTACATGAAGATGAAGAATCCCGTAGTAGAGAGTCAATGGCTGAATGTTGACTACCTGAAGTCGAAGAAGTATCCCGCATTTCGTGAGATGGTGGAGGCCTTAGAGAGGCACGGTCTGACGGACCTGCTATCCTTTGAGTATGACTGGAACAATGAAGTCATTACTCAGTTTTACTCCACTCTCTACTTTGCTCGAGATGATGGAGACAGTCTTACTTGGATGACTCATGGTTCAAGGTACAGTGTCACTTATGATGAATTTGCTAGGATTCTTCACCTCCAAAACACTTTGGATCATGAACTAGTCATTCATAATCTGAAACCCCTGGAGAAGGAGGAACTTGAATTTCTCTATGACACAAGGATGCCATATGTCCCTCCAACCATCAAATATCTAAAGCCCTTCTTTGTGGTTCTAAATAGAGTCTTGAGAAAGACGATAGCTCCGAAGGATGGAGATGCAGGAACTATACAAGGAACCTTGAGAACTCTCATGAAAGTCATTAGTGGGAGGAGACCATTCAATGTCTTTGAGTATATCTACAATGACATTGTGAACATCTCAATTACCCCCAATAGGTCCTGTGGATACGCACCGTATATCATGTACATGATTGAGAAGGTGACAGGACTCAAGTTTGTCAAGGATGTCAAGCATACGGGGTTGAAGCCACAAAAACCCACCGAGTACACTCTCCCTCCGGCTCCAGCTGCCCCGTCCTCTCCACCAATGGAGAGGAGATCAAAACAAGCTCATGATGACACTAGGTCTGCAGCTGCTCCTCCTGGCTCTCCACCTGCCCAAGAATCATCTAGCGGCATCCTCAAGATGCTCTCCTCTATCTTTGCCTGCTGCCGTAAGATCGAAGACAGGCAACGCAAAGAAAAGCTTGCAAGGAAGAGACATCAACAGTACGTCAATGCAAATATCAAGTCTATCTGTGCAAAGCTTGAGATTGAGCCTGTTGGATCACCACCTGCCTCCGAGGACTCAGAGGAAGATCCTGCTCCCGTGGATGATGAAGATGAAGATCAGACTGAGACTGACGGAGGAGACAGCGATGAGTGACTTCCCTCAATTTTTCTCTTTTTGGTGTCTTGATGCCAAAAGGGGAGAGATTGAGATGGAAGATTGAGATTAGACTTGGACTATTTTTCTATCTAGTATTAGTCATTAAGATCTTGTGTGATCAAGGACATGTACCTAATCTTGTAATGCACTATTTCTTTTCCTATGTGTGAAGTACTATGCTCTAATGCCCACTTACATGTTCACTACTGGTTGTCTTTAATTTAGCACATTTTGTTTATCACACACCTGTGAGGCACCCCACCATAAGGTGTGTTCATATGTGAGAAGTTTTTTGTGAATTCTTTATTGTTCTCATGTGTACGCACCTTATGAAAATCAACCTTTTATTCTCAATTGTGATATCTCAAATGGTTGTCATCAATCACCAAAAAGGGGGAGATTGTAAGTGCATCTAGGATATCCCTTGTGGGTTTTGGCTAATTGATGACGAACATATGAGATCCTAATGAAACTATTAAGATGATTGCAGGATAAACAAAGTGAACTGGCTCGGCACACACACAAAAAGGTGAAAAATAGAGTGGTGCCCGAAAAGGAAGAAGTTAGTGAAATTTAGAGAAGCAAAGTAGATATAAATGTATAGGTGGTGTGTGAGAGAGACACATCCCAAGAGCTCATGACTTTGCGTAGGGGTAAGGGGTTTAAAAATCAACTAAAATCCACTGAAAACCGGACTAGTCCGTTCATGGACCGGACTAGTCCGTTTAACTTTCTGAAAGACGCAAACATAGTGCACCGGACTAGTCCGCCTTGTGAACCAGACTAGTCCGGTCAGGTCACTGGAACGCAACCGGACAAGTCCGGTTTTAGACCGGACTAGTCCGGTCATGTCTCTGTTGTCCTCCTTAGAGGACTACGGACTAGTCCATCCAGCAACAGGACTAGTCCGCTAAAGTTTCTGAAAACCCATCTCACATAGTACCGGACAAGTCCGGTTTGTGGACCGGACTAGTCCGGTTAACCCACTGGAAGTAGGCCGGACAAGTCCGATCATATACCGGACTAGTCCGGTAGTAGGTTTAACAACGGAAACTTTTTGGAAAAGCCTATAAAAAGAGGTCCTTCGGCTTTTCCCCAACAAGACACGACTCATACTGTCAAAACTTGAAACCCTAGCGCCGCCACCTGTCCCAAGAGCCCAAAAACACATCTCCCCACACATCTAAGGTGCAAAAAGGTGAAGATCAATAAAATACTTGGATTTGGAATTGGGAGATCGTCGTTCCTTCGTTGTGAGCTCTTGGGGTTTGATCTCTCTACACTCATATTCTGAATTGTAATCTTTTTGAGTGTATTTGATCAACTTCTCATTGTAATTCTTGTGGGAGCCCTCAACATGTGAGGTAGCCCCATAAAAACGGTGATTACACTTGATAGTGAAGTCAAGTCGGCCTGTGTGGTGACTTGAAGAGGAAAAGGGTTGAGAACCCGGCTCTGTGTGAGCTTCCTCAACGAGGACGTAGATCTCTTGGTGAGATCGAACCTGGGTAAAAATTTGTGTCTTTTGTCTCTCATTTGGTTTACATCTTGACACATTAGATTACTAGTTTGCTAGTCATCGTTTGAGTTCTTTACAAGTTTGCACGTGCATCCATACTATAAATTTAAGTTATAAAAACTGTTGTTCTTATTCCGCTGCTATAAGATAAAACTTGTGAGACACACTTAATCAACTCAAACAATTCAGCACACCGGACTAGTCCGCCCACACAACCGGACTAGTCCGGTTAGTCAAATTTCTAACAACTTTATTAAGTGTCCAGGAATTCTTTAAAGGCCTATTCACCCCTCCTCTAGGCCACATTCAGTGGCATCGGCGGACGGAACGGAGGTGACTGAAACGAACGTCCCCCAAACCGCTGAGGTCGCGCCGGTGGATGCCACTGCTGCCCGGATGGCGTCCGATACACTATCCGGTACTTCTGGGGAGCGCCAACCCCACTGCTGGGTGGAGCGCTGCGCTTCCTCTGCTCAGCTGCCAACTCCCGCTGAGCGTCCTCTTGCATAATCGCGGCATTCACTAGGTCATTGAATGTGCCGCGATTCCACTGAACGAGATGTGTCTTCATCTCGGGGTGTAACCCCGATAGAAATTTTCCCGCTTCTTCTCTTCAGTGGAGATGTAGTCTGACACATATTGCGCTAGATGGTTGAAGGCACGGGAGTAGTCATGGGCACTCCTCCCGCCCTGCTTCAGTTCCAAAAATTCTTGGAACTTCCTCTTCATTATCCCGGGAGGAATATGATAGGCGCGGAACGCCTCCCGGAACTCTTCCCACTCCACGGCATGGCCATCCGGATGTGAGGCGACATAGTTCGCCCACCACGCACCAGCGGCACCGTGAAGCTGCTGCGCTGCGAACAGAGTCTTCTGCCGCTCCGTACATTGGAGCAGCCCGAACTTGGACTCGATTGTCCGCAGCCAGTTGTCAGCCTCCAGTGGTTCTTCAGCTTCTGTGAACACTGGAGGGTGCGTACTCATGAAATCCGAGTACGACACCTCACGGGGCTCACGAGGCCCTCTGTCTTGACGACCCCCCGCCTGGGACGTATTCTGCACGATTGTGCGGAGCAGGTCGGTCTGCTCCTCATGACCCCCCACCAGTGCGGCTATCACATCCGCTAGAGTAAGCGGAGGCGGCGGTGGTGGCTGCTGCTGCGGGGTGCTGTCGTAGGCCGGTGGCTGGGAGTCATCGCCTCCCTGTTGGCTAGAGCCCCCAACTTCATGCGTGGTCCTAGTGCGAACCATCTGCAACCATACGACAATAAACATCAGTCCCGCAACATATTGCATGCAGTCAATAAAATAGGCGTAAAACATTATGACAATAAAACACGCGATACATCTCGTATGTAGATAATGTAATAACTTTGCACAAGCTACACCATTACCAGACCAAACACAAGCTAGTTAAATCGAACTTGATGAACCTCCTCTTTGGAAGCTCACCACAACTAGGTTTGGTCATTACGAGACTTCAGTATCGCTTTGTCATCACGTGCACCACCCTGTTATCTTCAATACGACACCAACATGGTTTCTAGTAAAAGAACTTGAATGAGACCTATACTCAAATCTTTCACTAGTTGAAGATAACCTCTCATGAGTATGTTCTACCCCATGGGAATTATTCAAACCCCCTCTAGGGTAACACAATCTCTCATATGAGTTCAACTGTCATTCCTCTGTCAGAATGACCAGTTTCTACATATCTGAGACTTTGATCTGGTTCTGGGCATTTTCATGACTCAAGCTGAATACTAAAGTTAAAATTAACTTCAGTATATTTCCAAAGAGTACTTATTTGCCCTCATATCAGCTCTGGTTAAAAAGTTATGGTAATTCAAAGTCAACAGAATTTCTGGAAGAATTTTAACAGCACCTCCCTTGGGAGTTGCTGTTTTAAACTCTGGTTTCAACTGAAATCTGTGCTGAAATTTCAGAAACTTTGAATTGCAAAGATGTAACACATCTTCTACCCTTTCTAAAGATGTATCATATGACAATTTTAGATTTTTCTACTGGGAGACAGAACAGGCCAGAGAGTGTTTAACTTTGTCCTGATTCTGGACAGTTCACATTCCTCTGGAATTTAAGCCATCTTAAGGTATGTTTCAGCTCTGGAAGTCTACAACAAAGTTGTAGAGTACTTAAATACCCTTCCAGAACTATATACTACACCTCCCTGGGCTAAAAGACCTGTGAGTTATGCCATGTTGAAGATCAGAAAACTTGCTGCCCAAAACAGAGCACTCTGTTTTTCAGTCTTTGAGAACTACACTCATCACCCTCCAACTTTTCTACCCAACCAGTCCCTAAATGTTGAACCTAGTGATTTTAATTCCTTGTTATTATTATTTTGCATGCATATGCCTATGATATCTCGGTACTGCGTTCCTCACAAAAGAAAATCCTAACCGGATTATACCGGCATATACGTCTCAAGTGTGGCACTAAACGGTCTCTCGCACACGTTTACTACACGGATACATACGTGGTTAGTACCTGCAGAAGACCACACAATAATGATGCACTCAATGGTTGTTTTCATTTCAGGCAGGACCATATTTGAATTTTAAATACAAATGTCCGTATCATTGTCATACGGCCGTCCTTGAGTTAAGTCACGTCTCAAGGTACGTGATCGTGTTTCAACACCACACGACGGGGAACCCGAGTATGTCATGAACGGGTCGTTACGGTTGGGAATGTTATCAACCCAACAGATACCACCTACTGCCCTGCAAGGCACGCCGATGGCAAGCGCTGTGTACGTCCTCCTGGGCTATTTCTAGACGAACACACTCTCGCGTTACTGACCACGCGATGGGGTCTCCACTTACTTGCCTAATGCACGCTAGGGATCAGCGTTTCATATGAACTCAGGAACATGAAGAGTCCAAGAGTTTCATATTGACATCTCACACCAAGCTGTGAGACTTATCCCTGAACCACGTTCCTCGTCAGGGGAGCTAACCGAAATTGAACCGCTTTCGGTGGCGTTCCTTACCATTCTTACCAGAGTGTAGGTGCGTCGTTACCTAATTAAAATTCATAATTATAACACATAGGTTAGTCTTTACCACTTTAAGTAACTATGCTAATATAGTCCTTACTTGGGCATCTACCGAATCCTCACCGTAAGCCTAAGTTTTTCCTGTAATACAGTCCTTAGGTACTGTGCTATCCCCAATGCAGCTCTGATACCAGGCTGTGGCGGACCGGGATCCGCTCATCCAGGATCGCAAAGGGTGGTGTCGCACGATGCGACACCCGACAGCACACGTCATAAGAACACAATATATTACCTGGGAAAACAACTGAACTGTACAAACAGGTACAAACTTCAGTTACAAACTATTGTTTATATTACACAGCGGAAGTCTAAATTACACAACTCACGCCGCCTATCTAGCAAAAGTTGGTTGCCCAGCCCTAGGGCAACCCACACTAGCTGCACGTTTCAGCTCAGCGCGGCGTGTACGGCTCCCACTCAGCCGTAGTCCCCGACGGAGGGTAGCCCTCACCGGTGGACTCGTAACCTGAGTCCGTGGGTGGCTCCTCACCTGAAAAATACTTAAGCAGCAACCGTGAGCACGATGGCTCAACAAGACTTAACCGACTCACCTAAGCATGGAACTCTACATGAGGGGTACAATGAACATAGGAGGGTAACAGTGCATCAATGGACACGCCTACAAGTTCATCCTTAGTTCATCTTTTAGCCACAAGTTAACAGTTCGGGAATCTGAAATTTAGTAAGCAATATTTGGTGGCACACATGTAGCAATACAATTATATCATGACAACAATATTGAAGCATAACATTTCATACGCTAACTACATTACGACGCAGTGAACAAGTGGTACTCGTCACCGCGAGGAACGGCGAATCGACTCGATATACACCTGCAGGGAGACCCAAAGAGCACGTCACGTACGCCCACCCATGGAGCTGCACAGCACGCTCACTCGATGTCGTACGGGACAACCCTTCACCCAACAGCCCAAACGTCGAACCGGTCGCACCGAAATGAGCAGGAGGTTCCCTACACGGAGCATCTCTCTGTGCCCGTTAGCAGATTTCCACCTTGCTGCCCTCAGCCTACACCTATAAATCGGTGCGTTATGCCTCGACGCTCGGAGGTTTAGGCTACATTGGTTTATCGGGGCCCATATATCCGATATGCCTTCGGTACGTTCAATACTTGTTCAGCAGGGCCGCACACGGATCGGTCCTTAATCGACACGGACAGGGCTGCGCACACAAGACTTCCTCTTGCTGCGCCCTAGCCCCTGCCTAGTCTCATTTTCATTACTAAAGTGATCTCACATCACTCGAACCAAACCCGTGTGTCCCAAACCTAACTCGCGAGTAGATTCCCACTACTCGACTTGTACCAAAGTCCTATGAATCATTAATCATAGCCTGTCTACTCGAGGTCTTAGACACTACCCTCACTCTTATGGAAAATTCTGGTCATGCAAGTGGGGTTCCATTCATCCTACACCTAATGCACATCCATACTTCATACTAAGTGTTTATAAAGCAAAACTTGAAAAATAGTTTAATGCAAACCGGGGCTTGCCTTGTTGCTGCTGGTTAGGGGTTAGTTCTTCTTCCGGAAGGAGGAAATCGAGTACCTCTGGAGCCTCCTCGCCTTCAGCGACTACATGTTAATGAAATACTACATGTTAATGAATATGCACATGAGTTTGTTGTAATGCTTCTGCTACAAGTTCTAATAACAAGTTTTTAACAACTGAAACTCTGTTTAAGAATTTAAAATGAAACTGGGGCTAGTGGTTTGGGTTTGGACCTAAGCACATGGTTAAGTGCTAAGGGGTTTCCCCCTCTTCCATATTAATCACCTCAAGTGTTTACACAGAACAGGGGTGGTCCAGAGCTCCAATGGAGCTTAGAATTTTTGTGTGAGTTACTTGTCACAAGAAAACCCTCTGTACCAAAACTTAGCACTTTTCATTTATTGGTTTGTTCAGAATAATTTTCTTAGCAAATAAGCAGGGAAGAATTGATTCTGAGGTAAAACCCCTGTTCATGCCCAACTTAGTGAACTACAATTTCAATTATAGCTCCTAGAGTTTGCATGAATTTTCCTAGCATTTTTGGAGCTAAGATCTGCCCAGAACTGAATTTCCAAGTTTTGGAAATTCTTTGAAAATGTTTCTGTATTCTATTGAACACAGCACCTTCAAATCTGAATTTCCCTGATCAAATCAACTCCAAATGGTCTGAAACTTTTACAGGGGTTCATTAACATCCTAAAGAGTATTCTGGCCAAATTTGAGGATTTTTGGATGAACCAAACTCCCTCTAAAATTCTTTTGCTGAAAATTTTAAAGAATTGTCCAGAATTAAATAATAGGTTTCATACAAATTGGGTTGCACATCTGGATAGATCTATGCAAGATGAATCCAATCCAATTTGAATCACTAAATTTGGAGCTTCCAAGCAAAAGTTATGAGGTTCTAAAGTTTGGGGAAATTCTGGAATTCGAATTAACCGGGAAAAGTTCAAATCCCTGACAGCGGGCCCGGCCCCCTACGTATCACCACCTCAGCTACACCACACGAGGCCACAGGACTATTCTCCACGTTGTCACAGATGATCCGGTGCAACAGAAAATCCCCACACTGTATATTGAGCGACTGACGAGCGGGCCCGGCCGACTCATCTTCTTCCTCGCGCCAGCCCCTTTTCCCACGCCGCCCCCTCGCCGGCACATCACTGACGCTCGCCGGACCTGGCTTCCCGGCCGCCTCTCGGCCGGAAACTCGCCACCTGGTCCTAATTTCGTGCGCTGAACACGATGGCACTAACTTCTCTGGCTGGCGGTGGCCCTAACCTAGCTGGCGACGGTGCAGCGGCTCGGGTTCACTTCGGTATGTCACCCGGCCAACTTAGCCCGCCAAAACCTCGGTGGAAGGGCTCTTCAGCACCGGGGGATCTCAGGGAAGGTTGACAGGGCCATGCAAAGGCTCGGGGAGAGCTCTAACCTAGCCGTCACCGTGAGCCTGATCCTTCCCGCCATACCCGCGGTTGGAAAACCGGGAAATACGCCGGCTACAGCCAAAATCAAGCTAGGGTTGTGAAGTGAACTTGGGCGCCATCAAATCTAGCTCCTGTGAGTGCAGTATGATGTGCTCTAAGCATGTATACGTCGGGAATTTGCGGTATTCTTACCAGAAGGTGGTTCTGCACCGACCAGAAGTGTTTTGCGAAATTCACCGGCGATGATCGGTCACTGGGTCTAGGCTTTGGGGTTGAGCAGCGTGGAGCCTGGGCGCGTCCAAAACCGCTCTTTCTTGGTCATGACAAGCCCTCTGCCGAGCTGCCCACAGGAGCACCTTTGCTCGGTTCTTCCCGGCCACCGCGAAGAACGCCGTTTGCTCGGGTTGTGGTGGCTCAGCTCGACTGAAACTGGTGTGGGGAGGTCGTGGGAGGTCTGGGGTTGCTGGTTTGCTGGGTTGCCGACGTTTGCACTCGAGAGGCAATCACTTCCGAGCGACTCGATCACGGCGGCTGCTCCTCGGCATTCTGTCGTGCGAGAGGACGAGCACTGGAGGTCATCTCGGTGTTGTGGCAAGCTGGGGCATGGCTGAGAGTTACTGCGCCCCACGAGGAGCTCGCCAGCGTGCGCGGGAAGAGCAGGAGCTGTCGCCCGGTGCTTCTCGGTGAGTCACGGTGGAACCTCGGCTCTGTTCCGAGTGCAAGACTTGACCCCTAAGGCTATTGATCTTTGTGCATTTTTAACCTCCCCAATGACATGTGGGTCCCACCAGTCAGTCCCCTATCCCTCAAAAGATCTCCAAAAACTTTGCAAGTGATGAATTCAAATGTTTGGAGTCTCAAACTGAGCTACATTTGTATAGTTGGGCAAATTTCCCCCAAATTCAAATGTATAATTGAATTCTTTGCACATTTGGATCCTTTTTGGAAAAATGGGTAGCAAACCTGTTCACAATTTATTGAAACTTTGCCTCCCTACTAATTTGGACCTAAGGAATCCAAATATGCACTTGGATTCTTGTTTTAGCTGCTGCAACCAAGAGTTTGAATACAACAGTTTCGAATTACCATTATGTCCTCCCCTCATTTGAATTTTTGAGTTGGACATTAGTTCAAATTCGGATTTTTCAGACCCTCCCATTGCCCTTGAGTACTTCACTCAGTGGTCTCAATCCAACTAGGGTCCAAACATGTGAATGGCTCTAAGTTGGTTTTAGAACCCCCTCTCATGTGTTATCACATGTGTAGAAAGTTTGAACCCCTACCCTTTTGATGGAGGTTACTTGTTCTTCACAATTCTTCACAAAACATTCACCTCAAAACTGTGGTGTTGTGAGGTGATAAAAAGTTTTTGCAAGTCCCTTTTCTTGGGCTTTACACATATTCACACGTTCGTTGCAGGAGAGAAGGTGGATTCCCATATGGTTACGAATAACCATACCCCATCCCATTTGGTACTCAGAAGAAAATAAGGAAACATCCAAATTAACGCATACATGATCATGTTGCGCATTATTGAAATGAGAACTAGATAGAATGTCTTTTATTTGAGATGACTCTTTGCGATTGAAAGAGTGCAATAGTATCATGTCAACATATGCAAATATTCCTGTATCCACTCTAATGGGACTAATGAATTCGACATTATTTTTTATCTGACTTTTGAGCCTCCCAAATATGTCATATTGTAACAGCCATGACCACAACATCCAGCTCTGATTCTCTTGCCATGGCATCAAAAAACCATTGCTTTGAATTAGGCATATTCTTTATACATAACCTGAGATGGTAGCGTTGTTTTGCATATTTCCACATTTCTTTTGGATAGTAACACATGAGTACGATATGCTCCACTCCTTCGTCTTGGCTACAAAAAATACAGTCATTTTTCTCATTTGTACCATACGCAATAAAACTATTTTCACTTTGTTTAGAACTTGAATAGCCTATAATGGTTTCCAATGTTTTGTTTCAGTGTGCCAATTTGAACTTGATCCCCCTTCGGACCTATCATGTTTGAAGACCTTAGGGTGGTCTTAATGACACTACCGGATAGATATGAGAAGATGGATTTTTTCAACAAAAGAGCATGCATTAATGTTAAGAAGATGCCAATTCCACTTAGACCCTTGGAACAACATAATATTAACAATTAGCCAAAACATCACGGATGCGCGTAGCCTTAAAAAAGAAATAAGAAATGAAAAAGAAAAGTCTCTCCAAAGCGATCACCAGGAACTATCCATCAGCATTAACAACACCTAGTCTTCAATTATGTCCTCCAATAGGGATGTCTTCAAAATGAAATAGTTCACACACACCATTGTTTTCTTATCCCGCCACAAAAAAGATTGTCAAGTACAACTCAGCAAGTTCTGACCTAGGGTTTTCACCCCGAAGATAAAGACTCGGTATACGGAAGCACTGTCAAGAAAGAAGACACCCTGTGTTGTCACCCCGACTATCAAGAACGTTGTTGCAAAGCACCAAACAACATGCTCACATCTACTGTGATCGTGCCTTGATTCTCGAAGTTTCGAACTCCCATTTCAAAAAGAACTCCTCCAACTTGAGCATTGGGATTAAAGCTACCATGTTTGGAGCCTAGTAGATCTCTCCCATGAGCACAATCGAACCGCTTTCAACCAAGTCATGGTACTCAGAGATGAGATTCCTGATGGTTTTGATGAAGTGAGGCATAACGCGAGTGGAGATCTCCTCAAACTAGGTTAGACGAAGTCGGACGCATCTCCAATATGACGCTACCAGGGCACGGAGGCTCAACTACGACGACTTGTTAGTAAGGGAAGAAATTCCAGAGCCCCACCATGGAATGCAGTCAGGCCCTACACATGAAGACAAGAGGGCCAACATCAACAAATACAGGTGACGCTATCATTTAACGCGTCCTCCCTCCCGCCATCACGTTGCCGCCTGCTAACGGCATGGCTTTGATGTATATGGACCACGCGGTCCCCTGGATAGGGTGAGCGTGAAGGAGACCTCGGTCAAAATGGTGGTGTCCATGATGGGGTCAATCATGGGGAGGGCCCATGCTGCTAGGGAGGAAGCCGACGACGGGGAGGCATAGGCAGACACGTTGTTGTCTTTATGGCCAATAGACCAGGATGAATTGTATGGAGAAAGGGATTCGATCAAGGCGAATTCGTTTCTCCTGTTCCAAAATGACTGACCCTCTGCTATTAGGCGAGGCAAGTCACGTCCGATTCTGCGTGCCTCCCTGGGCTCGACGAAGTCACCTTCTCTTCGACATCGAGTGTTGGCCGACTAGCCGTGATGTGCCTACGCACGCGTGATACAGGGACCTATTCGTGTAGCGCACTAGCTAGATGATGCACCGCTCTGACCGAGTTCGGCGTGCGTGCGTACAATGAATTTAGCGCACCCGACCTCCATTGAAGCTGGACGCCCACCGCCTTTCTCTTCCTATAAATCGACTGCACCGGTGTCAGCTTCACCCAAACTTCATCTTACCCGGACCAGCCAAGCTCCAGCGCTCACACCATCCTCCCGCGTGGCAACCACTCGGCCGACATGTCGATCCCCGGCGAGGAGCCTTCTCCGCTCGACTGTGACCAAGGTGAGCACCTTCGGAGTCGACCCCACCGCCCCAATCTGTCGCCATGTCAACTCCTCTCCTACGAGCTGTCGGCGGCGACCACTTGCCATGGCCGCCTTTCTCTGAAATTGCTATTCCTCCTAGCCTCTTCCCGAATTGGTGCCTCAATCGAGTTCATCGGGCTCTAATCCTTTGATCTCCTCACTCTAGGCTGCCCTCTCCCTCATTTACCCTCCCCGATTTGAGCTGACGAGCAACCTTGACTTCTTGACCAGAGGTAGACAAAGGCAGATCCACGAGTTGTTCGTGTGCATCTAGGGGTGATAACGGGCCCAAAAAATGAACTAATAATAATGAGTGCCGGATCGGATTAAGACCGGGCCAAATTCGTATTCATTTTTGAACTAAATTCTAATAAGTGCTGAAATAAATTATGAAGCGGCCCGTGGGCCGAGGCCCATTACCAGGCCTATGTGCATCCTGAAGGAACCCCCAGCCATCAGATGCTAGTGAGTTGGATATTGGCCCATTAATCCATTAGCCCACAAGAGCAAGCCGGATGGCAACCTGACCGGCCACAGACCAGACCCATTTGCCACCGTCAACCATTAAACCAAGCCCAAGCAATATTTTAATAGCTTGCACTCAATTATTTTCATAATTAACCCAACATCCACCTTATAAAATCAATATATCACTCATACGACCTCCATTTAATCTGATTCTTCTTCTAAAGTTCACCTAAAATCATAATCTATTTAATAAACATAAACTTGTATGATGTATTGATGTGTACTTGCCTTGCTTGTATGGTTGCTTGTGTGCGCCCTTCGAAATAGACCTAGTGTCGGAAGAGAACCCAGAGGAGCCAGGTGACCAGGAGCACGACGCTGCGGATGGTAGCGAAGGCAAGTCCCATGGATCCCTTTTTGATCATATTGCTCCTATGTGAGGTTCATCCATTGTGACCAGTAGATTAGGTACTTGCATTGTTGTGTATGAGTTATACGAGGGATGAAGTGAACAGTACTAGTTTCTCTTTTGCTGCATATTGATATGATGAGAGATTATGCAAGATGATGTTGCCGTGTGTATGTTGTATGGTTGGTGAGAGCATGAGTTGAGACCTGGGTAGAAGGGTTAGCGTTGGTGTAAGCGATGCCGTGATGGTATACGTATGACAAGCTCGTGGTTTGAATATGGAGGCTGCTCTAGTGAGCCTTAAGGACCACATGACCCTGTATGGGCGAGTATGTATGTGTGTGTATATATATATATATATATAATGACATGCAATAAAACTTTTATAAAACCATTTTGGCATGTGTATATATTGTTCTCTTGTAGCCAACATTCATAATTTCTAAACAAACTATTAGACTCCATGGAATGAGTTTTCTCCACCCTTTGTTGGTTCAATGAGGCAGATATCTCCCTCCTTCACCTGATTGTCACGTACAAAGTGTAACCATTACCCCATAAGCAAATTTTTCCTACTTTCGTTTCGTTTATAGAATATTGGGTGCCACTTCTTGCTCTTGCTAGGCGTCTGAAGTGTGACGTTTCCACTCTTATGTGAGAAATGTGCAGATGCATATTCCTTGGAAATACCCTGATAAAAGGAGGAACATTGATGCTGTTAAAAAACAACCAAGAACATTAAATCAAATCGTATCAATCTTCAGGAAAAAATGTCATTTTCCACACGTGCATACACATCAGCTATCAGCAAAGAGGTTAGTGTTAAGAGAAGAGAGTTGCCTATTCACCAAGAATTGTGAACTTACCAGACTAGGACCCGGAGGCTGAACATTGCTCTTCCGCGTAATTGCTACAAAAGCTGTGATTTCAGGTTTAGTTTCCTGGACAAACGCTTTTACTCTCTCCTTTTGTGTCTCAGATAAATAACTTGTAAGTGATAAAATGAAATCAGTACAGGGGAGTGCCTGAAGATCATCAGACTCCAAAGATGTGCTTTCAGAGGGAATGTCTTCTGTACAAAGATTTTGAACGAAGTAATAATAATAATAATAATAATAATAATAATAATAATAATAAATGTTCTAGAATTCAAGACAAATCTGCAAGTAACTTGTGTAACCTGACTCCTCAGATGACGAAGTCGTTGTCATCTCTACAAGTTTTCCATGACGACAGGAGCTATCTGCCTGACACACGTTGTATCTTTTACTACTTTCTGATGATTCTGTGGTACCATGTTGATAGCCGCTTGTAGTATCAACGAAATATTTGCTTCCTTCTTGAACAGTTGGTGAATATGGCCTTTCACATGACACCTTGTCTAGAGATCTGCTGCAAGTAACTACACCACACCTTTGTAGGCATTCATAACACAACCATTCTGCTAATGATGCATCAAAGACAACTTTGTCCAAACAGTATCTACACAACAACAAATCACAATAACAATAGGCTAATCATAATTAGTTCAGTTCGTAGCAACATAATTACATTGCAGAAGGTAGTACAATTGGTGCGATTTATCATATATCTTTCATGAGGAACAAATTTATTGTTTGTTATGTGACCATAGAACAATCTAAATTAAAAGAAAATACATTGTCCCGGATGAAAAAAAACATACTGGTGCACAGCAGAACACTTGCAGTCTCTGCAACATACTAGAAGATGTTTGAAACCAATATGTCTGCACACTTCACACACAGTGCTCTGCATAAATGCAAAAAGGTTTGTTCCTATGAAATTCTCAATCATACAGGTAGCTCGCAGGACAATCATCAAATTGTTCCATTGCTGATAGAGTATCTGCGTGCTGTTTCTTTCCTTCTTTGACGAGAAAGAGTACCTGGTGACACGTCGATTCATTACTCAAAACAAAATACTGCTTACAGACTGTCATTCAAAGTTTAAATATCAATTATTAATATGGAGGTCAACCAAGCGGCGAGAGGAGAGGATGATCAATGGCAACAATATGGCGACTTGATGACCATTAGGAAAGGTGAGGTGGCCATGGCCGGAGCCCAATCACCCTATCAGACATCCCATCTCCTTCGGTATAGTCATTTCTCACCTTCCAACCCTTTCTTCTTGCCAGCCTTGTACACCGAAGCTGGATATCGGATCAAAGAAAGAAACACGAAGAAATTGGATCCACTGGTTTCGGAGATTGGAAAGGGACAATCCTACGAGGGTCCTGCTACTCCTGTCATCCGAAACGGGTTGCTGCCTTCTTGTAAAGCCTGCCTCCTCCTATGAAGTACCCTGGTCCCAGAAATATCTGTCTCACCCTGTACGCTCCTATTTCTATTTCATTATGTTTCAGTTTATGCTTACTTCCGCATATCAACTGTCATATGGGGTGCCCGGGGTCCGTCGGCTATTTTCTTGTTCGGAGTTCCGTGGCACTGGAAGGTCTCCTCGCTGAAAGGTTAATGCGTGTGAAAGGTCTAGAGCGTGCAACCTGCTAAGCCTGGTCTTGCACCCAAAGCGTGTACACTTTGCCTCCCCAGCGCTGCCGCTGAGTACTTGGGGGACGGACAACACACACTTCTGGACAAAAGAATAACCGTACCCCGGGCATCTCCGCTTTCATTTTTTTGCTTGCTTTCCCATATCGCTCCAATCGTGTGGTTGGTTACTTTTTTCATGTTTTCACCCATAGTTGGATTTGTGTTATCCTGTCGCAGGCGAGTCCACTTGAGGTACCTGTGGTGTATACGAGGTCCTTTGGTTATTTCCTTGCTCAAGGGTCCTATGGCGCCGAATGGTCCCTCGCCTGAAAAGCTAATGCCAGCGGGAGGTTCAGAGTGTGCAACCTTCTTAGCCTTGTCCTGCACACTAAGCATGTGCACTTTGCCTCTCCAGCACTGCGACTGAGTACTGGGGAACCGGACAGCCCATACTCCTGAGCAAAGTAGTAATTATAACCCGGATACTATCACACTGAATTGCCCATGCACCGCAGCTCGGCTAAGAACCGTAAGTTGCAACGAAACTAGGAGCCGGGAATTGTGACCAGTGAGCATGATTACTTCTTTTCTCTGTCATGCATGTGCAGATCCTAGCGCTTCGGCACCTCCCAGGGGCGTGCTGCCGCTTCAACTGCTAAGATACAATTTCAGAGCAGCCACATGGGAAGAAAAGATGGAGGCCTCACCTGCGGGATCGTCGCCTCCCTCAAGGTGGGCCCGGGGCTCACTGTCGGTACCTTGTAGACCGGGTACCCTTGCGTACAGGTATGAAGTGGCTCCGGACCCCACCTCCCTGTTGAGGCGGGCTCTGGCGCTGCCATGTGTCCTCCAGCTTTCGACCTGGCCTTCCCGTTGAGGTGGGCTCCGGAGCTGCCATGTATCCTTCGGCTCCGTACCTGGCCTCTCCGCTGAGGTGGGCTCCGATGCTTCCACGTGTCCTCCGGCACCGGACCTGGCCTCTCTGCTGAGGTGGGCTCCATAGCTGCCACGTGTAGTCCGGCTCCGGACCCAGCCTCCGCACTAAGGTGGGGTCCGGTACCACCACATGTCTTCCGGCTCTGGAACTAGCCTCTTTGTTGATGTGGGCTCTGGAGCTGCCACATGTCCTCCGGCTTCGGACCTGGCCTTCCCGCTGAGGTGGGCTTCGGAGCTGCCATGTGTCCTCCGGCTTCGGACCCGGCCTCCCTGCTAAGGTGACGTCCGGTGATGCCACGTGTCCTTCGGCTCCAGATCCGGCCTCCCTGCCGAGGTGAGCTCCAGAGCTGCCACGTGTCCTTTGGCTCTGAACCCGGCCTCCTCACTGAAGTGGGCTCCAGAGCTGCCACGTGTCCCATGACCCGCCATAGGCCGTGGGCCACAGGAGTCAAGGATGACGTGACCAATCCAGTCACGCATTCAAGACTCGTGTGTTCATTACGAGCACGACGCGCAGTGCACGCTTCCGCCCACACCTACCAGGCATTACAGTGATAGGACAAGACGGTGTGACGTGACAACGACAGCAACAGTACAGTGCCGCGCAGCTGACCGAGTAGGCTGCAGTGACAAGACAGGGCCTTCTTCCGCCATCGTCAACTGCTACTTAGCCTGGGACACTCAGCGTGTTAGGCGGCATGCCTTAACTCCATCAACAGTGGATACTACTAGTAGCCATTAATACCCTAGATTTTGTATAGGGTACAACTACCGCGGAGCCACCTATCGGGACCTAGGTCTTATTGTAACTGCCCGGCCTTGGGCTATAAAGGACCGGGCAGCCTCCAAGAGGGGGGGATGGGATCGAAACCTCATGGGCAATCAATGCCTCATGGGTAATCTAAGCCTCAGGATCCATCTAGACAAGCTCAGGCTTGGAAACACACAACAATACAACACACTCTCCCATGGATGTAGGGTATTACGCTCCGGCGACCCGAACCACATAAATCCTCGTGTTCACCTCGTGTTCTTTAGGATTGAACGGTCCAGGGACTTAGCCCCTCCAAACAACAAACCTCCGCGTGCTGCTCCAGTAGCGGTACCAAGGGAAATGTCCTAAAACTACTTCGAGGACCACCTATTGTGAGATTGAGTTGAGGGATGTCTCAGGATGGGATATCTGGTTGCATTAGTTTGCATTAGGTCGCATCACTCTTTATTTTGTGCACTACATTTATATGTGTTTTATTCCCCTCCCGAAGGGTGAGATGAAGCTTCTTGAGTACTTTTGTACTCAATCGTTGATAACTTCAAAGGATTCTGACTTCGAACCGGAGTACTTCGAGTAGGGTTACATTCGCACCCAAGTCGTTACCGTGGAACCATGTACAAGGAGGAGCTAGTCGTCCATGTGCTTTTGATGTTGGTTATCATCGTGTTAGTTTTTATGATTGTTGTACTAAAGTGTATGCCGTTGTAATAAAGCTTTGCATGATTTTGGTTCCACTTGTAATGTAATATATTATATCAAAGACTTCTTATGATATAATATTACATGTTTAGTTCTGACACCTAGGTCGGGACGTTTCAGTCGCTTTCCGCCGCCATCGCACCGCGTGCGCCCGACCGCCATGTGGAAAAGTCCAGTTTTTTTCGGTTTAACCATAAACCACAAAGTTTTTGGTTAATCGGAACATCGTTTTTTATTTACACTACTTCGGTTTCATTTTCTAAAAACCAAGCTTAAAAGAAATAAAAAATCGAACCAATATGTTTCGATTAAACCAAATGTCCAGCTGAGTTGTAGCCATCCTAGCCGACATTTAGCTCTAGCAGGGACTGGGTGAAGGGAGGAAGGAGGGTGGTCGGTGGTGGCAGTGGCTGTATCGCCTTATGAGTAGCTAGAGAGAGATATATAGAGCAACTGGCGTCCGTAGCGTTGCATTAGGTCTTCTTGATAATTAGATAAAAAAGAGCGTACTGTAAGGGCCCAAGTTTTTCATTTGCTAAATGTGTTCATCACACCACTCACCTCATTTGAGGACATCTTATGAACACCTTTGAAGAGCAAGTAAACATCATCAAGAGAGTCATTAGAGGAGAAACTCACAAAATGCAAAAGTGGTATTTTCCACATGCCTCACCTAGGGGCTGCACACATGTTTAACTCACAAACTTGGCCATTTTAAATTATTCAAAGTCAATTGGCCATTTTGATGTTTGATCAACTCACAAGGGGTATTAGGGTCCCCAAATTAAGAGAAGTAGAGAAATTCAAGTTTATAGGACAAAAGAGGGCAGTGGGACCCAATGGCAGTGTCACAACCGAGATGAACCGAGTTTCAACCGGCGCTCTGTTCTTCGGGCCGAAGCTACGGATGCCACAGCAGGAGAGCGCTCAACACCAGATGCTTCCGAGCCTCCGCGCTGGCACACTCGCCCCAGCTTCCTATCCCCACGCCCGGACGCCACAATCTAAATTCTCCACCGTCTCATCATCGCTCACGTCACTCGGTTGCCTCGCTCCCGCGAAACACACCCTACACCGCCGCTCTCCGT
This sequence comes from Neostapfia colusana, assembly GCA_030760725.1. NCBI lineage: Eukaryota > Viridiplantae > Streptophyta > Magnoliopsida > Poales > Poaceae > Neostapfia > Neostapfia colusana. The sequence goes on from JASWHV010000003.1 coordinate 32,331,015, forward strand.
TTCCGATCGGCCACGCTAGCCAAGCATCAGTTGCTTGAGCTGTCCACACGAGAAAGCTTCACCCACATTTGATCTACCGTGCTATCACCACAACTCCGACGTTCTTAGCTTGTGTTGCTCTCAAAGCAACGATCGCCGCCGAGCACCGAAGAGAAACCGGTGGAAGTCACTTCGGTCCACCGTGGACAGCGAGCTACGAGCCTCTTCATCGTCACTTATCTACACGAAAGAGGTGCGCTTGCATGTCCTGATCACATTGCCGGTGTCCGTTTATCGTTTGCTAGCACCGGTAGCACTAATTTTACCGTTTTCTGAAACGTAGTTCACCCGGGGAAGGCTCGGTCTCAACTGAAATTCGAGTTAACCGATTAACCAAAGACCGAGCAAGCTAACCAGCACCTTCCTCACGTCCTAGGGGTCATCCTCGAAGAGGAATCAATGGAAGCCGTCGAGGATCGGCTACGTTAGAACCATTTTTCTCACCACCGGCAAAAATCACCTCGGCTCACCGTCGAGGATGTAGTTGCCGACGTTTTCAGCCCAAAGCATCTTCATTTCATGTTCTACACACGCCACTGATGCTCTAGGGCTAAAGAACCGAAGATTTAGTGGAGGAATGAGGGTTTCTGACATCACCAGAATCCTAATCTTCGCTGCCACCGTCGTGCACCCCTTTCCGGCGATCTTCGGCCGCCGGTGACCCTACCAATGAGCTCAGCGGGTCTGAAAATGGGGGGGGGGGGCGAGTAGGTGGCCGAAAAACTGATTCCAGCGACCCTCGCCGGAGGGCGCTGCCGGGGGCACTGTTGGCGCAAGGTTGAAGAAGCTCTGCATCGTGGGGCCCACCGGCAGGAATTTAAACTTTTTCCCAATTTTCAGATTTAGTTTAAACTTCAAACTCACATAACCTTGGCTAGGAAACTCAAAATCAAGTGAACCAAATTTTATTGGATCCAGCTCTCTGATTACTTTCCAAAAAATCAAGTTTCACATCATTAAAACCTTTAATTGTACAGAATTATTTATTCAAAATTTAAAATGTTTAGAATTTTTCTGGAGAACCCTTGGATGAAATTTTTTGAAATTTGGCCACGATGTTCCTTATAATATCGCTGAGCTACCATAAAAATTTCAGATCTAGTTGAGCTCATTTGATCCACCTAATGGTATGATTAATGAAACTGTTCCAGAGAAAATGAAAAATGTCCAGAAACATTTTTCAGATTGTCTCTAAAATTGTTTAGCTCATAACTTTTGCTAGGAATCTTTAAATTAGGTGAATCCAGTTCCATTAGAACCCTATGAAAATCTAGTTTCCATAAATTCATGGCTTGATCCATGAAAATCCTTATAACATACTAAGAGCTCCAATTAAGATCAAATACACATTTATTTCTGGAGGGCTCATATTAGCTTTGCTGCAAATGAAATTTGGCCAAGTTTCTGTTTAGGTTGTATCCAAACCACAGTAAAAATTTTGGAGTCATTAGCACTGTATAGCTATAGTTATAAACTTCGCAATATCATCATCAAATTCAAATGCATTTAAATTGACACGCATACATATTTATATTGTGTAGTCGCTAAAGTTGAAGAGAAGCAGGAGGTGTTGGATTTCATCACCCCGGAGGAACAGCTAGCATACGATCAGCAGCAACAAAGCAAGCTCCAGATTGCATTAGCGGTTTTATAAATTTTATTGTTTTGAGAACTTACTTTGAGTATCCACTTCGATTATGCATTAGTCTTGTTTGAAAACCCAAATGCATAGCCATGAAAACCCTGATTTTTGGGCTAGGTTTTTAAACCTCGAGTAGCCACTGCAATGCTAAACTATTGTAGGATTCGGTACTAGTCGAGAAGTTGGAACTGCTCGTGAGAATAGGTTAGAGGCACACCACTCGGTTAGAGATAGCAAATGGAACACATGGCAAGAAAAATGAGACCGAGCGGAGAGTAAGTGCAGCAGGACTTTGGGGCCTGAGTGCCATAGCTCCGCTTATGTTGATTGAGGACCGAGCCGGGTGCGGGCCTGTTGAACAAACTAGAACAGTACCGAAGACCTATCGGATATATGGGAACCAGGAAACTGATGTAATTCGGGTAGCGATTTGTTGAGGCATAGCTTGTCTTCCAGAGAGTAGGTTGAGAGCTTGAGGTGTAAATCGGCTGGCAGCACTGCGGATGCGTGCGCAGGGACCTCTTGCTCGGGACGATAGAACTGGTTCAACATTTGGCTGACGGATGAAAGGTGGTTGCATACGACGTCCGTGATGGTTGCTGTAGGCAACATCGAGTACGGGCGTACGTAACGGGTTATTCAGGTAACCCTGCAGGTGTACATCGATTATGATCGCCGTCCCTCACGGTCAGTGAGTACTACTTGTTCACTGTACCGTGACGTAGAAAGAACAGGCTAGAGTCATGTTAAAAAGTTACTGATTGAAAGATGTACTTTGGTTGTTAATGATCTGCTGTAGTTTAGAGGTAATTAAATTTCTTTTTAACCTTGGGCAGAGCACATGAGAGAAATGCGTTTCTTTTTTTATTGCGGCTCTCTTATGTGCCTTAGCACGAGGTTCTTCCACCGCTTATGCTAAAAACTTGAAAGTAAGGTACACCTATTTAGGTGTGTCCTTTGCAACTTTCATTCCATTACACAATGCAAACCCAGCATGTAGAGTTTCATGTATAGGAAAGACGGATGAGTCTTGCTGAGCCATCGTGCTCACTGCTCGTGTTTGAAGCGTTTGCAGGATGCCATGAGGAGGAGGCTCCCGAGGAGGATTCCGACCCCCAAGAGGGCAACCCTGTCGAATGGGAGTCGTATACGCCACCATGTTAGTGTGTGTGCGTGATAGTGAGAACACGTTCATGGGATGACTGTGAAATCTTTTGCTTAGTCTACGCCCGTGAGTGTAGACTTGACGTATTTTGTTGTAAACATGTTCAAAACAGTTTATTGTAATAAAACTTTTGCTTCCGCTTTGTACCTTTTTGTGTGTTATCCAGTGCTGTGCAACGCAGCACCCCTCAGCGTGATCCGGGCTAGTCGAGACCGTTGGGTCCTCGCAGCGTGGTATCAGAGCTCGCTTGAGGTTTAACGCACTTAAAAAGGTCATCTTTTCAAAAACTCGGTGAGGAACGAGTTAGTAGCCCATATAAGTATATTATTAGTGTATAGCAAGTGGAAAATCTAACCTAATTGCTTATGTCGGAAAACCATGCATCTCAGGATGTCATATGTCTTGGGGGTGCATGTAAGCACTATCCACTAGTGCGCACAAGGTTAAGGGTGGAGCCTCATGGGTGGCAGGTAACCTGGCCAGCTATAGTATCCTCTATGACTCTTCAAGTTGTTTGGGGTATTCGAGCCACACCCTTCCCTGGTGTGCTACAGGCAAGTTTGGGAGACCCCAGCATGTGGTTAGTAACGTGAACACATAGCTCAAGGCGTGTCTAGCTTGAGAACAACCGTGCGAGTGATGACAGACGGTTGTATGGACTGTATTGGAACCGGGTTCGGTGTGCATCCGAGCCCGATGATTGTGTGATTTATTTGCAGGTAGTCTAACCACGAATCGGTAGACGAGTAGCACACGTGTACGAGAGACGTTTTAGTGCCACTGAACTAACGAAGCCGGCTAAGTCCGGTATAGGTTTTTCTTTGTGAGGAACATAGTAACCACATGAACTGGTGATGCTTCGACGTCACACCCCACTAAACGATCAACCTCATAGTAAAACTTGAAAGTCTTGGTCCAGAGCACTAAAACTGTGACTTAACTCTTTCCTTTAATTAGGATGTTTAAAGTTAACAAGTTTTTAACTTATAGGACCCTAAGCACAGAGTCCCCTTTTTTCAGCTGAAACAATGCTGAAGTTACACAGAGGTTAGAGGTTGAGTTCTTTCGAGGTTAGGGTCCTATGATATATTTCTAGAAAGCTTTGGAGGATCATTACAACTTTTCTATTGATTTCTAGAGGTGTTTCATCCCTTAACTAGTCGAAAAATGCAGTAGAGTTGAAACTGTCCAAAAAAACAGGACAGAGCAAATACTCTCTGTAACCCTCTATAAAATGGGCATAAATTTCTGCATAAAAATCCAAAATATAAAATGAGGTAGTTCTGGAAAGTTCATGAGATGAGTTGCAGCTTTGTAACATAAAGTTCTGTCAAATTTGATGTAGAATTAACTGGAATTCTTGGATCAAATCAGTACCTCAAGTAGGGAGGTGCTGTCTAATTTTCTCCAGAAATTCTGTCGACTTTGGCATCTCATAACTCTTGAACCAGGAAAGATTTGGGGCCAAGAAAATACATTCTGGAATTCTATTGAAGTTAACTTTAACTTTGATGTTGAGCTCCAGAACTGATTTTGCCTTTAGCATGGTCTAAATCAGACTATAAGAGAAACTGGTCAGGGCTATCAGTTTGGGCAGCAGACCAGCAATCAAATTTGTTTTAAGTTTGATTTGTGTTTCCATGTTTTATAAGTTCAATGACATGTTTTATGTTATAACTCAATGATTTACTGTTGAAATGAATATTTGATCTTTTTCAAATACGTTTCTACAGATGGCAAAGGAGAAACAATTGAAGAACGGATGGGTGGTGTCCCACTGTTTTCAACGCAGCGGTTATTCAGAACCGTTGAAGCTAATGCTTCAATATTTCGGGTACGTGGAGACGACGCGCTACCTTGCCAAGGAAGAAGGTGACGAGGGGAACCATACATGGACCATCCATGTCGAAATTCTAGCAGGACCTATGCCACCCGGTTGGGCACTGTTCACCGTCATGGTGAGAGGTAGACAACCAGATGAGATGTGGCAGGTGGTAGCCCGCGACACCATGTCACGTTTCTGCCAGCTACACGTGAGAGCTATGGAGGGCACTCCATACGCGCTTGTCCCGGTGGAGGGGCAAGCTAATCACGTGTGGAGAGAGAGGTACTTTGCGGCGACTGATCCAAGTTGCCCAAGGTACAATCCAGCAGAGGCGAATCTCAGTCTCCATTTGGCGGATGGAAAGACTGTGATGGACAGCCAAGCTGTCCATACAGATCAACTTGCCGTGGAGCTCAAGGAGAGAACCAGCCATCGAGACCATTTCGAGGGTGCTCACAACACACTCCATAATGTGCTACTTCTGACAATCAAGCGACTGAATGAACAACACAATCAGTTGCGTCGTCTGAAGAAGGCAAAGAAGAAAAGCCATGTCGACATCATGGCTTTGCAGCAGTAAGTACAGGTCTTGACCCAGCAGAATGAGGTCCTTACTCAAGAGCGTGATGACGCTATTGAGGAGGGCCAGGGCTGGGAAGAAGATTACTACCAGGCCATGGACGAGGTGCATGCATTGCAAGACCTCGTGCCTCCGGTAGTGAGCCTACCGATGGTAGGTGTAGTACCCGTGGTTTTGGGTATCCCGGCGATGGGGGAACCTGAACCTGAAGAGGAGGTCATAGATCCTGAACCACCAGCAGAGGTAGCGGAGGAGGACGACCCGTAGGAGGTCGAGTTCTACTCCGAGTATAGAGTTACCATTGCCAAGTAGGGCAGCGATGGAGGTGTGTAGAAACTTTTGTAATAGGTAACTTGTCGTGTAGACAGTAGCATGTGTACATGGAGTGACAATATGAGCATGACTTTCGGGGATCCGAGAATAATTTATCTTGTATAAAGTTTATGCTTTATCGATATATGTGAATGTTGTGCAAGTTTATTCATGTGTCACTGCAATACCTACTGTTTTCTATGGAATTTTAAGAATGACATGTGCTGATCGTTGCGGTTTTGAATTTCAGAATGACTCGTACATGCGCCAACACTGAGATTGGTGGGTCTAGTCAGGGGGAGAGGCCTCCCAACAGCCTCTCGAGGCTTCCTCGGGATAGCAACAGAAGCAACAACAACAACCGCCACTGCCACCGCCAACAGTTACATTGGCCGACATCGTTGTGGCCATGGTGGACTCACATCAGCAGCATACATAGCTGCTGAAAACTCTAATTGCAAATACGTCTCGAGTAGAGAGGCGTCAAGACCGAGAGGAGCGTCAACAAAGCTCCTACTCAGACTTTCTGGCTACTCATCCCCCGGTATTCTCAAGGGCGGATGAACCCCTCGATGCGGACAACTAGCTCCACACGATGGAGATGAAGTTCGGGCTGCTCCAAGTGAGTGAGCAGCGGAAGATGCAGTTCGTAGCCCAACAACTTCAGTGGTTCGCGAGCGCTTGGTGGGCAAACTTCTGTGCCTCGCAACCCACCCAGCGAGTGCTGACCTAGGCGGAGTTCCGGACGGCCTTCAGGGCCTATCACATACCGCCAGCTCTTATGAAGAGGAAGACGCAGGAGTTCCTTTGCCTGCAGCAAGGCAGCAGGAACACATTGGAATACTCCAGGGCAGTCAACAATCTCGCGCTCTATGCGTCATATCACGCTGATACCAACGAAAAGAAGCGGGACCACTTCTACCAGGGGCTGAATCCGCTCCTGAAGGACAAGCTGATGATGTTCAATCGCAGCAGCCTCAATGACATTATTGATGCTGTGATTGTGCAAGAGGACTCTGGCAAGGAGTTAGCGGTGGCAGAGAAGAAGTGAAGCGCGCCACAAAGCAGCGTAGAGGGAGGTGGTCCTCCCTAAAAATACTGGATGGTGTATCACTCACCATCGGGCCAACGCTGGTAGCCACCACAGCGACCGATGCAATTCCGCAGTTGGCCGTATTCTCCGGCGTTCCGGTCGGCCTTACCAGCACCACCTCCGCAGCAACAGCAGCAGCATACGATGCCGCATGCGTTTGCACCTCAGCAGCGCATGCCGGGCTTTCATCCTCCTAGCACGGGCCAGCCGTCAACCGCATGTTACAAATGCGGTCGCCAAGGGCACTTCGCCAACAACTGCCACGAGAGGCAAGGCGGCGGAGTGGCACCACAGTTTCCGGGGACGAATCAGCCCCGGAACCCCATTAATGCGCGGCGGGCAAATCCTAAGCCCGGCACCGTCCACCAACTCTCCATAGAGGATGTGCCGGAGGGAGAACCAATCCTTGCGGGTATGTTCCAACTCCACCAGCATCCCGCCGTAGTATTATTTGATTAAGGCGCCACACATAGTTTCATTAGCCAAGCTTTTATTACTAAATATATCTTGCAAATACTACCCACCAAAAGTCCTTAAGTGATTTGTTCACCGGGTGGGAAAATTTCAGCAAGCATGATGGTTTCGAAAGCACCATTATGCTTAGGGGGTAGAGTGTACCCTACGTCTCTCATAGTTTTAGAGGGACAAAAGGTCGATGTCATTTTAGTGATATCATGGTTAACCCTCCACGGCGCTTGTTTAGACACTGTCCTCCGAGTCGTGCATTTGCACTGAAAAATGCACGAGTCTCACTCATTATTTCTGGACAGTCCAGAAATAAAACTTCCAAATGTATACCATTCCACCACTATCAGATTGGAAGACACTCCAGTAGTGCGTGAGTTCCTGACGTGTTCCCGGATGATTTACCGGGGATGCCGCTCGACAGAGAGGTGGAGTTCAAGATTGAACTTGCACTGGGAACTTTGCCAATATCCCGAAGGCCGTACAAGATGGCACCAAAGGAGTTGGCAGAATTAAAAATACAGTTGATGGACCTGCTAGAGAAGGGGTTTATTAGGTCGAGCTCCTTGCCATGGGGTTGTTCGACATTAGTTGTGAAGAAGAAGGATGAGACATTGCGTCCTTGCATGGACTATTGTCCATTAAACGCCGTAACTATCAAGAACAAGTACCCATTGCCATGGATCAACATGTTGTTTGATTAGTTGGTCGAAGCAAATATCATTTCCAAGATGGACTTAAGATCCGGGTACCATCAGATTAAGATACGGGCTGAGGACATCCCGAAGACGGCTTTCTTGACGAGGTACGGGCTTTATGAGTACCTAGTCATGTCCTTTGGCCTCACCAATGCTCCAGCTCACTTCATGTACTTGATGAACTCGTTATTCATGCCGGAGCTGGACAAGTTTGTCATGGTCTTTATCAATGACATATTGGTATATTCCAAGTCGGAGGAAGAGCACGCAAAGCACCTGCGTATAGTCTTACAAAGGCTGTGGGATCACGAGCTATACGCGAAATTCAGCAAGTCTGAATTCTGGATATCGCAAGTGCCTTTTTTAGGGCATATTATCTCAGCGGAGGGCATCGCTGTAGACCCGAGTAAGATCACACAAGTGCTGAATTAGAAGTCCCCGAGGTATGTCCATGAGGTATGGAGTTTCCTCGGACTCGCGGGATATTATCGGAGGTCCATTCCGAACTTCTTGAAGATTGCCAAGCCTATGACCGAGCTGCTGAAGAAGGCTACCAAATATGTTTGGAGTCCAGCATGTGAAGCAGCGTTCAAGGCATTAGTGAAGCACCTAACATCAGCACCGGTTTTGGCACAGCCAGACACAACAAAACCATTCGATGTGTACTGCGATGCATCCGGCATTGGTCTTGGATGTGTGCTGATGCAAGACCGACGGGTGGTCACGTATGGATCACGGCAGCTCAGGAATCATGAATAAAATTATCCAACTCATGACTTAGAGCTCGCTGCCGTGGTACTTGCACTAAAAATGTGGAGGCACTATCTACTCGGTAACCTCGTACATTTATATACTAACCACAAGAGCCTCAAGTACATATTCACTCAAAAGGAGCTGAACATGAGGCATCGAAGATGGTTAGAGTTGATAAAGGATTAGGATATAGAGATCCATTATCATCCCGGCAAGGCAAACGTAGTGGTGGATGCACTCAGTCGCAAGTCACACGTCCACAATCTGACCACCACACCGTTGGAAGAGAGCGAGCCACCATTGCATGTGATTCCACATGGAGCTCTCTACAACCTAGCTCTTATCCCCACCATTCTTGAAGAGATAGTGGCAGCTCAGAAACATGACAAGGGCTTGTCGCATTTGTGGAGACGTGTGGACAGTGGGGAGCTGAAGTGTTTCCGGAAAGACGGAGATGACGCGCTATGGTTCAAGGACCGGATCGTCGTACCCCGTAACCCGGAGTTGCAGAAGAAATTTTTTGATGAGGCTCACTTGTCAAAGTTTTCTGTTCACCACGGCAGTAACAAGATGTATCAAGAACTCAAAAGCAAGTTTTGGTGGACACGGATGAAGCGGGAGATCGCAAAGTACGTGTCCGAGTGTGATTCATGCTGGAGGGTGAAAGCGGACTACATGAAGAAACCGGGATTACTACAACCGCTTGGCATTCCTGCCCTGAAAAGGGAGAATGTGAGCATGGACTTCATCGTCGGTTTACCCACCACATTTCAGAAACATGATTCCATGTGGGTGATCGTCGACCGGCTCACCAAAGTTGCCCATTTTATTCCGGTCAACACCAACTACAACGCCAAGAAGTATGCTGAATTGTACATCTCACTGATCTTGTGCTTATATGGCATACCCCGGACTATCATCTCAGATTGGGGCACTTTATTTGTATCTCATTTTTGGGAGCAGTTGCATGCTGCTTTGGGGACGAAGCTGATCGTACCACCCACAGACGGATGGGCAGACCGAGCGGGTAAATCAAATTTTAGAAGATATGCTACGAGCGTGTGCCATCAACTACGATAAGAACTGGGATGATCACTTACCATTAGCCGAGTTCTCGTACAACAATGGGTACCAAGCCAGCATCAATATGATGCCTTATGAGGCGCTATATGGGAGAAAATGCCGCACACAACTGAATTGGTGTGAGTCTGGCGAAAGGGTCACCTTCGGGATTGATCTTGTCATTAATGCGGAAGAAAAGGTTCGGCTGATTCAAGCGAACTTAAAAGCCGCTCAGTCCCGACAAAACAGTATGCAGACCGGAGAAGATGTCCGTTACAATTCAGTGTATCTTTATGTGTCTCCAATGAAGGGCGTGAACAGATTCGGGGTGAGAGGAAAGTTGGCACCACGATTTATCGGTCCATTCTGGATTGTGGAAAGATGTGGATCAGTTGCATACCGACTGGAATCACCAGCGACACTCTCCGGTGTGCACGACGTCTTTCACATTTCTCAGCTGAGGAAGTGCCTCAAGCTTTCAACCACTGTTCAGCTGGGAGATATTGAAGAACTGAAACCATATCTCACTTATCGGGAGGAACCGGTTAAGATTATTGATGAAAAGGTCCAAACCACACGCAACCGTACGTTGTGGTTCTACAAAGTTCTATGGAGTAATCACTCCGTAGATGAATCAACATGGGCGAGCGAAGGCTTTCTTAGCGCTAACTACCCTGACTTTTTAACATCACACATCCGGTAATTTTCCACCGTTCTCTCTCTCATTTTTACATTATATCTCAGGACGAGATTCTTTTAAGGGGGGAGGAATGTAAGGGCCCAAGTTTTTCTTTTGCTAAAAGTGCTCATCACACCACACTCACCTCATTTAGGAGATCTTATGAACACCTATGAAGAGCAAGTAAACACCATCAAGAGTGTCATTAGAGGAGAAACTCACAAAATGCAAAAGTGGTATTTCCCACATGTCTCACCTAGGGGCTGAGCACATGTTTAACTCACAAACTTGGTCAGGAGTGCTCATGCCAAATTTCACCCAAATCCAAAACCTTTTGAGGTGTTTTTGGGTACAAATAGAACGAGGCTAGTTTGAACTTAAACTTAATTTCAAACTCCTTTCATCCCATGAATTCAAAAGTGGGATTCATATTCACACTCAGCACATTTTTGTGAGTTCACACACCAAGTTTCACTCCATTTGGAGTTGATCTTGACATGAGCTATTTTGGTTAAATTCAAATGAAATTTCAATTTCAGTTAGCCTTTGCTGCAAATTTGATCAAATCAAATCAAACTTTGAATTATTCAAAGTCAATTAACCATTTTGATGTTTGATCAACTCACAAGGGGTATTAGGGTGCCCAAATTAAGAGTAGTAGAGAAATTCAAGCTATTAGGACAAAAGGGGGCAGTGGGACCCAATGGCAGTGTCACAACCGAGATGAACCGAGTTTCAACCGGCGCTCTGTTCTTCGGGGCGAATCTACAGACGCCACGGCAGGAGAGCGCTCGCCACCAGCTTCTTCCGAGCCTCCGCGCTGGCACGCTCGCCCCAGCTTCTTATCCCCATGCCCTGGCACCACAATATGGATTCTCCACCATCTCATTGTCACTCACGTCGCCCACATGTGCTCTACCGTGCTATCACCACAACTCCGACGTTCTTAGCTCGTGTTGCTCGGAAAGCAACGATCGCCGCCGAGCACCGAAGAGAAACCGGCGGAAGTCACTTCGGTCCACCGTGGACAGTGAGCTACGAGCCTCTTCGTTGTCACTTCTCTACACGAAAGAGGTGCGATTGCATGTCCTGATCCCGTAGCCGGTGGCTGTTTATCGTTTGCTAGCACTGTTAGCACGAATTTTACCGTTTTCCGAAACATAGTTCACCCGGGGAAGGCTCGGTCTCAACTGAAATTCGAGTTAACCGATTAACCAAAGACCGAGCAAGCTTCCCAGCACCTTCCTCACGTCCTAGCGGTCATCCTCAAAGAATAATCAATGGAAACCATCGAGGATTGGCTACGTTAGAGCTGTTTTTCTTACCGCCGGCAAAAATCACCTCGGCTCACCGTCGAGGATGTAGTTGCCGACGTTTTTAGCCCCAAAGCGTCTTCATTTCATGTTCTGCACATGCCACTGATGCTCTAGGGCGAAAGAATCGAAGCTTTAGTGGAGAAATGAGGGTTTCCGATATTGCCGGAACCCTAATCTCCGCTGCCACCGTTGCGCACCCCTTTCCGGCGATCTTCGGCCGCCGGCGACCCTACCAATGAGCTCAGCAGGTCTTAAAATGGGGGTGAGTAGGATGGCCGGGAGGTGGCCGGAAAACCGATTCCGGTGACCCTCGCCGGAGGGCGCTGCCGGGGGCTCTGTTGGCGCGAGGTTGAAGAAGCTCTGCATCGTGGGGCCCACCGGCAGGAATTTAAACGTTTTCCCAATTTTCAGATTTAGTTTAAACTTCAAACTCACATAACTTTGGCTAGGAAACTCCAAACCAAGTGAACCAAATTTTGTTGGATTCAGCTCTCTGAGTAATTTCCAACAAATCAAATTTCACCTCATGAAAACCTTTAATTTTCTAGAATTAGTGCTTCAAAATTTAAACTGTTTAGAATTTTAACTGGAGAACCCTTTGATGAAAAATTATGAAATTTGGCCAGGATGTTCCTTATAATATCCCTGAGTTACCATAAAAATTTAAGATCCAGTTGAACCAATTTGACCCTTCTAATGGTGCGATTAATGAAACTGTTCCAGAGAAAATGAAAAATGTCCAAAAACATTTTTCAGATTTTCTCTGAACTTGTTTAGCTCATATCTTTTGCTAGGAATCTTCAAATTAGGTGAAACCAATTCCATTATAACCCTCTGAAAATCTAGTTTCCAGAAAGTCATGGCTTTCTGCATGAAAATGTAACACCCCAAAACCTGTTAAGAGGGGAATTTAAAATTTTTTGGACGTATTGCATGTGGTGCAGAAATTCAAATTCAAATTGGAGTTTAAATTCAAATTAAAACAGAAAAGAAAAGGAAAAAGAAAAAGAAGAAGAAAAACCCCACTGGCCAGTGGGCCGAAACCCACCAGCCGGCCCAATCTCCCCGCGCCAGCCCCAAACCCGCACCCCTCTCTTCCTCTCACTGACATGCGGGGCCCGCGTGTCATCCCTCACCTCCCGCGCGCTCGGCCGACCCCGGGACCCTTCTCGCACCCGAATCCAAACCACCTCCGAAAACCCGCGCCTCAGCCCGAATTTCGGTCCGGGACGTCGCCAACTCGATCCCAACAGACCGCCACCCTCCCTCGTCTATATAAATGCCGGTATCGCCCTGCCCCCCCCCCCCGATCGGCTGTTTTTCCTCCCGGTGAGAACCGAAGCTCCTACCGCCGTTTTCCTTCGATCCTCGCTCGGATTTCCTGATCTAACGCGCTGGTCATGTTCCACCGCCTCCGGGGAATCTCGCAGGTGAAGGAAACCCGGTGTTTTGCGCTCTAGACACAGCTCCGACGGGCACCGCCGCGTTTTCACCTCGGACCTCGTCGCCGACAGCCTTCCAGGGCCTCCGAGCTCAAGAAAAGCCCCGAGGTGAGATCCCCTACCTCCCCTCTTCCGTTCCATGCCAAGAAATCCAAGTTTTAGGAAGTACAGACGAAAACCCGAAATTTTCCGGTGAGATCGCCGCCTCCTGCCGCCGCGCGCCGCCAGGCAGCACTGCCCGCACACGGCCAGGGCGACATGGCCCCCTGAGGCCCGCCCATTTTAAATCGTGCGGTTCCCATTAGATCTAACCCGTACCACTTCGCGTTATAATCTCAGCCATCTATTTTAAATCGGACGGTCCACATCAGCCCCACGTTATAAAGGCCGGGATTCTTACGCGCTACCCCCTGGGGATCTCAGAAAACACGAGCTAGCCCCGGAAACTTCTGATCTAGCCCCTGGAACTTCAGAAATTCGTGCAAATTCATTTAAAAATCAGTTTAAGCCCCTGGACTTAATAAAAATTAGGAAAACCCGTCTGTTATGTGTAGCTAGACCCCTGGAAATTTATGAAATAGTATATTAGACCCTGCAGTAGGGTGGATTTACCTTTTTGACCCTATATGATTATAAATTTAGAAATTTGAATATGTGACTAGGATTTAAATTTAAAATGCAAGGCAAACACATGTGCAAATTCAAATTTAAACTCTCCTAGCACTTGGAAAACTTTAGAATGAGTTAAAAATAGATTTTTGGCTGAAATGAAATCTGTCTAAATGTTGTTCATATTTATTAGTTCTAGAAACACATTTTTAGGCTAGGAAATAATTCTAAAAACTGATAAAATAAATTTAAAATAGTTCACATCAGAGGAGAAGTTTGAAAATATATTATTTAATATTTTGGATCAGAACCTATTCTGTTTAGATGATATGTCCTACTATTTAATATTAAAACCCACTTTTAGGCATAGAAAATAAATCTGAAAAATATAGGAAAATAGGTATGCATAATTAGAAAATGATAAATGAAGTCTCCAAATCCAAAAACTTCAGTTTAGGATTTGGTAGAAAATCTGAAAACCTATTTGGAGTAGGGAATTACCTTTCATGCAAACTTGGTAGCAAAGAAGTGTATTAATTAAATATAAATAATTTATTCAAATTGGAAATTCATATATAGTGTGCAAACAGAAATCTGAATACAAAAGTTAGAAATCATATACATATGTTAAAAGTGCATGTAGGTCAAAAATCAACACATGTAGAGTAACCACAACACTTAGAAATGTGAATGACTTTCATAGGTATGTATGTGTGGTTTGTATGAAGTGAAAGTGTGAACTATGTCTTATGGATTGTTGTTTTCTTTTGCTATGTGTATTGGCATGAGTAGAACCTGCCCCAGAGTAAGTTCTCCCTTTCCAAGACCAAGACTTTCCATTCCCAGAGCAGCAGGAAGAAGGCAAGTGTCCTTGACCACTTTGATCCTATACTAGGATGTGTAGATAGAATTTATTGCATTGTCAATTGAAATATGAAACCCATGCTAGGAAGTTTCTCTAGAATTGCATTACCTTGTTTCCTTGTAGCTTGGGTTGGGATTTATTTTATCATGACATTTATTTATATGCTTATGATTAGCCATGCTTAGAATGGGATAATTGGGATATGAGATCATCAATTTTATTTACCTTACTCTTGGATGAGACATTATGAGTTATGTAGAGGTAGGGATCGAGGCAAGTTGGATGATTTGGTTGGTGCTGGGTGCACGAGACTCGGGTTTGTGTTTAGTACTTGCTTGGATCCTAAGGACCGGTTCATGGAGCATGTAACCTGGCTTTACCGTGCCAACCACATGCTGAGATGGGGCAGCTTAGCCAATTAATTAGGTGTATCTCCGGCGTAGTATGGGTGTGTTGGATGGTGCGGGGAACAGGTGTCAGCTGGACTATCATATGAACCGCAAGGCTCAAGAGGGGGCCACTGCAGCGGGGTTGGAGCCTCTTGTATGCTGTTAGGAGTGAAACCTCAGTGGGCCCACGCTCGTCGGGAATCCCTTTGTAAAGGCTTAGTATTGATCTCCTGGCTACACACCTGGGAAGTGTGAATGTGGTTCGCGGCCACTGGCATAATGGAGGTTCTTTTAGTCCACCCGACAACGGGGGATGAAATCACTACATGTGGGTACAGTGGTGCAAACTCTGCAGAGTCAAAACTATCATGACAGCTGTGCTCACGGTCAAGAGCGGCTTGGACTTATTCATGATTAGAGGATGATGAATTTGGAAGTTGAGGATGTTAAGCGGGAAGCTTAACATTGGAAATGAGACTATGCTTACTTGATATTGATGATGGGTTGAGGGATTGAGACCATTTCACCTGTGTAGTAATGTAGGTGCTTAATTAAGCTAAGGTGATAGGTATTAATTGCGTAGTGCTTTAACCATGAGTTCAACCTTCCCTTGCTCTAGCCATGCATGACATAACTTTCCCACACTTGCTGACTACCAACGGTACTCAAACTTGCATATTTGTTGGTTTAAATTGCTGCTCAGGTCAAGGGGATGATGCGGTGTTCAATGACCAAGACTTAGGACCCAAGGAAGGATTCTAGGTTCACGGAGTCCCCCGGGCAACACCTGTGACGGAGCCCACAAGATTTATATTCCGCTGCTGCTTTATTTACATGTCATGAACTATTTATCGTCCATCGAGATGTATGCTATGTAAGACTTATTTATATTCAACACTTGACTTGTAATAAATGATGCTTCACTATTTGTCATCACATGTATGAGAAAATGATCCTAGCATACATGTGATATTCACTCGGTTGATCTTCGGAGAAATCGGGTGTGACAGAAGTGGTATCAGAGCCAAGGTTGCCCGTAGGAACGTGGACCTAGGTAGAAATGGACGTATTTAAGGACCCTATTTTCTTAAAAACTATTTTACAAAAGGGTGGGTTGAAGGTGTTATTTAATGGGGTCACTTTATTCATCTCACCCCAACTTTTATTCAAAATACAATTTTTGTTTAACTCGTATCTAACTTAATTTTAAATGCTTTTATGTTTTAGATGGTTCGCATGATCCGCACTGCTCGCAAGTCCACCGGAGGGAGAGTTCCTGTAGTTGCCATTGCCCTGAGAGAGGAGAACCGTCTGGTAACGTACCACTCCTACGGGTTGGCAGTAGGAGGCTTGTTATGCCGTCTTCGGCGTATGCTCCAAGCCACCGGCAATACGGGCAAGCTAACCATACACTACAGCTCCACCTGGACCATCCGTGAGAAGCGGGAAGAATGGAGTTCAGAAATGAGGATTATCCATGAAAATCAGCTGCTCAAGATCCACCGCTCTCCAGCTTGTCGAGCGACACAGGTCGATGACGAGAAGGATGTCACCTGGGAGACCATCACCTGCCAGAGTTACATCTACCGTCGCCACCTGGACAGGACTGAGTACATGTATGTCCTCCAGCGTGAGAGTGGTACCGCGGAGTACAAGTACCCGCCAGTACAGCAGGGGACTTCCCATGAACACATGGACCTGTGCTTGGAGGATGCTGCTATGCTCAGCACTCGACTGCAGAAGCGTCAGCAGGAGCTTCAGGATGTTCGTGACACCCTGAAGGAGACTGAGGCATTGCCTCGCGCCAGCTTGAGGGCGAGAGAAAGAGGAGATGGGAATGAACTGTGCGTCACCGTGAATGACACATGGACTCCTGACTCCCCATACCGCCGGGCGAGCAGGCGTCGCCGCACTTCTCCACCAGCAGCTTCCCCACCCAAAGCGGAGTCAGAGGGCAGCCGCAATAATGAGGAAGACCCCGAGGAGCCAGCTCAGTGATACGAGTCGTGTAGAGTCCTTTCCCTTAGTTCAACAGGTTACCGAGTAGTCGAGTCAATACCTTAGTTAATGGTGTGTTAATGTTTGGTGTGTGACGTGAGTTGTGGAAGCCATGGGCATTTGTCCAACCTCATCTTTAGGATGTTTTGCTTTGATGTGTGAACCCCTACAAATTAAGAGTGCATTTATTTTCGCGTGAGACGTGAAACCCTCAAAAAGTGTTAATATAATAAGGCCTCAAAAGCTTAAGTTTAAACAAGCAAATTCGGGAAGTTAATGCATAATGCTTTAAATTAACATTTGGTTGATCATGATAGATGGCCGGAAGAGGAAAGGGTCGTGGTGCCAACCCCACCAACAACAACGATGAGGCCAACAACCCTCATCTTTCTGGAGGACAAGACAAGGGTGGTCGCCGTGAAGGAGCTGATCCCATCCACCAAATGCTTGAAAATCAGAATCAGCTCATCTAGAGCCTAACTCAAGTGGTGGCCAACTTGCACCAAGCTCCACCCCCACAAGCTGCACCACGCCAACCAAGGTTGAGTGAGTTTCTTGGGACTCAACCTCCAAAGTTTGCAAGTGCTGCTGAACCTCTGGAGGTAGATGACTGGCTAAAGACCATCGAGAGCAAGATGAGGATTATACAATGCCAAGGGTATGAGAGGGTGCTGTTTGCCTCTCACCAATTGCATTGACCCGCTGCTGATTGGTGGACCGCCTACGTGGCAGCCCACCATGACCCCGAGAACATTACTTGGGAAGAGTTCAGGCGCAGTTTCCGCAACCATTACATACCAAGGGGTGAACTCAAAAACAAGAGAAAGGAGTTCTTGGGACTGCAGAAAGGAAACATGACTGTGAGGGAATACCTCACTAAGTTCACCCAACTATCCCGTTATGCACCATGGGACATCGAAACTGATGAGCAGAAACAGGACTGCTTTGTGGAAGGACTTACTGCGGAGATGCAATGTGCAATGTCCTCCAATGAGTATGAAAGCTTCCAAAAGATGGTAGGTAGAGCATTTGTTGTGGAGAGGAAGCTGAAGTCTTTGGAAAATGAAAACAAGAGGAAGGCGGGATGGTCACACCAAGCCTCGGGTAGCAACACACGCCCACGACTGATGCAGCCACCCGCAGGGCAGACGAGCCGTGCTGTGGTACCCTACTCAGCACCGAGAGGGTACAACCCGAATTTCAGGCCTCCGTCAGCACCAGCACAGCCACAACGTCAGTTTGTACAGCAGCCTCGCCCCACATATCAACCTCGACCAGCAGTACAAGGACCCCCGAACCAACCCCAAGACAACAAAGGCCAGGTACCTAAGCTTGGGGTGCAATGCTTCAACTGTGGTGAAGTGGGGCACTACGCCCATAAGTGCCCAAAGAAGAAGCCCATGCAGCCACAACAGCAGAATGTGATGCGAGGACGGGCGAATCACGTGACCATGGAGGAAGCGCAAGAGGCACCTGACGTGGTGATTGGTAATTTTCCTGCCAATTTACACATTGCAACCCTATTGTTTGATTCTGGTGCTACCCACTCGTTCATTGCTCAAGGGTTTGTTAAGAAGCATGATCTAGCGACAACTCAAATGGACCATATGCTAGCAGTAAACTCTCCAGGGGGAGAAATAAGGACAAGACAAGTGTGTCCCAAGGTGAATCTAGACATTAATGGGGTAGTATTTACTGCCAACCTCATAGTGATAGATTCACAGGGGATAGATATTATTTTGGGTATGGATTGGTTGACCAAACATAAAGGAATCATCCATTGTTCAACAAGAACGGTGGAACTAACTCACCCTAGTGGCACAAGAGTAAAGTTCATAACCATACAAGAGCCTAGGAGGGACATTAAACTCAATCAAGTTGAGGTGGAAGTGGAGGAGATCAGGATCATCAGGGAATATCCAGATGTTTTTCCGGAGGAGTTGCCAGGTATGCCCCCCGATCGTGAAGTGGAATTCGCGATTGAGCTAGTGCCTGGAACAGCTCCGATATACAAGAGACCCTATCGGATGGACTCCAAACAGCTGGGAGAACTCAAGGAACATTTGAGAGAATTGACAGAGAAGGGGTACATTCGTCCTAGTTCCTCACCATGGGGAGCTCCAGTGATATTTGTGCCCAAGAAGGACAGGACCCAAAGGTTATGCGTAGACTACCGTGCGTTGAATGAAGTAACCATCAAGAACAAGTACCCATTACCCCACATTGAAGACTTGTTTGATCAGTTGAAGGGAGCTTGTGTGTTCTCGAAAATTGATCTCAGGTCGGGATACCACCAACTTAAGATAAGGCAAACTGATATTCCAAAGACAGCTTTCGTATCTCAGTACGGACTGTATGAATACACCGTCATGCCTTTCGGGCTAACTAATGCCCCGGCATACTTCATGTATCTCATGAACAAGGTATTCATGGAATATCTGGACAATTTTGTGGTGGTTTTCATTGATGACATTCTCGTCTTTTCCAAAGATGAAGAAGAACATGAGAGGCATTTAAGGTTGGTGTTGCAAAAGCTGAGAGAACACCAACTATATGCCAAGCTGAGCAAGTGTGAATTTTGGTTGAAGAGAATTCCCTTCTTATGACATATAATCTCAGAGGGAGGAATCTCCGTAGATCCTGCCATGATCGAGGATATATAGAAGTGGAAGACCCCTGAAAATGTCGGGGAAGTTCGAAGCTTCTTAGGATTGGCTGGGTATTATCGACGGTTTATCGAGGGTTTTGCCAAGATTTCGAGACCCCTCACCAAATTGTTAGAGAAGGGAATCACATTCACATGGACACCGCAGTGCGAGACAAGTTTTCAAGAACTGAAGAAAATATTGACAACAGCCCCAGTGCTAGTTATGCCATATATGCAGAAGAACTTTTCGGTGTACTGCGATGCCTCTGGAAATGGGTTAGGATGTGTTCTCATGCAAGAGGGGCATGTCGTGGCGTATGCGTCCCGTCAGCTCCGGAAACACGAGAAGAACTATCCTACACATGACCTAGAGCTAGCCGCAGTGGTACACGCGTTGAATATTTGGCGGCATTACTTGATGGGGAAGAGGACAGAGATATATACGGATCATAAGAGCTTAAAGTTTATTTTCACACAGCCAAATCTCGACCTTAGACAAAGGAGATGGTTAGAGCTGATCAACGACTTTGATGTGGGCATCAACTATCATCCTGGGAAAGCGAACGTCGTAGCAGATGCTTTAAGCCGGAAGGTGCAGGTCAATAGGTTGAGCTTAAAGGACATGCCTACAGAATTGAAGGAAGAGGTGGTAAAACTCAATCTATGTCTGGTAAATAGTGGTGAGGCCATCGCCATGGAAGTGGACTCCACATTAGAGAAAGACATACGCAATGGTCAGAAGAATGATGAGAAGATACAAGAAATCAGAGAACTCATCAAGGATAATAAAGCCCCCGGGTTTAGAGAGGATGAACAAGGTACGGTGTGGCACGGGAAAAGAATCTGTGTGCCTGAGGTAAAGGAGATCCGTGAATTGATTTTGAAGGAGGCTCATGATTCCAACTATTCCATTCATCCTGGGAGTACGAAGATGTATCATGACCTCAAGAGCAGGTATTGGTGGTATGGCATGAAGCGGGATGTCGCGTAGTTTGAACTGCTCGCGAGAATAGTCTAGAGGCACACTACTCGGTTAAAGATAGCAAACGGAACACATGGCAAGAAAAATGAGACTGAGTGGAGAGTAAGGGCAGCAGGACTTTGGGGCCTGGATGCCATAGCTTCGCTTGTGTCGATTGAGGACCAAGCCAGGTGCGAGCCTGTTGAACAAGCTAGAACAGTACCAAAGACCTACCAGATATATGGGAATTGGGAAACCGATGTAATTCGGGTAGCGATTTGTTGAGGCATAGCTTGTCGTCCAGAGAGTAGGTTGAGAGCTTGAGGTGTAAATCGGCTGGCGGCACTGCGGATGCGCGCGCAGAGAGCTCTTGCTTGGGACGATAGGACCGGTTCAACATTTGGCTGACGGATGAAAGGTGGTTGCGTACAACATCCGTGATGGTTGCTGTAGGCAACATCGAGTATGGGCGTACGTGACGGTTATTCGGGTAACCCTGCAGGTGTAAATCGATTATAATCGCCGTCCCTCACGGTCAGTGAGTACCACTTGTTCACTGTACCGTGACATAGGAAGAACAGGCTAGAGTCATGTTAAAAAGTTGCTGATTGAAAGATGTACTTTGGTTGTTAATGATCTGTTGTAGTTTATAGTTATTAAAGTTCTTTTTAACCTTGGGCAGAGCACATGAGAGAAATGCATTTCTTGTTTGATTGCGGCTCTCTTATGTGCCTTAGCATGAGGTTCTTCCACCACTTGTGCTAAAAACTTGAAAGTAAGGTACAACTATTTAGGCGTGTCCTTTGCAACTTTCATTCCATTACACAATGCAAACCCAACATGTAGAGTTTCATGTATAGGAAAGACGGGTGAGTCTTGCTGAGCCATCGTGCTCACTGCTTGTGTTTGAAGTGTTTGCAGGATGCTATGAGGAGGAGGCTTCTGAGGAGGAAACGGACCCCCAAGAGGACAACCCCTTTGAATGGGAGTCGTGCACGCCACCGTGTTAGTGTGTGTGCGTTCTATTGGGAACATGTTCGCGGGCTGAACGTGAACTCTTTGCTTAGTCTACTCCCATGTGTGTAGACATGACATATTTTTTGTAAACATATTCAAAACAGTTTATTGTAATAAAAATTTTGCTTCCGCTTTGTACCTTTTTGTGTGTTATTCGGTGCTGCGCAACGCAGCAATCGGCGTGATCCGGCTAGTCGAGACCGTAGGGTCCTCGCACGTACCCAGTGCCAAAGTCTCTCACACATGTGGGTCTGGGAAAGTGTTATTTCTAGACAGCCTTACCCCTGCTTTTGCAGATAGACTGGTTCGAACCCAAAACCTCAGGACACAATTGGAGACACACTACCACTGCACCAGGGCCGCCCTTACTTGTTAATAATTAGATAATGAAATGAATTTTTTCATTGCTATTAAAAATAAAATGGATGCATCTTACAGCAGTTTTGTCTGGACAACTGCACTTAGAGCACTCGTCACTCATTAGGTAATGGGAGCCAATAGTTAAGGCTAGTCAAGCCGGTGCTCTTCTCTCTTTTTCAAGCCCTAATTGCTGGGTGATGAAGGGAGCCAAATGTGATATTTTCAGTTAATTTCATAACATTTTCAGAGCAACATAAGCAACAGATGGAATTCAATCATTGAGATCGGTCAACTAACAAGTTTAACATGGGATTTCCTATACACTAACAACAGAAATGGGGGCGGCACGGGGGGGGGGGGGGGGGGGGGAGGTCGAGCGCCGCCAGATTCGTGCTGCGGGGCAGAAATCAAGCTCGCCGCGCCAGGGGGGTGGGGGTTTGGGTGAGGGGCAGATGCGGCCAGAGATTGAGCACCGCGCTGGGGGATTGCACCCAGCTAACCCACTCCTCTCCAGAAGCTTGTTTGCATAACAACTCTAAGACAAACTAATCCCCTTTTGGTCCTGTTTCACTTCTATCCCAAGATAATATGTAAGCAACCCTAGATCACTCATTTTAAACACCTCAGCCATCTGTAATTTAAACCTTCCAATACTGCTATTGTTGCTTCCTGTGATAACCATATCATCAACATATACACCTACTACCAGTCTATCACCTTTAGGTCCCCTCCCATAGATGGCATTATCAGATTTGCACTTAACAAAAACCATTGCACTTAATTTTTTATCCAATTTTTGATTCCATGCACGAGGAGCTTGATGTAAACCATAAAGAGCTTTGTTAAGTTTCAATACCTTATACTCTTCTCCTTCCCGTACAAAACCTGGAGGCTGCTCCACGTAA
Organism: Neostapfia colusana; assembly: GCA_030760725.1. Taxonomy (NCBI): domain Eukaryota; kingdom Viridiplantae; phylum Streptophyta; class Magnoliopsida; order Poales; family Poaceae; genus Neostapfia; species Neostapfia colusana. Next base: position 32,353,837 of record JASWHV010000003.1, read on the forward strand.
ACCTCCTCTTGAAGATCTCTATTCAAAAAGGCCGTCTTCACATCCATATGGTGTACCTTCCACCCTTCCTGAGCAGCAAGAGCTAACAGTAGCTTGACCGCCTCCATACGCGCCACCGAAGCAAATACCTCATCGTAGTCGATGCCGTGACGTTGTGCATACCCTTTTGCAACGAGACGTGCCCTGATGGTGACTCGAACTGTCGGAGCAGAGTCTGCGCCGTGGAGGCACGGACACGGGCATCCCCAACATGCAGTGTCTTGATGGTGTCCCACGCCTTTTTCGCCGTGTTCTTGCTCGCCACGTCGCCACCATTTCTGCCGGTACTGTGCTCGACAGAACGTCGAGAGCCATCATGTCCTCCTAATGATCACCTCCACCCGGATCCACCGCCAACCACAGCCCTCTGGCTTTGAGCTTCACCTTCATAAGTAAAGCCCAGTCGGAGTAATTTGTCTTCGTGAGGATGGGATAGCTACTACCTCCTCCTACCTCCCGGATTACCCACTGAATGACGCCGCCGCTTGACTCCTCCTTGGCACCTTCGAGATGCATTCCCTTTCCAGATGAAATGGCAAACTCGACCGCAATTCCATCGCCTGTACCGTGCCGCGACCGACTCCACTGCCGGATTCTGAACCGGCTCTGATGCCACTTGTCAGAACACGCGGGAGAAACAGCCTTCTCTAGACTGCCGGCGAGCTCCTCTACACACAGGAGCTGTTTTTCTGTATATTGACTGAATATAAAGACTGAAAGCTGAGTCCACAGGAGCTATTCTCTCGGCATGGAGAACTCCACTATTTGCATGTCTCTTGATCATGAACCCACTACTTACAACAGAAATAAAAAACCAGGTAAACTCAGTTCAACAAACAAGAAATTCAGAAAAGCGCACAAAAGAAACTAAACCGACTCACTAACTGATCGAGGACCACAAAGATTTATTCTCACAGAGGGCGGGGCGGGAGGGGGGCCGGGGTGGCAGGGGCGTCCGGCGGCGAGCCGGCGGAGGGAGGGGCTGGAGGGGGGCCGGGGCGGCGCAGGGTGGCGGGGACGGCCAGCGGCTTGGTGGCGGAGAGGGGCGGCAGGGAGAGGGGCGGCGGGGAGGAGGACGTACCTCGGGCAGCAGCGACCGGAGACGGGGCGGTGGAGACCGGCGACGGTGACGGCGAGTCGGGAGGCGGCGCGGTCGGGAGAGAATGCCGCCTCCCGACTCACGCCCGGGAGTATATGCGGGCTTATTGACGACGGTTTTGTTTCACCGTCGTCAATAAGCAGCTTATTGACGACGGTTGTGTCTCACCGTCGTCAATAACGCCTCGGGTGGGCCCGGATCTCGGCAAAATTTGACGACGGCCATTATAGACGATGGCCACCGTCATATTTTAGTTTATTGACGACAGTACTAGGTTAACCGTCGTCAATTACGACATTACTGACGATGGCTGTATCTAGCCGTTGTCAATTATTTTAAAGACGACGGCCCCGTCGTCAATAATTTTGGCCGTCGTCAATGGTCACTTTTCCTGTAGTGTTACAACACATCAGAAGCTAATCTACTGAAACTCTAGTTACAATTACCAGTCTGTCGGTCATCAGGAACTTTACTACATAAAAAGCTGAAGTAGGTGAGTGTAAGTCCCGGTGCTAACATAACACCATTTTCATCAGAGCCCTAACAGTACAACATGCCACTCCAATATGCTACTGACTGCCTACTTTGCCCAACAATCCATGAGTTACTCAGACGAATTGCCATCAGATTGAAGAAATAAGCAGGGAACAATCACGAACAGACTATTGCTCTGGCTACCACTGGTTCCCTGCACTCCCCTTCCAGCTAGTTTTATTTAGCTATTTAAGAACAACCATTACCATTTCTTCAGCATGTAAGATACCACATAGCGGTGGGCATTCGGGATTACCCGAAATTTCGGGTCGGGTAATTCGGGTTTTAAAAAATTTGGCTTTTCAAAACAACTACCAGAAATTGTACCCAAATTTTCAGGTAACCAAAAATTCGGGTACCCGAAAATTCGGGTTTGGGTTACTCATATTACCCAAATAGTGATACAACAAACAAAAATAGCTAAAATATAGCAGCCAAAACAGAAATAAAATTGATATTCTATCAGCAAAATAAGTGGAAGTTTATAAGGATAATTGAAGAATAGTAGTGTGACCATATAACATTATAATTACATGGAAGCCACGGGCTAAATCCAAGGTGTGTTAGGCCAAAACACGGAAAAGCCATGGCTCAACCTAGCGATCGGGTATTTTGGGTATCGGACATCATTACCCAAAAATACCCGAAATATTATTGGGTTTTGCAAACCTCTACCCGAAAAATGATTTCGGGTTTCGGTTTTTGGGATTTTCGGGTTCGGGTTAGGGTTTTTTCGGGATCATAACTTGGGTTCGGGTTTTATGCCCACCTCTAATACAACAAGCCTTAATTAGCAGCAAGTAAATACGTTTTCTGCTGAAAGACACGCAATGGACGCTGAACACATCAAATTTACTAGGGCATTTTAGTATAGATAATGCACAAGACTTTTGCACAAACGAACAGGTTTCTGCCGCCTCCCGGAGATTAGTAACTACCATGGTCTATTTTAGAGTACAAAATTAGCATAAGAGAGAAGATTACCACATGGTACCCACAGAAAAGAACAACAGCAGCATTCTCTTCTACTACAAACTAAAACTGCTCCCTAGAAATGATATGCACCCTCATGGTAAGCTTCATTTCGTTCTTCTTCAGTTCGAATAAACAGATATCACCTACGCGTAGACCATTGTCACGAACAAATAGAGACCAACCTCATTAAGTGACCACCTTCTACCAGTATGGTACATCATTTTGGTCTCCCATATCTTCCTCCCGTACTGGAGCACCACTGTTTGCCCTTTAGCTGGCAGATGGATCGATGCATATCGTGAACCTGATTCCTGACATACTGTGGATATAAAGTTAGCAGAACATCTTTGCCCTATAGCTGGCAGATCCACCTAAACATATTGTAGCAGCACATATCTTTCTGATCATCTAGCCAATTTTTATGGTTCATACTTCCGAACTCTATAGTCGATTGTTTCTAGGGAAATGACATTTTCATGACTTAACAGCAAATAGGTTAGTGATAAGAAGGAATATGATTAGTTTATCACTCTTGAGACAAATGCATTCCCATTTTAACAAACAATTACAGCCTAACAAGAATAAAATAATAATTCAAAGCCAAAAACGAATTGGATGGGAAGATAAGTTCCTATTATCTATGGTACAAGCTAAGGATAGGAGTCAATCAGATCACACACCTCTTATTCTTAATACTGGCTCTTCTACACATATTAATAAACATCCAAAATTTATATTTGAAGGAGGATGATTAATGCGTGTTGGAGTGTGAGCTGCGACACTCCTCCCGGCCTGCTCGGAAGCAGCCCGCGAGGTTCTTTTTTTAGAGGGGGCTTGGCGCCCTTCGTGACCTGGGCTCGAGGGAGCGGATGAACACGGGGATTTATGTGGTTCGGGCCGCCGGAGCATAATACCCAACATCCACGGGTGTGCTTGTTCTATTGCTTGAGCGTGAGCGCTTGAACTTGTGTGATCTTGAGTGCGAGGAATTGGAATCCTTTACAGGGTGGCCACCCCGGTCCTTTTATAGTTCAAGGCTGGGGCGGTTACAATGAGGCTTGGGGCCCGACAGGTTGCCCCAGAGCTATGTGAATCCTATACACGATCTAGGGCTTCATCCTCTGTGTAGAGTGGCCGGCGGGAGAGTTAAGTCCCTCCATCCGGCACGCTGAGCGCCCCTGACCGCATGTCAGGTGATGATGAAGACGCCGTCTTATCGCCGCGTCTTCTCGCCCTGCTTGGGTGGCTTTGTGCCGTTGGGCGGCACTGTACCGCTGTCACGCCTTTGCCCTGTCCTGTCACCAAAATGGCGAACGGGCAGGGGACGGTGGCATGTGCAGCGCAGCATGCTTCTGGGGAAGGCGCGGGTCTTGAATGCGAAGCCTGACAGCGCACCACCTTCTTGACTTCTTTGACACGTGGCCCACGACTGGTCATGGGGCACGTGTCAGCACCGGAGCTCTCCTGAGCGGGGAGACGGCTCAGAGCCAGGGGACACGTGGCAGCTCCGGACCTTACCTCAGCAGGGAGGCTTAGGAAGGAGCCCAGTGCACGTGCCAGACCCGGTGTTGTCCTCTTCGGGGAGGTGGCTCGGAGCCAGGAGACACATGGCAGCTCCAGACCTCACCCCAGTGGGGAGGCTCGGACCGGAGCCCAGGGCACATGTCAACACTGGAGCTCTCCTCAGCAGGGAGGTGGCTTGGAGCCAGGGGACACATGGCAGCTCCGAACCTCACCTCAGAGGGGAGGCTTAGACCGGAGCCCGTGCACGTGCCAGCCTCGGTCTTGTCCTCTTCGGGGAGGTGGCTCGGAGCCAGGAGACACGTGACAGCTCCGGACCTCACCCCAGCGGGGAGGCTCGAACCGGAGCCCAGGGCATGTGTCAGCTCTGGAGCCCAAGCACACGTGGTAGCCCCAGGGATGACCATGGGGCACAGGGCACGTGGCTTATGCTGGGGTCCACCTCAGCAGGGAGGCGGGGCCCAGGCTGTCTTTTACCCACTACGCAGGGGGTACCAGGTCTGCATGGTACCAACAGTGGCCCCCGGGCCCATCTCGTGGGAGGCATTGAGCTCGCAGGTGGGACCCCCATCTCTCCCGTGTAGTGGTTTTGGACCTGTGATTTGGGAACCAAAGTGGTGGTGAGATTTTCGCGTAGCGGACGAGTGGTTGTACCTGGGTGACAAAAAGGATGCACGTCCTTGGCGTAGTGGGCGTATTCGCCAGCCGAAGCAGTGGCATGTCATCTGGGTAGTGGATGCGTGCTCGCCCCTGACTGGCGGGTCTTGGCAACGTGCTTGAGGGGTTGCCCCGGGGCATTTACTGCAGTAGCCTTTGGGTCGACCGCTGTAGTTCCACCGCGTCGCTTTTCCCGGGAACCGCCAGACGTTCCCGAGAAGTTAGCCACCTGGCCCCCAGTGCCTGACGGGTGGACCTGGGTCCTACTCATCATTGAGGGAGGAAGGTAACCCACGACGCGACACGATGGAAACCCAAACATCGTGCCTATTACCCTGCAAGAGGTTGCGGACGTATAAAGGAAAACCTTCCGGAGAAGGACGGTTCCCTTCCGCCTTTTGCAATCTTCGCCTCCCTCTTGCGTGCTCGAAGCCTCTGCTCCCCAGCGCTCACAACCTTTCCTTGCCACCATGTCTTCCGGCCTCCGTTCATCCAGGCTCAGAAGCTATGGCGACATTGCTATCATGAGGCGCCTGCTCGGCTGGCAATCAGCCACGTTTGACGGAAATATTTGCCGTAGGATGGTCCCGCTGACCGACATGCAACCCGGCGAGGTGGTACGCTTCACCTCGTACGTGTTGTCCGGGTTCGCGCTCCTGACGTTGTCTTTCCTCCTCACCCTGCTGGAGGTGTATGGGCTCCAGCTGCAGCACCTCACGCTGCACGCTCCGTGTTCGCCGAAGCTCCAACACCAGTGGCAGTGCCGGAACCTGTGCCTGAGGCCGCTCCGGATGTCGACACCCGGGCCCCCGAGGCCAGCCAACCGGTGGGCGCGAACGCCTCTGGTAGCAGTGAAGCTGCTGCTGGGTGGGCTGCTAGCCCTCCTCCTATCCCTTCGCAAGTTGCCTTCATGGCAACCCCGAGAGTGGATGAAGAGCTGGAGGGAGTCGAGGCAGTCCCATGCCTGACGATGCCGAAGGCTGTCCCGGTTCCAAGGGCCGCAAGGGCCATCCGCTCTAGTCTAGACCAGATGCAGGACGCACTCGAGCAAGAGTGGGCCAAATTGCGGTCTTAGTGGGAGCACCTCCAGGACTGGGATAACCTGCTGGCGCGGGTCCAGTCCACCAGGGCAATAGCTCGGGCTTGGGAGGATGTGCTAGAGGTGAAAGAGGCCGCCATTGCGGCCCTTCAATGGCATGCGGAGAACTTCCATGCTGAGGCCGTGAGCCTCCACGCCTCCACCGATGCACGTCTCGCAGCCCTGGCGGAGCTCCGAGAGACACTCATTCGTCGGGAGGAGGCGGCGGAGGCAAGGGGGAGGGAGCTCTCCGACCGTTTGTCTGCCTATGAGGCGGAGAAGATATTCCTGGAGGAGCGGCTTCAGGGCGTCCATGGCCGGGAAGTCTTTGCTGATTCCATGGAGTCTGACCTGGAGGAGCGGGCTGCACGGCTGGCCACCAGGGAGCAGGCCCTGGTTGCTCTGGAGTAGGGGCTATCCGCTCGAGAACAGGAGCTGGCGAGGAGGAGTTCAGCGGGGGAGCTGGCTTCTTCCGTCAAGGAGGTCAAAGATCTCTGGGCTTCTAGTGCCGCTGAGGCAGAGAAGGTCTGGGATTTCCTCGGCTGCACAGAGGCAGAACTGGAACCCTTCGGCATCGGCCCCTTGCGCCTCGGAGAGCCGGTCCAGGAGGTGAGCCAGGTGCTCCCTACCCTGGACTTAGCCGGAGAGAAGCTCCTTACGCTCTAGAATGTCATGGGGGAGCATGTGGAGGTCGAAGGCAAGGCTCTGGCTCAGATGGTGGCAGGGCATGTGCTCACCTACCTTCGGAGCTCCAACCCCAACATCTCCCTGGAACCTGTGGTGCAGGGCCATAGCGTAGAGCTATCGGAGGCGGTGAAGTCTTCCGTGGAGGAAGCCGCCCGACTTGTAGCTGCTAGGTTCCAGCGTGGGTAGATCCTAGGTCTCCCGCCTGCTTTGTATCCTCCTGTGTATGCCGGAGCTCTTCTGTTATCAAAGACTTTTTGTTTCAAGTCTTATGTTACCTTGAGTTGTTGATGTAGACTTCGGACCCTTGGCAGCGCAAAGGTCCAGAATAACTTAGCCGACGTGGGTAGCTCTTTGCCGATGCTCCGAGCTTGTTCCTCTGGGTACTTAGCAGCGTAAGGACCCAGGGTGCTCCATCAGTGTGCCTACCGCTCCTTCTGGGTCCTTGGCGGCTCAAGGACCCGACGGAAGTTCGGCCCTTATCTTCAGCTGGTCGTAGCTGGTGCTCCGAGTCTTCTGCTTGCTGTTGCAGTGGTCCGACGCCCTGCCCACGTGGTTCACCGCGATGGCCCCATGGTAGGTGTGGTCCTTGTGTTGGGGCGCTCCTACCATTTGAATGAGGCAGGACGTTAGAACCAGGCCCGCTGGGAGGTCCGAAACGCCAAGGACCTGTGTGGACCTGCAGTCATAGCAGAAAGAAGGAGTAGTCGTGCTTTCTGGTCACTCTTCCTTGTTTGGCAGCTTTGCTGTGGTTTATGGTCCTTAGTTAACCTGCGAGGCTTGGGTAATTCGATGCGAGTCGTCCGGGTTATGGTTAAAGCCTTGCCTAGAGGTATGAGCCATCCGGTTCCCCGATACCGAGCCGTAGCGCTGGAGAGACAGGGCACGCACGCTAAGGGTACGAAACAAGGCATAGCAAGTACGCCCCTGGATCTCCCTCTGGCGTAAGCTTTTCGGGGGAGGGCCATTAGGTGCTATAGGGCCCCCAGGCAATGAGATAACCAAAGGTCCCTTAAGTTACGGTCAAGACTTTGCTCGGGGGTATGAGCCGTCTGGCTCCCCGGTACCGAGCTGTAGCGCTGGAGAGGCAGGGTACGCACGCTAAGGGTACAGAACCAGACATAGCAGGCTACGCCCCAGGACCTCCTGCTGGCGTAAGATTTTCACGGGAGGGACCATTCAGCGCCATAAGTCCCCCGAGCCACGAAACAACCGCAGGATCCACGGGTACGCCACAGGTACGTACCTCAAGCAGACCCATCAGTACAAGGATAACACAGCTCTTGCTACGGTTGGACACAAGGAAAAGAAACTGGCCACATGGCCAGAGTGGTATGGAAAGAAAGCACGAAAATTACGGGGGCAATGTCCTGGGTCTGGTTACTTCTCTTGTCCGTAGGCGTGTTTTTTCTGGCCCCCAAGTACTCAGTTGTACCACAGGGGAGGCAGGATGTGCACGCTAATGGTAAGAAACCAGGCATAGCAGGCTTGTGACGCCACTATCCCGAGAAGAAAAACCTCTTGGAACCGAGACTGATGCATATGTATGCCCAGGATGTTCATCACACATACACATATAATCCACAAACTGAATTCAGAATATATATAACTATGAATGAATAGATTCAAGTACTTAATTACATCAATCTTTATTGCAGCAGAAGTCTTATCTTAGCAGCGGAAGTCTTATTCTAGCAGTCGGAAGTCTTCTAAACTATAGCGGAAGCAAACTAAGCAGCAGCAACGGCTCCATCTCTACTCAACAGGCAAGGTTGAGGGTAGATTACACGCCTAATACTCCATGTGGTCTTCATAGTACTCCTCTCCTTTTGCTGATGATGTAGGATAATGCAAGGGTGAGTACACGACGTACTAAACAAGTGCGGAAAGTATGACATGTAGCTTACAACAAGGTGGGTATAAAAAGGTTCATTGCATAAAAGCAAAGTTTATTTCACAAATCATGATAAAAACAACAACTAGCTTTAAGTAAATGTAATCCCAACATGTATTTAAACATCAACATACCTCCATCATGATTCACCACTTTTCATATCTCATCCGAACATTTATCTTTCTCAACTTTTCACATGCTCATGAATACCATCTCGTATTCACTACCATCTCATCTCATATTCAATTCCATCTCATAACCGAGATCAAATCTCATTGCCATGACTCAACAGTCATGCAACCAATCTCATTACCCGGACTCAACAGTCCTGAAAACCAAATCCAAAGACCAAACCATCACCAAACCAATAACCAAACCAAATACCATCCCAATAACCATCCCATCTAATCATGTGAGTTGTCCAGTCACTTGTGACCGTAAGCTCGGCTATCATGATAGTTTTACACTCTGCAGAGGTGGCACCACTTTACCCACAAGTTTGTGATTTTGTCACCCGTCGGCGACTGCAGAACCTCCATTATACCAGTACACAACCGTCGGTGTATGGCCAAGAGATCACAAAATAGCCTTTACAAAGGGGCTACTAGATGTATGGACTCACTAAGGTTTCACCAGCAGGCTAGAATCTCCAATTCTCCCACCTACGAGCCCCCTCTTGTGCCATGTAGTTCCCAGGGCAGTCCTTACTCGACTCCCATTCCCCGCGCCTTCCACGGTCCATAAAAATCTAGCAACTTACCTAATAAGTCAGCTAAGTCACACCCATATTTGGCCTTGTGGTGGCACTATATTCCTGGAATGGCTCGCATGAACCAGTCCTTAGATCTACGGCAAGTAAACCACCATCTCATTCTACCTCATCCACAAACCAAGCTTGCCTAGATCTCCCTCCGATTCATGTTCATTAACATCAAGTTCTTATTATCGTTATTCTCATGAGTGCAGTAGTTAGACACCTTCTATCGCTTCCCATAACCCGTAGATTAGCGAAGCAAAAAGCAAAAACCGACCATACCTGACTCATAAACTTCCCTGGTGACAAGGGTGGTTAACAAAACTAGTAAACTCCTATGAAAGGGTTTCCCATCAAGTTGACTCAAGCACACACACCTTTTTGCAAACAAAACAGTTTCAAAAACATGGGATCAATATGGTCAAGGGGCACTTGCCTTGTTCTTGTGGCTTCTGTTGCTCACGTATCTCAAATTCCTGGTGCTGAAATCCTTCGTAGACATCTCCCTGAGCTTGTTCCTCTATTCATGATCATGCACATACAAGGTTCACAACAATCAATCATCATGCACAAACTTTATTCAAGATGCAATGGTGCATATGCATGCTAATCCTATGGTGCAGTTTTTATTAGATCGATTTGTATGTGTCCTTGCATGTTTGCATGGCTTGCATGGGGTTTCACGATGAACAGAGGTGTAGAGATCAAATGTGGACGTGGCGATGATCTTGACTCAAGATCTATATCAGACCGATCAACACGTTATCTGTCCATGAAAAAGCTTCTATTCGAAGGGATCAAAGAAATAGATGCAAAGAAAACCACGATCTCGTCATAAGGTGGTAATGGAAACCTACCTTGCTTCCTTCGGGTCCTCCCTCCTAGCAAAAAACAGATCGTCTGGGCTCTCTTCCGGCGGCGGCGATCGTGTCTGGGCTCATCGGCGTGGTCTCTCCAGTGGTCAAACTCCGGCGAAGGGGTTTATCTCGGCGAGTTGGGGGCTAGGGTTCCAAGTCGTTGACTCGGGAGGTGGAAAAGAAGTACGTGGTTGCGGCCAAAGGTTCTGGGTTCTATTTATAAGAGGGAAACGAAGAGTCCTACTCTGATCGGAATTCAAATAAGAGTCCTATTCAAATTGTTTTTGAATCTTAACAACTTATCTCTAATCGATTTGGTTGCAGTATTCAACGTAGAAGAGTTCATGTCGGTTTCCTCAGTAACGGGTACTCACGTACAGAGGAAAACCGCTTCAGAATTGCGTCCTTCCACAGGGATAAGCTCCGGAGGCTCCACGTGTCCAGCGGGGGCCTAGGCTTCCCTTTTCCGCAGAGGCGGGCTCCGGTTGTGCCGCATGTCAGGCGGGCGAGACCTCCCTCTCCCTCAGACGTGAGCTCCGCGTGCGCCACGTGCCAGTGATGGACCTCCCCTCTCTTCGGAGGTGAGCTCCGATAGTGCCACGTGTCAATCAGCGCCAGACTTCCTTTCTCCTCAGAGACGAGCTCCGAGGTCGACACGTGTCCATCAGCGTTGGACCTCCCGGAGGTGAGCTCCGGAGGTGACACGTGTCCGGTAGTGTCAGACCTCCCGGAGGCAAGCTCCGAAGGTGACATGTGTCCAGTAGGACCGGACCTCTCGGAGGTTAGCTCCGAGAGAGACACGTGTCCCGCGCGGCTGGTCCTCTCTCTTCCGCAGTGACTAGCTCCGAAGGCGACACGTGTCCTACGGGGCTGGCCTCGCTCCTCCGCAGAGGCTAGCTCCGGGGGCAACACGTGTACCATGGGGTTGGACCTTGCCCCTTTCACAGAGGCAAGCTTCGAGCCTGCCACGTAGCCAGTTAGCGGCGGACCTCTCCCCCTTTGACGAGGATGAGCTGCGAAGGCGCCACGGGGCCTCCGGGCCTCAGGAAGTGTCTACGGCACTCCTCGGGGAACTGGAATTTGCTCTTTTTGGCTATCCTTTTGATTCTTTTTCTGTTTCCACTTCTTTTAAAGTGTTTTATTTATATAAAATATGAATGCATGCAGAAATCAAAATTGAGGGTGTCACAAATCTACCCCCTTAAATTGAATCTCGCCCTCGAGATTCGCTAGTGGTGAATAGATGAGAGAATTCTGCCTTGAGGTCTTCTTCATGCTCCCATGTGGCTTCAGCTTCTGTGTGATGGCTCCATTGTACCTTGCACCAATGGATCACTTTGTTCCTCGTGACCCTTTCCTTCACGTCCAAAATTCGGACAGGGTGCTCTACATAGGTCAGATCCTCTTGAAGTTCAAGCTCATCCATCGGTACTTGTTCTTCTGGCACTCTCAAGCACTTCTTGAGCTGGGATACATGAAACACGTCATGCACGTCGGAGTGGTGCGTTGGGAGATCTAGTTGATAAGCTACTTCTCCTCGCTTGTCCAAAATCTTAAATGGCCTGATGTAGCAAGGTGCTAACTTGCCTTTGACATTGAAACGTCGTTGGCCTCGGATAGGCGATACCTTATGGTATACGAAGTCTCCTACTTGGAAAGTCAACTTCCTTCGCCTATGGTCCGCATAGCCTTTCTGTCGTGACTGAGCAGGCTTCAAGTTCTCCTGTATGGTTTGGACTTGCTTCTCAGCCTCTTGTAGCACTTCGGGTCCAAACACTTGGTTCTCTCTGGTCTCGTTCCAAAACAGCGGTGTTCTACACCATCTACCGTACAATGCTTCGAAAGGTGACATCTTCAAGCTAGCTTGATAGCTGTTGTTATAGGAGAATTCGGCATACGGCAAGCTCCTATCCCAACTACGCACATGTTTCAAGGCGCAAGCTCTCAACATGTCCTCCAAAATTTGGTTTGTCCTTTCTGTTTGTTCATCAGTCTGCGGGTGGTAGGCGGAGCTCATATCCAGTCGTGTACCCATAGCTTCATGCAGCTTCTTCCAGAACCTAGATGTAAACTGTGTACCTCGGTCTGAAACTATCCTCTTCGAGACTCCATGACGGCACACGATTTGCTCCATGTACAGCTCGGCTGGATCTGCCACGCGGTACGTGGTTTTAACAGGAAGAAAATGAGTGGTTTTCGTCAATCGGTCCACGATTACCCAGATGGAGTCGTAACCCGACCGAGTACATGGCCATCCGACGATGAAATCCATACTAATGTCTTCCCACTTCCACTCGGGTACTTTCAATGGTTGCAACAGTCCAGTGGGTCTTTGGTGTTCGGCCTTCACCCGTTGGCATGTGTCGCATAGGGCAACATATTCAGCTATGTCCCTCTTCATACCATCCCACCAATAACAAGTCTTCAAGTCCTTGTACATCTTTTTATGCCCGGGATGTATGGAATAATGTGAGTCATGTGCCTCTGTCGAAGTGTGTAGCCGACACTTCCCCCGGGCCTGCTCTGGGCAGCCCGCGGAGGTTCTTTTTCGGAGGGGATAGTCACTCGCGGAGAGTTCACGCGTTTGGCACGATTGAGGGAGAAGCTTGACACAGGGATTTTTGCATGGTTCAGGCCGCCGGAGCGTAATACCCTACGTCCACGGTGAGCTGAGTTGCTCATTGTATTGCTTGCTGCTCAGAACCGGAGTCCTGAGCTTGAGAGTGTAAGATATCGAATGGATAAAGTGCGAACCCCCGCTAACGTTGCCTACCCGAGCCTTTTATAGTCCAGGGCTCGGGCGGCTTACAAGGTGGGCCCGGGACCCGATAGGTGGTCCCAGGGAGATTGCCTGCCATCTACCGTATCTGCAGTTACGCCGGTAGTTGTCTCTAGCGAGGGCTTCTGAGTCTTCGTTCTGCCGACCTGCCCATGCCGCGAGCTCTCCCCACGTAGGTCCGGCTTCTGCTGGCCACATGGCGGGCCCGGAGCTCTCCTCTGAGGAGAGGGAGGTCCGACCCCGCGGGACACGTGGAGCCTTCGGAGCTCTCCCCACGGAGGGGGGAGGTCCGTCTTCTGCTGGCCACGTGGTGGGCCTGGAGCTCTCCTCTGAGGAGAGGGAGGTCCGGCCCTGCTGCACACGTGGCGCCTTTGGAGCTCTCCCTGCGGAGAAGGGCGAGGTCTTTAGGCATTTCTCCCTGTGCGCGGGGGTACCCCGTATCGAGGGTACCGACAGTGGCCCCCGGGCCCATCTCGGGGGAGATAGCGAGCCCGAGGTGGGCCTTCCGTCTCTTCCATTCCGGGCACCTTCTCTAAGTCCCGCATTGACCGTTGCCGGAGCACGAATAGTCACGGGATCATGGGAGCGTGTTACCACTTGATGGTTGCTTTTACTGCGGCGGTTCCCAAGGCTGCCACTTCTGCACGTCGCAACGCTTTTTCCGGGAACCACCGAAGCACCTTGCCGGCTCGTCTCCTTGGGAGATTGACTTCTTGGCCCACCGCTTCAGCTGGACGACTTGGGTCCACTTGTCATCGACGCTTGGTCTTGGAGCCGAAGCGGTTGCACAAGCGGCGTATTCGAAGAGTTTCGAATCGCTTTGAATCGTACCTGGGAAGCTTAAAAGGGGATCTTACCTGCATCGCGGCTTCCCATCGCACTTCCCAGCGTTTGCACCTTCCTTGAGTTCTTGCGCCTTTGTCTTCTTCCATGGCTTCCAACCCGCCTCCGGAGAAGAAGCACGCTCGATCTCCTCCTGCGGCGGCGTCTGTGCCGAGTCAGGGATACAGGGCGCCTGCGCGACCTGCTTCTGGAGATGGCGCCTCGTCCAGGGGCGACCCCAAGAGGTCTCGGGCTCATCATCCCGATGGGACTCCTCTTGAGCGACGACGGGCTGAAAGTTCCCGGGCGTCGCGTCCTCCCTCCTCAGGTGGTGGAGGCTCGAAGGAAACTGCTGGCGCGTCGATGCCCAGGGGCGATCCAAGAACTCAGGCGCCCCGGGCTTTAGGAGCCGGGCCGGCGTACGGGGGGGCTTCAGAAGCATCCCCTGCTCCGTCAGCCCGGGTGATTGCGGGGCAGCCGTCGGCGGCGACGGCGGGCTCTAGTGGACCTACCCCGGCTCGGAAGCCGAGGTTCAGAGCCCGTTGGAGTGCTCGTGTCTCTCGGTAAGCGACGCCTACTGGATTCTAGAGCCTGTGTTGTCTTCGTCTTTTCTTGACTTAGGAGTTTCCCATGTTTGTAGGGACTCCCCGAGTGCCTGTAAGGCTCCCGTTTCCCGGCCATCCCCGACTGACGGGGGGCCTGCGCCGCAGCGCTCGGAAGTCGAGACGGTCGCCGTGGCCCCAAGCCAGTGCAAGTTCCTCCTGTGCCGGTCAGCCCGGCTTCTATGGCAGCGTCGACTCCCTCCACTCGTCCTTCTTCACCGGCTCAGGAGCCAGCTGTCGGTGAGGGCTCGATGGGTCCGGCTGTCGATGTCCCGCCTCCTGTTGCCGGAGTGGAAGGAACTGCCATGGGCCTTACGGTGGGCAACGAACCAGGGCGTGATGGGAGCGACCCCGTCCCAGCGCCGGCTTCTCCTGACCGACGCCTTATCCCAATTGCTAAAGCATCGACTTCTACTGAAGACGACGTGATGGAGGAGGTCGGGGGCGCCGCTCCGGCCTCTGCTGCCCCGCTATCCCTGGCAGACGCCCTCGTGCTCGCCCAGACGAGCGTCCGGCAGGTCTTGGCCGCGCTCGGTCACGAGCGAGAGGAGCAGGTGGTTGAGAGGGATCACCTCCTCACCTGGGGAACCTTTTGAGGGAGCGGACCGAGAAGGTCAAGGGGGAGCTCGACTCCAGGCAGGAGTCGCTTGATGTCATGGAGGCACTCCTCGACCGACAGAAGCGGGCCGTCGACCATCTGGACTCCAAGACGCGGCGGCTCCACAAGGAGGCCCTTGAGGCGCATGCCTTGGCCGAGGAGAATTTCTCTGCCCTGGAGGAGGTGCGGCAGAGGCTGGCACGCCGTGAGCGTGCCGTTGCGGATCAGGAGCGCTCCTTGGCGGCCGAGGCGGAGAAAGTCGCCGTACGGATGGCGGCGGGTGAGGGCGACGTGCGAGCCCGGGCTACGGAGCTAGAGACCCGGAAGGAAGACCTTGCCACGAGGGAGGGAGCAGGTCTCCCGGGAGCGCTAGGCGATCCTGGATCGGGAGCTGGCTGCCGACTTCCGGGCTTCAGAGCTGGAGTGGCTTGCCCAGACTCTCCACCTTCGGGAAAGCTCTCTGGCGGCCAAGGAGAAGGAATTCTCCGAGGGGAGCCACGACACCTTGCTGGCAGCCCGCCGCGAGGTAGAGGAGCTCTTGTCCTCGCGGTCTTCCGAGGCCCGTGCGGTCTCGAGCTTCGTCGACCAGGCAGGGTCCACCCTGGTCCCCCTTGGCTTCAGCCCGGTGAAGACAGCGACCCCTGCGCTGAAGGTGGCCGAGGTGATCCCCGCGCTCAAGTCAATCGACGCCATGCTGAGCAGGCTAGATGCGGTGGTCGCCGGCGAGCTCAAGGCAGAGGGATGGGGCCTGGCCGTGGAGATTGCCACGCACGTGTTGGCATGCTTCCGGAGCCGGGACCCTTCCTTCTCACTAGAGCCAGCGAGACAGGGCCCTGCCACGGAGCGGGAGGAAGCCGCCAGGGCTGAAGTCGGAGACGTGGCCGCCCTTGTAGCCTCTAGGTTCCGGCGCGAGCCAGGGGAACCTTAGGACTTGTATCTTTTTTTTATTGAGCCTGTAGTTCAGCTCATGGAGCCTTGAATAGATAGACTCTTGTGATTTTCTGTGTCTTGCTCTTGTCTTCTTCTTGGTTCGGCCTGACCGAGCCCTTAGCTCCGCAAGGTACTTAGAGGCCTTCACCAATCTTGAAGCTCTGCACAGACACCTTCCCCGGGCCCTCATTGTGTTAAGGGCCTCGGAGGTCTCCGGAACTCGCCCCATGAGAACGGGGAGGTACAGATCTGCCAACCACGTGGCGGGCCCGAAGCTCTCCTCTGAGGAGAGGAAGGCCCGGCCCCGTGGGACACGTGGAGCCTTTGGAGCTCTCCCCGCGGAGGGGGGAGGTCCGGCTTCTGCCGGCCACGCGGCAGGCCCAGGGCTCCTCCTGTGGAGAGGGGAGCTGCGGCCCCGCTGGACACGTGGGGCCTTCGGGGCTCGCCCCTGCAGGAGGGGTGAAACCCGGATCCTCCGGTCTTGCGCTGGAGTAGTCGATAGCTCCTTGCCCCCCCTCCATGCGGCCCCCGTGGCTGAAACCTGGTGATCCTGCACAGAGGTAGAGGAAGCGTAATTCTCGTCGAGGGGTTTTCCCCTCCCCGTCTCTTAGTCTTATTCGGCTTACGGTCCTAGTCCGGTATACGGGGCTTGGGCAATTTTGTGCGTGAGGCACCGGGGCTCCGGCTCCCTCCGAGGTCAGGGTACGACAGTCCGACCCCTAGTAACGGACCGTACGCCGGGGAAGCAAAGTGCACAGGCTTTGGGTACGGAACCAGGCAAAGCGGCTATACTCCCCTAGACCTCCGAAGGGCAGGGTGCGCACGCTTTGGGTACGGAACCGGCTAAACAGGTTACGCACCCTGGACCCCCCATGCACGGCGCAGGCCTTTCCTGGAGGTGACCAACTGGCACCGCAACACCTGACTGGGGGAGGCCCGAAAGGCCCCCTGGCCATCGGCAGGCGCCTCAAGCGCAACCGCCTTCGGTAGGATAGCAAATGCTGACTATGGATGAGAGCGGGAAAGGGGAGCTAAATGTACGGTGAGCATATATAGAAAGTGCAGTCATAGAAATTAATGCGTAATTTAAATGAGCACATAAGTGAGAGCGTGGTAGAATAGGTTTCTGTGTAAATGCCCATAGGAGGAAGACAGGCTGAACATGGAGGCAACGACCCGCCCCATTAAGAAGGGAAGCAAGACTCTACGCGCTTGGGCTCGGAACCAGGCCAAGCTGGACGTAGTCCTGGACCGTCCCCTGAGGCTTAGCTGCTCCGAGCGCTGTTCCTGGACTCTATGGGATTTATTACAGAAAGGTAAAGGCCTGTTCTACTAATGCTCAGGAGGTAGAACTTACTGTGATGTTCCATGCTCCAAGGGTTTGGGAACGGATCCCATCCTTGGTGGAAAGGCGTGTGTACCTGGGACGGCAACTTTCGTAACTCGAAAGGGACCTTCCCGGCTGGGGGAGAGTTTATAGGTCCTTCGCGGGAAAGTATGTGCCGCGGCACTAGGTCGCCTTCTTGCAGCTCCCAGACGCGCTTGGTCCTTTGGCGGTTGTGCCGGAGCACCAGCCGGGGCCGTGCATTGTGGGGTGTTGTCTGCAATCGCTCCTCACCGATGAGGTCGATATCTTCACGCTGGAGCGGGTCCTGCGCGGCTTCTCCCGGGAGCCCCGGGGTACTTTCCCCTTCTGGCTAAGGCCGTCAAGAGGTAGGAGGACCCGGACTCTTCTTGGGAGACCCAAGATGTCTTTCCCCTTTTGGCTAAGGCCGTCAAGAGGTTGACAGATCCTGGGCGGCCCCCAGGAGGTGAGGCCGAGGCACAGAGACGTGCACTCGGGTAGAGCTGGCCCGGTTCTGCACCGCCGGGGCTGGTGCTTGGGCTGCTGCAACTGCTTGGGGCTTCTCCAAGGCTGATATCGCAGCAGTGCAGTCTCCACAGATCTTTCGGGGCAGCCATAGTCGGTTACTGCCCTGACTCATCGTCACTGGAGCTGGAGCCCTCACCGTTGTGCACCGTCTTTATGGCGCGCTGAGGCTCCTGAAACCCCACCTGGTGGCCGACGTTGTCTGGGGCGTCGACCTTCTGCTTGCCCTCCCTTTGACGGAAAGGTGGGGCATCAGCTCACAGCTGCTTCCCTTTGAGGAAGCGCTCTGCGAGCTTCTGAATCTCCCGGCACTCAGCAGCAGTATGGTAGCTGGTGTCGTGCACGGGACATAGCTCACCTTGGTCACCATCTGGAGCTGGTGACTGTCGCTGCTATTTGTCGGGGCGCGGCCCCCGAGCCCCACTAGGTGCTGCTGCTGCAGCAATGGGAGCCGCGGTTGGTGGCTTCATCTTGCCACCGCCCCGGTTCTTGATCTTCTTGCCACTTCCATGGGAAGCAGCGCCAGATCCGGGCTGTCCTCCTGACTCGGAGGCTGGCAGTGAGTGCCAGTTCCGCCTTTCTGCTGCCCTGGCACACTTGTCCGCCAGGCTGAAGAGCTCTGAGACGTCGCGAACCTCTCTGGTCGCGAGCTTCTCAAGCATCTTCTTGTCCCGGACACCCTGCTGGAACGCAACCACCACAGAAGAATTTTGGATATGCGGGATGGTGTTCCGTACCTGGGAGAACCGCTGGATGAAGGAGCGCAGCGTCTCTCCAGGTTGTTGCTGGACGGTGTGGAGGTCGAGCTCCGTGCTAGGCCGGGTGTAGGAGCTGCCAAAGTTAGCAGTGAACTGCCGGCAGAGCTCTCCCCAAAAGATTATGGAACCCTGCGGGAGGTTCATGAGCCAAGACCGGGCTGGGCCAGTCAAGGCGACGGGGAAGTAGTTGGCCATGACGGCCTCGTCCCCTCCTGCAGCAAGGATGGCGGTGGAGTAGATTTGGAGGAACTCCGCCGGGTTGACACTGCCGTCGTACTTCTCGGGCAGGTGCAGCTAAAACTTGCGCGGCCACCTCGAGAAGCGAAGGTGTGGCGCCAGAGCCGCACATCCTTCTCCTGTTGCTGCAGGCGCGGGTGCCGCGAACGCTTAGTTCGCTGCTGGCACCGTGTACACCGGTATAGGCAAGGCTGCACCATAGACCGGGGGCGCCATTTGCAGGGCATATGGCTGGGGCATATGCTGCGTGGTGTATGCCTGGGGCAGAGATCGCGTGGCGAACGTCTGCGCCTCAGGCTGGGTTGAGGCAGTCTACATGCTGTCGCCAGCCTCCTGGTTGCGACGCCTTTCTCGTCGTCGCTCAATGAACACTCGGGCATCTTTGCCCAAGTGGCATCGTCCCAGCTCCGTCCTCAGGTCCGTCGATGGGAGCCTGGTGGAGCGGGAATCTGCCGTCTGCCCGTCAACCATTGGCGTGCGCGTCAGCGACACGGCCGGTTGGCCGGGACGTCGTCCCCGCTGAAGTCGAGGGCTTGCGGCAGCGACGACGAGACGGTCTACCTCGCGAATCCACTGCTGGGTCGCTGACTGAGGCACGTCCCCAGCAGGTGGATTGCGCAGTAGCGCTCTTGCTGCAGCTAGCGCGCCCCCGTGGGAGATGCTCAGAGCTGCAGAGGATCTCACGCTCGCTGGAGCCTGCGTTGCCGGAGTCGGCTGCTGGCTTCCAGCTTGCGCCGACACACTCCGTCAAGAGTGTGTCGAGACGTAGTCCCCGCTAGTCACCGTTCGTCGTGAACGTGGGGGAGGAGAGCTTGCCGCTGAAGGAAGCTTCGTCATCTTCGCCGGCAGAAGCTCGTTGCGTAAGGGAAAAGCCCCCTTCCTAGCGTGCCAAATGTTGAAGTGTGTAGCCGACACTTCCCCCGGGCCTTCTCTGGGCAGCCCGCGGAGGTTCTTTTTCGGAGGGGCTAGTCACTCGCGGAGAGCTTCAGCATTTGGGACGATCGAGGGAGAAGCTTGACACGGGGGTTTTTACGTGGTTCAGGCCGCCGGAGCGTAAAACCCTACGTCCACGGTGAGCAGAGTTGCTTGCTGTATTGCTTGCTGCTCAGAACCGGAGTCCTGAGCTTGAGGGTGTGAGATGGCTAGAGTGCGAGGGTGCGTAAGGGGTGAAGCGAACAGAGTTCGAACCCTTGCTAACGTCGCCTACCCGAGCCTTTTATAGTCCAAGGCTCGTGCGGCTTACAAGGTGGGCCCGGGACCTGACAGGTGGTCCCGGGGAGATTGCCTGTCATCTACCGTATCTGCAGTTATGCCGGTAGTTGTCTCTGGCGAAGGCTTCCGAGTCTTCGTTCTGCCGCCCTGCCCATGCCACAAGTTAGTCGTAGTGGTTGATGATGGCAGGGGCGGCAGGGGATGTCTTGTCACTGTGTTTATTGGCGGGCAGGCTCTGACACGGCCCGCCAGTCTGCGATGTGACTGGGCGCAACGGCACCTGACAGAGGCGTGCTCCGCGTCTCCGTGCCTTGGGAAGGCGCGGGTCTTGAATACCTTGTACGGGCAAGGTATGCCGCGTCTTTACTCCTGCTGCCTACCGCGTGGTGGCAGGCAGCGTTGCTCTGCTGGCCACGTGGCCGGCCCGGAGCTCTCCTCTGAGGAGAGGGAGGTCCGGCCCCGCGGGACATGTGGAGCCCTCGGAGCTCTCCCCACGGAGGGGGGAGGTCCGGCTTCTGCTGGCCACGTGGCGGGCCCAGAGCTCTCCTCTGAGGAGAGGGAGGTCCGGCCCCACGGGACATGTGGAGCCTTCGGAGCTCTCCCCACGGAGAGGGGAGGTCCGGCTTCTGCTGGCCACGTAGCGGGCCCGAAGCTCTCCTCTGAGGAGAGGGAGGTCCGTCCCTGCTGGACACGTGGCGCCTTCGGAGCTCTCCCTGCGGAGAAGGGCGAGGTCCTTAGGCATTTCTCCCTGTGCGCGGGAGTACCCCGTATCGAGGGTACCGACAACGGGCGTCAAACATTGTATCTCGGCAAAGCGGTTTCCATAGAACCGGAATTATGTAATGCCGAAGCTTGCAAGTTAGAAGACATTCCGGTAGTACGTGAATATCCGGACGTGTTTCCCGAAGATCTTCCAGGCTTTCGACCTGAGCGCGAGGTGGAATTCAGAATAGAGTTGATACCGGGAACCACGCCAATCTCTCGGAGACCACACAAAATGGCTCCGAATGAATTAGCTGAACTGAAGGAGCAACTCAAAGATCTGATGGACAAGGGGTTTATTCATCCAAGTTCGTCACCATGGGGTTGCTCAGCTTTATTTGTGAAGAAGAAGGATGAGACGCTGAGGCTATGCATCGATTATCGTCCTTTAAATGCTGTGACAATAAAGAACAAGTATCCACTACCAAGAATTGATATTCTCTTCGATCAGCTAGTGGGTGCTAAGGTCTTCTCCAAGATGGACTTAAGGTCAGGATATCATCAAATCAAGATTCGA
Organism: Neostapfia colusana; assembly: GCA_030760725.1. Lineage (NCBI taxonomy): Eukaryota > Viridiplantae > Streptophyta > Magnoliopsida > Poales > Poaceae > Neostapfia > Neostapfia colusana. Next base: position 32,375,016 of record JASWHV010000003.1, read on the forward strand.
GCGGAAGATATCCCGAAAACAGCATTCTCGACAAGATATGGACTCTATGAGTATATTGTCATGTCATTTGGGTTGACCAATGCTCCAGCTCACTTTACGTATCTTATGAACTCGGTGTTCATGCCGGAGCTAGATCAGTTCGTCGTGGTATTCATCGATGACATCTTGGTCTATTCCAAATCAAAAGAGGAACACACTAAACATTTGCATATTGTGCTTCAATGCTTGAGAGATCACAAGCTCTATGCAAAGTTTAGTAAATGTGAATTCTGGATCAACCAAGTGCCGTTTCTTGGACATATTATTTCAGCGGAAGGCATTGCTGTTGATCCAAGCAAGATTGAACAAGTGCAGCAATGGAAGTCTCCAACATCTGTCCATGAAGTTCGTAGTTTCTTGGGTTTGGCGGGATATTATCGGAGGTTCATCCCAGGCTTCTCAAAAATCTCCAGACCTATGACAGAGCTACTGAAAAAGGGAATCAAATATGATTGGAGCAAGCCATGTGAGGAAGCTTTTCAAGCGTTGGTGAAACACCTCACAACAGCCCCGGTTTTAGCTCAACCGGATACAACCAAGCCCTTTGATGTTTATTGTGACGCGTCCGGCATCGGACTTGGTTGTGTACTCATGCAAGGAGGACGCGTGGTCGCATATGGATCACGGCAATTACAGAATCATGAACAACATTATCCAACTCATGATCTCGAGCTTGCTGCCGTGGTATTAGCTTTGAAGATGTGGAGACATTACTTATTGAGAAATCTGGTTCATCTCTACACCGACCACAAAAGTTTGAAGTACATATTCACTCAAAAAGAGTTGAATACGCGACAGCGGTGATGGTTGGAGCTGATCAAAGACTATGAGATTGAAATTCATTATCATCTGGGCAAGGCAAATGTGGTTGCCGATGCACTCAGCCGGAAGTCTCATGTTCATAACCTGACCATTACACCGATAGAAGAGGAAGAACCAAGTCTCTACTTGGTTCCATATGGAGCTCTAAATAATCTAGCTCTCATACCCACAATAAGAGAGGAGGTTATGAAAGCTCAAAAGAAAGACAAGGGCATGGCTCATATCAAAAGGAGGTTGAAGAACGGGGAGATGAAATGTTTCTGGTTAGATGATATCTTATGGTTCAAGGACCGGATAGTCGTACCCCGTGATATGAGGATGCGGAAGAAAATTTTGGATGAGGCTCACTTATCCAAATTTTCTATTCATCCGGGCAGCAATAAAATGTGCCAAGACCTCCGGAAGAAGTTTTGGTTGACACGTATGAAACGTGAAGTTGCAAAATACGTTTCAGAATGTGATACGTGTCGAAGAGTTAAGGCCGACCATGTGAAGAAGTCGGGCCTGCTGCAACCACTACAAATACATGCATGGAAGTGGGAAGACTTGAGTATGGATTTCATTGTCGGGTTGCCGATGACCTCCCACCCCCATGATTCTAATTGGGTAATCGTGGACCGGTTAACCAAATCAGCACGCTTCATCCCCGTGCATGCCAGATACACCGCCAAGCAGTATGCGGAGTTATACATAGCACGGATCTTCTGCCTACATGGAGTTCCCCGGACGATCATCTCCGATCGAGGCACATTGTTCGTTGCTCGTTTCTGGGAGCAGCTACACGCATCCTTGGGAACCAAATTGATTCGAAGCTCTGCATATCACCCTCAAACCGATGGGCAAACTGAGAGGGTGAATCAAATACTTGAAGATATGCTTAGAGCATGTGCCATCCACCATGGTAAGGGCTGGGATGATCACTTACCGTTGGCAGAGTTCTCGTATAACAACGGTTATCAATCGAGCATAAAAATGGCACCTTATGAAGATCTCTATGGCCGAAAGTGCCGCATACCCTTGAACTGGTGTGAATCCGGCGAGAGAGTTATTTACGGGATTGATCTCGTAAATGAAGCAGAAGAGCGGGTAAGGATTTCTCGTAGCTGGAAACCCCCGGGCGGCGAGTACCGAGCGAAGAGGCAGCCGGGAAGCCGGCTCCGGCGATCTCCGGTGGGAGTCCGGCAAGGGGGCAGCGCGGGAGGGGAAACAGCCTGAGGAGGAAGACGACCGGGTGGGTCCCGCGTGTCAGTGACCAAAAAATTAATTTGCTGATCGGCTGCGGCTCCAGGATCCCCTGTGGCAACGTGGGAAGGGTTCGGTGGCCCCGTGTGGCTTGGTTCCAGCAGTTGACACGTGTACCCGGGACCCATGGTCAGAGTTTAAACTTTTCCCCGGTTTATTTCAAATACCTGATTTGATTCAAACTTTAGAACTTCATAACTTGTGCTAGGAAGATCCAAAATTAGTGATTCAAATTGGGTTAGATTGAGGATGAAAAACTCTATACAAATATGCAACCCAATTTGTATGAAAATCAATAGAAAATTCTGGAAAATTCTTTAAATCTTTTCAGCAAAAGAATTTTAGAGGGAGTTTGGTTCATCCAAAAATCCTCCAATTTTGCCAGATTATTCTTTAGGATGTTAGGGGACTCCTGTAAAAGTTTCAGCTCATTTGGAGTTGATTTAGTTAGGAGAATTCTGATTGCAAGTTTCTGTGTTCAAATGAGTGCAGAAACAATTCCAGAGAATTTCCAAAATTTGGAAATTCAGTTCTGGGCAGTTCTTAGCTCCAAAATTCCTAGGAAAATTCAGGCATGCTCCCTGAGCTATGTTTCAAATTGTGGTTCACTTGAATTTGCATGAAAGTGCAAATTTATTCAGAATTAATTCCTTTTTGCCTAAATGCTTAGGGAATTGTTCTCAGTGATCTACTCAGTGAAAAATTCTACATTTTTGTCCTGATGACTTTCTCGTGACAAGGAACTCACAAGAAAATTCCCAGCTCCATTGGAGCCCTGGATCAGTAATGTTCTGTTCAACTTCATTAGGTGATCACCACCAAGTGCTGAAACACACTTATCACTTGATCATAATACTTAAACCCAAACCCAAACCACTAGCACCAGTGTCATTTTAAATTCTTAAACAGAGTTCCAGTTTTAAACTTGTCTTTAGAACTTGTTAACAAAAGTTTTACAATTAAACATGTATGCATATTCATAACGTGTAGTGATTAAACGTGGAAAGGTGAAGGAGAAGGGAAGCTTGGATCAAGGAGCAAGAAGGGCAGTGATTAGGCTCCAAATCATCAGCAACTAACTTCATAATTATCTGACTTAGTCACCTGCAAAACCAAGGCAAGCTCCGGTTTGCATTTAAGTTATTTATAAAGTTTTTACTTTGTTCACAATTATGGTTTAGAGTTTACATGTGCATTAGGTCAAGGACGTTTTATACTCCAAATGCATGACCAAATGAACCCTGGAGTTAAGGGTAGAAAAGGGTCACTGCTGTAGAATAATGTCGTGCTAATTAGCTTAGGACATCCGGTAGAAGTCGAGTAGACGGAATCTACTCGCGAGTTATAGTCGGGATTACATGGGTGTAGTTGGAAAAGAGGCAAACTAAAGTTTATATTTCTAAAGATGAGAATGGGCAGGATGGTTAGGCAGCGACAAGACGAGGTCTTGGTTGAGTATATCTGCCTGTGTCGGTTAACGACCGATGCGTATGCGGCACCCATGAGCAAGTATTGAGTTGTGTACCAGATGCTTACTGCTATATGGGAACCAGGAAACCGATGTACCAGGTTCACTGGATTGTAGAGGCATACCACATCGTCTCGTTAGACCTATGAGCCCGAGACGGCGTGACCGGTTCTACAGTCGAGTGTCCTGCGAAAGGTTGCCACATACGATGTAATGAAGGACGCCAGATTTGGGTCTTCATAGGCGAGCGTATGTGTCGAGTTATCCGGGTAGTGTTTGATTTGAATCACCGTCCATCGCGGTTATTGATACCGCTTGCTCACAGTGTTGTGACATAGTAATTAAGTTGTGTGGAAACAGTTTTCAAAAGTTTTAATTGCTGCTATGATTATTGTAAACTGCACGAAAACCCTGTTTGAAGTAGAGAGAGCAAACTAAAGTTATTTTTCCACCTTGGGACAAGTAACATTGGAATGAAGCGTTTCTTGTTTGATTGTGGAGTTTCAATGTTGCTGGGCGCAAGGTCACTACTATGATGGCTAAAATCTGAAAGTTAAGGATGAACTCGTAGGTGAGTCCTTTTTCAAATTACATGTTAAGTCTTAAGTTACCTTCATGTAGAGTTGCATGTTTAAGAGAGACGGTTAAGTCTTGCTGAGCCTTTGTGCTCACTCTTGCTATATGAGTGGTTTTGCAGGTTAAACCGACGCTATAAAGAAGGTTGTCCGGTGAGACTCGGAGACTTCCGAGTCATGTTACACATGGAGGACCTAGCCACTGCCATGTCTTCGTGTTGCTAGCGAGAGGAGTCCGCGGGTTGGATCTATTCTCAGGTGCTCACTAGTTATTCGACGTGAGCTGTTATAGACTTCCGCTGTAGCTAATTTATGTAAATTATTTACAAAGAATATTTGTAAGCTTCCACTTTTGATTTATGTAATGCAGTGTTCCTTATATGTGTACTGTTGGGTGCCGCATAACATGGCACCACCCAATGCGATTTCCGGGCGAGCGGCACGGCCCCGTGATCGGGACCAGGCCCCCACGCGGATGATCCATACTGTGGTGCAGCTGGGGGCATGTACTGGGGGCGTACGTTGCTCCCTTGTGGCTGGTATGGCATCTTTCTTTTGCCCTCTTGCTCGATCTCCCGGATCTTGCTCCCAACCACTATAGCTTTGTCAACTAGCTTCTGGAAGCTCGCATAGTCATTGTTGAGGAGCTGAACCTGGATCTCATTGTTCAACCCTCTCATGAACAAGTACTGCTTCCTTTGGTCCGAGTTGACATCTTCGGGGGCATACCTTGAAAGCTGCGTGAACTTGTTGAGGTACTCATTCACGCTCTTCTTTCCTTGGCGGAGACTCTCAAACTCTTGCCTTTTTAGCATTGACACCAGCAGGGATGTAATGAGAGCGGAAACTCTCCTTGAACTCACTCCAAGTAATAGTCTCCGGGTCGACATGAGCGTTGCATAGAGCGTCCCACCAATCAGCGGCAGCTCCCATAAGTTGGTGCGATGCGAAGAAAACTTTCTCTTGGTCATTGCACTGAACTATGTGTAACACCCGCATTTTCGGTTTCTGCATATATTCATGTTCCATGAAGAGAAAACATTTTAAAAGGAAGTAGGAACAGAGAAAAATATCAAAAAGGTAGCCAATAAGAGCCGAATCCAGTTCACTAAGAGCGCCGAAGACAACTTACCGCGGCCCGCTGGCCACGTGGCATGTTCGGAGCTCATCCCTGCGAAGTGGGGAGAGGTCCGCCGCTAAATTGGCTACGTGGCAGGCTCGGGGCTCATCTCCGCAAAGGGGGAGAGGTCTGACCCTGTGGGACACGTGTTGCCCCCGGAACTAGCCTCTGCGGAAGAAGCAAAGGCATTTTCCGCAGGACACATGTCACCTTCGGAGCTAGTCACCACGGGAATCAGAGGACCAGTCGCGCGGGATACGTGTCGATCTCGGAGCTCACCTCCGAGAGGTCCGGTTCTATCGGACACGTGTCGCCACCGGAGCTTATCTCCGGGAGGTCCATCACTGCTGGACACGTGTTAACCTCGGAGCTCGTCTCTGAGAGGAAAGGAGGTATGGCGCTGGAGCTACCTCCGGAGAGAGGAAAGGTCCAGCACTGACACATGGCGTGTGCGGAGCCACCTCCGAATAAGAGAGGAGGAGGTCCCGATCGCCAGGATACGTGGCGCACGCGGAGCTCACCTCCAAAGAAGAGAGAGGTCTCACTCGCTTGACACGCGGCACCACCGGAGCTCGTCTCTGCGGAAAAGGAGAGACCAGGCCCGATGGACACGTGGAGCTTCCGGAGCTCATCACCGAGAAGGTAACAAGTTCTGGAGCGGTTTTGGATTCTGTACGCATAGAAATATCGGTACGGAGAAGGAACTGACCTGAATTCCACAAAAATACCGCACCAAATCAACTCGAGATAAGTTGTTAGGATTCAACAACGATCTGAATAGGAATCCAATCAGATTAGGACTCTTCTCTTCCTGATTATAAATAGAACCCAGAACCTTTGGCCGAAACCACAAACTTCTTTTCCAACTCCTAAGCCGATGACTTAGAGCCCTAGCCTCAACTCGCCGAGAAAGCCATCGCTAGAGTTCAGCAAGGAAGATTGCCGGAAGAGAGCCCAACGATCTGAGAAGGACCGACGACCGAGAAGAACATAAGGTAGGTCTCCAATACCACCTTACGACATCGTTGTGTTTTCTTTGCATCTGTTCTTCGATTCCTTTCGAATAGAAGCCTTCTCATGGACAGGTCACTTGTTGATCGGGTTGATCTAAAGACAAGGTCATCGCCACGTCCACATCTGATCCGAACACCCCTGTTCACCATAAAGCCATGCAAGAACATGTACAAACCGATCTAATAAAGCTGATCATAGGATAGCATGCATATTCATCATCGCATCTAGTTTAAAGTTTGTGCATAGTATTGATTGTCATGAATTTTGTATGTGCGTGATCCTGTATAGAAGGACAAGCTCAGGGAGCTGTCTACGACGAGCTGCAACAGCAAGATTTCGAGATCCCAGAGCAATCAGAACCGCAAGAACAAGGCAAGTGCTCCTTGACCATATTGATCCTATGTTTGGGTAAAACTGTTTTGTTTTGCGAAAAGGTATGTGTGCTGAGTCAAACATGATGGGAAAACCCTTTTATAGGAGTTTACTAGCTTTGGTTAAACCACCCTTGTCACCAGGGAAGTTTATGAGTCGGGTATGGTTTTTACTTTTATGCTTCGCTGAGTCCATGGGATTGGAAGCGAGATAGATGTGTCTAGCTAACTGCACTCATAATGATAATGAGAAAAATTGATGTTCTTAATGAACATGGATCGGATGGAGATCTAGGCAAGCCTGGGTTTGTAAATGAGGTAGCATGAGATGGTGGTTTACTTGCCGTAGATCTAAGGACCGGTTCATGCATGCACATGCCAGGATAACAGTGCCACCACAAGGCCAAGTATGAGTGTGGCTTAGCTGAGTAATTAGGAAAGTTGCTAGAGTGTTATGGACTGTGGAAGGCGCGGGGAATGGGAGTCGAGTGAGGACTGCCCTGGGAACTGCATGGCACAAGTGGGGGCCCGTGGGTGGGAGAATTGAAGATTCTAGCCTGCCGGTGAAACCTTAGTGAGTCCATACATATAGTAACCCCTTTGTAAAGGCTATTTTGTGATCTCTTGACCATACACCGACGGTTGTGTACTGGTATAATGGAGGTTCTGCAGTCGCCGACGGGTGACAAAATCACAAACTTCTGGGTAAAGAGGTGCAAACTCTGCAGAGTTCTTAAAACTATCATGATAGCCGAGCTTACGGTCACGAGCGCCTGGCCAACTGCCATGATTAGTTGGGTTGGTTATTGGGATGGTTACTGGTTATGGTTTTGGATGGTTTGGTTATGGTTTGGTTTTGGGACTGTTGAGTCCGGGTGATAAGATGGGTTGCATGACTGTTGAGTCATGGCAACAAGATTGGTCTCGGTGGGAGACGAAGTTGTTTTATGAGGTGAAATGGTAGCGAATACAGGATGGTATTCGTGAGATGGTAGCGAATACGAGGAGGTATTCGTGAGCGAGAATGAGGTTGATTGATTGTGACATGGAAAGTAATGAGCATAACGGAGGTATGATTGGTATTTTAATACATGTTGGGATCACTTTCACTTTAAGATAAGTCGCTGTTTTATCATGCTTTTGATAAATAACTTTTCTTTTCTGCAAATGAGCCTTTTTATAGCTACCTTGTTATGATCTACATATCATATTTTCCCGCACTTGCTGAGTACATCATTGTACTCAAACTTGCATTATAATTTCATCATCAGCAGCAGGAGAAGATTACTATGAAGAACAAATGGAGCATTAGGCGTGTGATCTGTTCTCAACCTCGCCTGTGGGAATGGACTAGAGATGGAGCCATTGCTGCTTAGATTTGCTTCCGCATTAGAATAAATACTTCCGATGCATAGAAATAAGGACTTCCGCTGTGAGCATGAGTCCAAGACTCATGAGATATTGTAATAAACTCTGTTATTCGTGGTAATATATAATCTGAATTCAGTTTGTGGAACATATGTGTATGTGTGATGAACATCCTGGGCACACATATGCATTAGTTCTCGGTTTCGTGGTTTTCCACAGAATTGAGGGCGTCACACTATGGCAAGCTTCTTCTCCATGGATTTCAACCAATCATCGGCCTCCATGGGATCATTAGCTTGAGCAAAAGTGGATGGTCGAGTCCTCATGAACTCTCCCAGTCGGTTGTGAGCCGGCAGTGGTGGCGGTGGTGGTGGCGGTGGTGCAGGAACGGGGTTGTTGTTGTTGTTGGCTTGCAGCTGACCCAAAGTTTGAATCATAGTTTGCATAAGCTGGTTCTGCATGGCCATCAACCGTTCCAGGTTGTTTGCACCAGCTCCGGGGTTGTCATTCTCAGGAACCTCAACGTGGTCATCCTCTTGGTTGCCACGGACGTTCCTCCCTTGACGTCCGTTTCCTCTCACCATCTGTGAGGGAGAGTTGAGTAGAATAGAGGTTAGAAGTTTAGAGTGATCCCCCCAACTATATGCATCAAGGTGAATGGACTATATATCATCCTATATGAGGATGTGAACAAGTGCCGAAGCATCTCACATCTCTCTACTATGTGTGGATATGGACAACGCTGAAACGTCCCACAACTCACACTAAGCACTCAAGCACAACAATCATCACAAAAGTTCAGCACACAACTCCTATCCAAGGCTTACTCAATGGGGGTCCTACGTGGTTTGGGGTGATACAATTCTGTGACCAATCCGTGACTATCAATCTGTGACCTTGTCCTATGGTCAATTGGGTTCTAATGCCAATCTATGCATTCTACCTAGGCTTGCATCCTATGTTCAGCATGGCTCCTAATACCAATCTGTGAATAGGCTTGCGTCCTACGGTCAACCGTGGTTCAGCTACCAATCTGTGATCAATCTAGGCTTGCGACCTACAGTCAACCGTGGTAGCTTGATACCAATCTGTGACCTATCTAGGCATGTGACCTACGATCAACCGTGGCTTTGATACCAATCTGTGACGCCCCTATCCTGAGAAGAAAAACCTCTCGGAATCGAGACTGATGCATATGTGTGCCTAGGATGTTCATCACACATACACATATAATCCACAAACTGAATTCAGAATATATATAACCACGAATGAATAGATTCAAGTACTTTATTACATCAATCTTTATTGCAGCGGAAGTCTTATCTTAGCAGCGGAAGTCTTATTCTAGCAGTCGGAAGTCTTCTAAACTATAGCGGGAGCAAACTAAGCAGCAGCAGCGGCTCCATCTCTACTCCACAGGCAAGGTTGAGGGTAGATTACATGCCTAATACTCCACATAGTCTTCATAGTACTCCTCCCCTATTGCTGATGATGTAGGATAATGCAAGGGTGAGTACATGACGTACTCAACATGTGCGGAAAGTATGACATGTAGCTTACAACAAGGTAGGTATAAAAAGGTTCATTGCATAAAAGCAAAGTTTATTTTACAAATCATGATAAAAACAGCAACTAGCTTTAAGTAAATGTAATCTCAACATGTATTTAAACATCAACATACCTCCATCATGTTTCACCACTTTTTATATCTCATCCAAACATTTATCTTTCTCAACTTTTCACATGCTCATGAATATCGTATTCACTACCATCTCATCTCATATTCAATTCCATCTCATAACCGAGATCAAATCTCATTGCCATGACTCAACAGTCATGCAACCAATCTCATTACCCGGACTCAACAGTCCCGAAAACCAAATCCAAAGAAGAGTCCTATTCAAATTGTTTTTGAATCTTAACAACTTATCTCTAATCGATTTGGTTGCAGTATTCAATGTAGAAGAGTTCGTGTCGGTTTCCTCAGTAACGGGTACTCACGTACAGAGGAAAACCGCTTCAGAATCATGTCATTCTGCAGGAATAAGCTCCGGAGGCTCCACGTGTCCAGCGGGGTCCTGGGCTTCCCTTTTCCGCAGAGGCGGGCTCCGGTTGTGCCGCGTGTCAGGCGGGTGAGACCTTCCTCTCCCTCAGTGGTGAGCTCCGCGTGCGCCACATGTCAGTGCCAGACCTCCCCTCTCTTCGGAGGTGAGCTCTGATAGTGCCATGTGTCAAGCAGCGCCAGACTTCCTTTCTCCTCAGAGACGAGCTCCGAGGTTGACATGTGTCCATCAGCGTTGGACCTCCCAGAGGTGAGCTCCGGAGGTGACACATGTCCGGTAGTGTCAAACCTCCCGGAGGCGAGCTCTGAAGGTGACACGTGTCCAGTAGGACCGGACCTCTCGGAGCTTAGCTCCGAGAGCGACACGTGTCCTGCACGGATGGTCCTCTCTCTTCTGCAGTGACTAGTTCCGAAGGTGACACGTGTCCTGCGGGGCTGGCCTCGCTCCTCCGCAGAGGCTAGCTCTGGGGGCAACATGTGTCCTACGGGGTTGGACCTTGCCCCTTTCACAGAGATAAGCTCCGAGCCTACCACGTAGCCAGTTAGTGGCGGACCTCTCCCCCTTTTGCGTGGATGAGCTCTGAAGGCGCCACTTGGCCTGCTGGCCGCGGGAAGTGTCTACGGCGCTCCTCGGGGAACTGGAATTTGCTCTTTTTGGCTATCCTTTTGATTCTTTTTCTGTTTCCACTTCTTTTAAAGTGTTTTCTTTATATAAAATATGAATGCATGCAGAAATCAAAATTGAGGGTGTCACAAGGCTACACACCCTGGACCTCCCGCGGGTGTTAACCTTTCAGCAAGGAGACCTTCCAGTGGCACGGGACATAGGACAAGTGTGTAGGACAGGCTCCGGTCATGCCGTTTACAGTTGATATGCATGAGCTAGCACAAACTGTAAATAAAGTGTGCAGGGTAGGGTAAAATTTTCTTATTTCTGGCTTCCTTTGGGTAATTGGAGGTAACAGGCCGTGTAAAAAGGCAGCGACCCGCCCCAGATGACAAGGGTAGCTGGACCCCTCCGAGACTTAGCTGTTCTAAGCGCTATTCCTAGACACTATAACACCCTTACAAGAAAGAGAAAAAGAAAAAAATACCCAACTACTGCGCTAAGGGTAGAACTTACAGGGGTGTTCTATGTCCTGTGGTCTGTCTAGAGATACCCATCCCCTGCGGCTAGGCGGGCGCATCTGAGGCGGCATACTTGTGCGGGTCGGGAGGGACCCTCCCGGCTGGGGGAGGGTTTGTCATCCCTCCTCGAAAAAGTATTAGCCGAGGCATCAGGTGGCCCTACCTTGCGCTGTCTACTCTGCGCGTACCACTGCCGGAGCGTTCTGCGGTGTGGCATATTTTGGGCAGCCTCTATCCACATTGCCTCGTCGATGGGTCGATTTCCTCATGCACAAGTTGGTCCTGCGTGGCTTCGTCGTATGTCTTGACATCGGGTGAGCCTTTGGTGTGTTCGGGGGGGGGGGGGGGGGGGAGGGCAGCCTCGACCCCCTACACCAGTGTAAGAGGGCGTTGTCCCTTGTTGCATGAGGAAGGGGGGAACGCCTGGTTAGGCATGGAACATCTTGCATCGCTCGCTGTGATCACTGTAGTCGGAGTCGGAGTGGCCGTAGATGGCCTTCAACGCCGTCTCGGCGTCTTGATACTCCATATCTTGCACAGCGTCAGCCTCAGGTTTGGCCTTTTGTTTTTCCTCCCGCTGGCAGGAGGGTGCACCGTCTTGGCGTGGCCGCTGCTGTTGCAGCTCACGGAAGTGTTCCTTGAGCTTCTTGATCTCACGACAGTCGCTAGCGCTGTGGCTGCCGGTGTTGTGCACTGGGCACCACTGGCCATTGTCGCCAGTGGACGATGGTCGCGGGCGCTTGTCTGGGCACGGGGCTCGGCCCCCACTGGCCGCTGCTAGAGCATCAGTGGGTGCCCCAACTAGAAGCTTGTTCCTGCCTCCGATCTTATTCTTCTTTCTGCCGCGTGAAGCAGCAGCCTCTCGGGCACTCCTCGCCGCGGAGGCGGGTCGCAAGTGCCAGTCTCGGCCTTCCGCCGCCCTGGCACATTTTTCGGCCAGGCTGAAGAGCTCAGAGACGTATTGCACGTCGTGCGTGGCTAACTTCTTGAGCATCTTCTTGTCGCAGACGCCTTGCCGAAAGGCGACGACGACGGAGGCGTTAGATATGCGGGGGATGGCGTTCCTGACCTGAAAGAACCGCTGGATGAAGGATCACAGCGACTCCTTATCATGCTGACGCACGGCGTGGACATCGAGCTCGGTGCCGGGTCGCGTGTAAGAACTCCCAATGTTGGCTGTGAATCTCTAGCACAACTCTTTCCAGGACGAGATGGACCTTGGGAGAAGGTTCATAAGCCATGACCGGGCTGTGCCAGTCAAAGCCACGGGGAAGTAGATGGCCATGACGGCCTCATCCCCTTCTGAAGCTAGGATGGAGGTGGAGTAGATCTGCAGGAACTCGGTGGGATTGACCGTCCCGTTGTATTTTTCTGGCAGGTAGGGCCAGAACTTGGGTGGCGAGACCACCATACGAAGGTGCGGGGTGAGTTCCATGCAGCCTCCTACTGCCTCCGGAGAGGCAGGGGTAGGCGGAGCGCGGCCCGCCGGTACGGTGCTCGGAGAGTGGTACCCTCCTTTGAGGTTGTGATGCCTCTCGTGGTGTCACTCGATGGTGATGCGACCATCCTCGCTCACAAGGCGACGGTTAAACTCGACCCTGAGGTCGTGCGTGGCCGTCGCGCGTGGGGCTGCCACCCCACGGGCCACCGTCGGCGTACTGGAGCTCCACGGCAAGTCGAGCTGTATGGACAACTTGGCTGTCCATCATATTCTTCCCTGCCTCCACAGGGTTATCGCAATGTACCTCTCCCTCCACACGTGGTTAGCCCGTCTCTCCACCGGGACAAGCGCATATGGAGTGCCCTCCATAGCCCTCACGTGTAGCTGACAGAAATGCGACATGGTGTCGCAGGCTGCCACCTGCCATATTTCTTCCGGTTGTCTCTCTTTCACCGTGATGGTGAACGGTACCCAACCCGGTGGCGTAGGTCCTGCCGGAACATCGACATGGACATTCCATGTCTTGTTCCCCTCCTCGCCTTGTTTCTTGGCGAGGTAACGCGGCGTCTCCACGTACCCGAAATATTGAAGCATCAGCTTCAACAATTTTGGATAACCGCTGCATTGAGAACAGTGGGATACCACCCACCCGTTCTCCAGTCGTTTATCCCCTGCCATCTGTAGAAACATATTTGAAAAAGGTCAAATATTCATTTCAACAGTAAATTATTGAGTTATAACATAAAACATGTCATTGAACTCATAAAACTTGGAAACACAAATCAAACTTAGAACAAATTTTATTGCTGGTCTGCTGCCCAAACTGACATACCTGACCAGTTAACTACAATAGCTTTCTAGAATGTATTTGTTTGCCCTCGGATCTGTCCTAGTTCAAAAGTTATGAGATGTCAAAGTTGACAGGATTTCTGGAGAAAATTGGACAGCACCTCCCTGCTTGCAGTACTGCTTTGATCCAAGAATTCCAGTTAATTTTCATCGAATTTGAAAAAACTTTATGTTAAAAAGTTGTCGCACATCTAATGAACTTTTAAGAAATTCCTCATTTCCTATTTTTATATTTTTATGCAGGAAGTTATGGTCATTTTACAGAGAGTTACAAAGAGTATTTACTCTGCCCTGTTTTCTGGACAGTTTCAACTCTACTGCATTTTTCGACTAGTTAAGGGATGAAAAACCTCTGGACATCAATATAAAAGTTGTAAAGCTCTTCAAAATATTTCCAGAAATGTATCATACGACCCCAACATCGAAAGAACTCGACCGCTAACCTCTGTATAACTTCAGAATTATTTCAGCTGAAAACAGAGGGCTCTGTTCCTAATATCGTATAGGTGAAAACTTGCTTACTTTGGAAATCCTGATTAAGGGAAGGAGTTAAATCAAAGTTTTTTGTGCTATGGATCAAAACTTTCAAGTTTTACAATGATCTTAATCATTTAGTGGACTGTGACGTCAAAGCATCACCCAGTTCATGCCAGTACTACGTTCCTCATAAAAAAAACCTATACCGGACTTAGCCGGCTTCGTTAATTCAGTGGCACTAAACGTCTCTCGCACACGTATGCTACAGCAATTAAACAACACAATCATCAGGTTCGGCTGCACATCGAACCCGGTCCCAATACAGTTCCATACAGCCGTCCGTCATCACTCGCACGGTTATTCTCAAGCCAAACATGCCTTGAGCTACGTATTCACATTACTAACCATGTGACGGGGTCTCCCATACTTGCCCGTATCACGCCAGGGAAGGGCGTTGCTCGAATACCCCAAACGACATGAAGAGTCGTAGAGGATACTAAAGCTGGCCGGGTTAACTGACACCCGTGAGGCTCCACCCTTAAGCTTGTTGCACTGGTGGACAGCGCTTACATGCATCGCCAAGACATGTGAAGTCCCGAGATACATGATTTTCCGACATAATCAAATAGGTTAGTATTGCCACTTGCTATACACTAATAACATCCTTATATGGGCTACTAACTCGTTCCTCACAGATTTTTGAAAACTTAAACTTTTTAAGTGCGTTAAACCTCAATGGAGCTTTGATACCATGCTGTGAGGACCCGATGATCTCAACTAGCCAGGATCACGCTGAGGAGTGCTGCGTTGCACAACACCGGATAACACACATAAAAGGTACAAAGCGGAAGCGAAAATTTTATTACACAAACTGGTTTATGAACATAATTACATCAAAATACGTTAAGTCTCCACTCACGGGCGTAGACTAAGCAAAAGAAGTTGAAGTTCAGCCCATGAACGTGTCTTCACTAGCACACACGCACACTAACACGGCGGTGTGCACTGCTCCCACTCGACAGTATTTTCCTCTTGGGGGTCTGTCTCCTTCTCGGTAGCCTCCTTCTCGTAGCACCCTACAAATGCTTCAAACACAAGAAGTGAGCACGATGGCTCAGCAAGACTGACCCGTCTTACCTACACATGAAACTCTACATACTGGAATTGCAGTGTATAGTAGGAATATATATTGCAAAAGACACGCCTAATGAACTGAACCTTACTTTCAAGTTTTAGCAACAAGTTGTTGGAGAATCTCATGCTAAGACACATAAGAAAGCTGCAATCAAACAAGAAACACATTTCTCTTATGTGCTTGTCTAAGGTTGAAAAGAACTTTAATTAGCTCCAAACTACAGCAAATCATTAACAAGTAATGTAAAGTTTTCAACCATCAATCTTATAACATGACACTAGCCTATTCTTTCTACGTCATGGTACAGTGAACAAGTGGTACTCACTAACCATGAGGGACGGCGATTATAATCGATTTACACCTGCAGGGTTACCCGAATAACCCGTCACGTACGCCCGTACTCGATGTTGCCTACAGCAACCACCACGGACGTCGTACGCAACCACCTTTCATCCGTTAGCCAAGTGTTGAACCGGTCCTATCGTCCTGATCAGGAGGTCTCTGCGCAGAGCATCCGCAGTTCCCGCCAGGTGATTTACACCTC
Organism: Neostapfia colusana; assembly: GCA_030760725.1. Lineage (NCBI taxonomy): Eukaryota > Viridiplantae > Streptophyta > Magnoliopsida > Poales > Poaceae > Neostapfia > Neostapfia colusana. The sequence goes on from JASWHV010000003.1 coordinate 32,390,671, forward strand.
GCTGCTCTCAACCTACCCTCTGGACGACAAGCGATGCCTCAACAGATCGCTACCCGAATTACATCGGTTTCCCGGTTCCCATATATCTGGTAGGTCTTCGGTACTGTTCTAGCTTGTTCAACAGGACCGCACGCGGCTTGGTCCTCAATCGACACAAGCAGAGATATGGCACCCAGGCCCCAAAGTCCTGCTGCCCTTACTCTCTGCCCGGTCTTGCCATGTGATTTATTTGCTATCTCTAACCGAGTTGTGTGCCTCTAGCCTATTCTCGTGAGTAGTTCCAACTACTCGACTTGTACCAAATCCTACACCAAATTAGCATTGCAGTGGCTACTCGAGGATTAAAATCTAAGCCCGAAACCCTGGTTCTCTTGGCTATGCATTTGTGTTTTCAAACAAGACTCTAATGCACAATTGTAAGAAATGCATAAAGTAAGTTATCAAAACAAAAGACTTTATGAAATGGCTAATGCAAACCAGAGCTTTCCTTGCTGCTGGTCATAAGTTAGTTGTTCTTTCATAGTGATGAAGTCTAAGCCTTTGGCTCTTCTTCGATCTAAGCTACTATATGAAATAAACATAAGATGCGTGTCAACTTAAAATGCAATTTGAGTTGAAGTTGATATTGTGAAGGCTATAAGTATAGCTTGACAGTTCTAATGACTCTGAAATTTTTACTGTGGTTTGGATACAACCTAAATAGTAACTTGGCCAAATTTTATTTGAAGCAAAGCTCATTTGAGCCCTGCACAAATAATTGTGTATTTGGCCCTAATTAGAGCTCTTATGGTTTTCTAAGGACTTCCATGGAAGAAGCCATGACTTTCTGGAAGCTAGATTTTCAGAGGGTTCTAATGGAATTGGTTTCATCTAATTTGAAGATTCTCCAGTTAAAATTCTAAACATTTTAAAATTTGGAGAATTAATTCTGGAGAAATAAAGGTTTTCATGAGGTGAAACTTATTTTGCTGGAAAGTACTCAGAGATCGGAATCTAACAAAATTTGGTTCACTCGATTTGGAGCTTTCGAGCCAAAGTTATGGATTTCTAAAGTTGGAGCTGAATTCGGATTTATTTTCCAACAAAAAATTGATTCCCGCACTGACTCAGCCGCTGACAGTGGGACCCGCTGCTTTGTTTAAATTAAACACGGTGTGCGCGCTTCAGACAGCGGCTGACAGCTGGGGCCCGCCATCTTCATCTTCCTCTCGCTCCCCCAACAACCCTGCGGCGGCGCACTCCGATGAAGCTCGCCGCCAGCCGATCCCCTGCGCCAAGCTTCACGAGACTCGCCGCTAGGGCCTAGTCCGACGTGAGGCACACATTGGTGGGGTCGGCGGTGTTCGACGGTGACCGGAAAGTAGGTCCCGGCGGTGCACTGAGGCGGAGCAACTTCGGCGATGTGGACTGAGCTTGTGAAAACCCCAAATGCTCTGCTGTTTCCTCCTACAGCACCAGGGAAGCTCGGGGATCAATGATCTGAGCCTAGCTGATGGTGGAAACGGCCGCAACACCGACCTCACTAACGACCCGAGGTGATTTCTCCGGTGATGAAGGATTTTCGAGCAAACCGAGGCTATACACGATGGTTTGGCTCGGGGTTTGCTTGAGGATGATCGCAGCAGTCCCAAGAATCTTCCTCTAGACCCGGTCGATCGCTATCCAAGTGTGTACAACGGATTTATAGTTTCTCTAGTGACTGTTTCGAGAACCTGCCGGCGGTAGAATTCAAATTCCGGCCGGCGTGATCCATACTAGCTTTCTAGAACTGTAAGCTAACTAATAGACCTTCTCATGCACCTCTGAGGCCAAGAAGTAGCTCCAACGGTGGATGATATCGTCGGGGCGACGAGTTGGCGTGGAGGCGGAGGAACTCGGCCGCCGGGACAAAAACCTTGTCGGGGTTCGGCAACCGCGCGAGCAGAGGCCTTGGAGGTGGTCCTGAAGGTTCAGAGGGTTCTCGCGCTCCTTCTTGCAGCGTCAGTTGGGCGTGAGGTGCACGAGAGCGATGATTTTGCGGTGAGTTGGTCGGCACACAGAAACAGCATGGGGTTCGGCATTTTCTCTGTGTGAGCGACGTTGAGGCAGTGGAGAATCGGTATTGTGGCATCCAGGCGTGGAGATAAGGAGCTGGGGCAATCGTTCCAGCGCTGGAGCTCGGAAGCAGCTGGTGGCGATCGGGTTTACGCCGTGGCGTCCGCAGCTTCGGTTCGTAGAACAGAGCGCCCGGTTGAAAAACTGGTTTAGCTCATGTGTGACACTGACAGTGGGTCCCAAATTGCTATTTTGTCCTAAAAACTTGAATTTTTCTACTGCTCTTAATTTTGGGGACCATAGTACTCTTGGCCACTTGATCAATTCACCAGATGCCCATTTGGATTTGAATGAATCAAATTGTGATTTGGTTTGATTGAATTTGCAGCATTTGTGAACTGAAATTCAAATTCGGTTTGAATTTGCTCCAAATAGCTCATGTCAAGATCAACTCCAAATGAAGTGAAAATTGGTGTGTGAGCTCATAAAAATGTGCTGAGTATGAATATGGATCCCACTTTTGAATTCATGGGATGAAAGGAGTTGGAATTTGAATTTAAGTCCAAACTAGCCTTTTTACTAATTGTACCCAAAAATACCTCAAAAGGTTTTGGATTTGGGTGAAATTTGGCATGAGCATTCCTAACAATGTTTAGGAGTTAATCATATGCTCAGCCCCTATATGATGCATGTTGGAAATAATACTTTTGTATTTTGTGAGTTCATCTCCTAATAAATCTATTGATGGTGGTTACTTGCTCTTCAGTTATGTTCATGTGATTACCACAAATAAGGTGAGGTGTGGATGTGATGAACACTTCTAGAAAGTGAAAAACTTGGGCCCTTACATTCCTCCCCCCTTAAAAGAATCTTGTCCTGAGATTATAAGGCAAAAATGAGAGAGAGGACAGTGGAAAATTACCGGATGTGCGACGTTAAAAAGTCAGGATAGTTGCCGCGAAGAAAGCCTTCACTCTCCCATGTCACTTCATCCACGGAGTGATTGCTCCATAAGACTTTATAGAACCACAACATACGGTTGCGTGTGGTTCGGGCCTTCTCATCAATAATCTGAACCGGTTCCTCCCGATAGGTGAGATTCGGTTTCAGTTCTTCAATATCTCTCAGCTGAACGGTGGTTGACAACTTGAGGCACTTCCTCAGATGAGAAATGTGGAAGATGTCGTGCACACCGGATAGTGTCGCTGGTAATTCCAGCCGGTATGCAAGTGATCCACATCTTTCCAGAATCTGGAATGGACCGATGAATTGGGGTGCCAACTTTCCTCTGACCCCGAATCTGTTCACGCCCTTCATTGGAGACAAACTTAGATACACGTGATCCCCGACTTCAAATTGTAAATGACGTCTTCTCTGGTCCGCATACTGTTTTTGTCGGGATTTGGCGGCTTTTAAGTTTGCTTGAATCAGTCAAACCTTTTCTTCCGCATTGTTGACAAGATCAATCCCGAAGGTGACCCTTTCGCCATACTCACACCAATTCAGCGGTGTGCGGCATTTTCTTCCATATAGCGCCTCGTAAGGCGCCATTTTGATGCTGGCTTGGTACCCATTATTGTAAGACAACTCGGCTAATGGTAAGTGATCATCCCAATTCTCACCGTGGTTGATAGCGCAAGCTCGTAACATGTCTTCTAAAATTTAATTTACCCGCTCGGTTTGCCCATCCGTCTGTGGGTGGTACGCTGAACTACGGATCAGCTTGGTCCCTAATGCAGCATGCAACTGCTCCAAAAAACGAGACACAAATAAAGTGCCCCAATCCGAGATGATAGTACGGGGTACGCCGTATAAGCACATAATCCGTGAGATATATAATTCAGCATACTTCTTGGCGTTGTAGGTTGTGTTGACCGGGATAAAATGGGCAACTTTTGTGAGCCGGTCGACCATCACCCACACTGAATCATGTTTCTGAAATGTGGTGGGTAACCCAACGATGAAGTCCATGCTCACATCCTTCCACTTCCAGGCAGAAATGCAAGGCGGTTGTAACAATGCCGGTTTCTTCATGTGGTCAGCCTTCACCCTTCGGCATGTATCACACTCGGACACGTATTTCGCGATCTCCCGCTTCATCCGTGTCCACCAAAATTTACTTCTGAGTTCTTGATACATCTTGTTGCTGCTGGGGTGAATAGAAAACTTTGACAAGTGAGCCTCATCAAAGATTTTCTTCCTCAATTCCAGGTTACGGGGTACGACGATCCTGTCCTTGAACCACAGCACGTCGTCTCCATCTTTTCGGAAACACTTCAATTTCCAACTGTCTACATGTCTCCGCAAATGTGACATGCCCTTGTCATGTTTCTGGGCTGCCGCTATCTCTTCACGGATGGTGTTGGATAAGAGCTAAGTTGTACAGAGCTCCATGGGGAACCACACGCATTGGTGGCTCGCTCTCTTCCAACGGAGTGATGGCCAGATTATGAACATGTGACTTGCGACTCAGCCCATCCGCCACCACGTTCGCGTTGCCGGGGTGATAATGGATCTCTATTTCATAATCTTTTATCAGTTCTAACCATCTCCTGTGCCTCATATTCAACTCCCTCTGAGTGAATATGTACTTGAGGCTCTTGTGGTCGGTATATATCGAGTAGGTAGTGCCACCACATTTTAAGTGCGAGTACCACGGCAGCGAGCTCTAAGTCATGAGTTGGATAATTTTGTTCATGATTTCTGAGTGTAAAGGTCCCAAAAATATGAATACAAAGAAACTCAAGTTTGCACAAGCATATGGTTTTCATGTGTATGAAAAAAGGGACTTGTTTAAACTTTCACATGTGATGATGCACAGGTTTTGTCAGGCTAGAAGGTCCGGGCGACGACGCTGAAGGTCAGTTTGAGCCGCCGCTCAGGGCGAGCTAGGGTAGAGCCATCGCCGGCCGGGGGAAGTTCTCCCAATGTGTTCAGCACGTGATTTTAGACACTAGCAGCGAGTGGGAGCTCGGGAGGTGGCCGGACGACCAAGTTCCGGCGAGCTCGGGCGGCGCGGGTGTGCGGGAGTTGAGGTTGAAGAAGACGTTGCCGGGCCCGCTGTCAGTGGGAGAAAAACCTAACCGGGATTCTCTGTTGCACCGGATAAGTCTGTGGCTGCGCGGGAATGACCCTGTGGCCTCTTGTGTATTTGTCTCAGCAAGTGACACGTATCCCCTGGACCCACTGTCAGCATTTGAACTTTTCCTCGATTTCATTCAAAATTCAAATTTCCTACAAACTTTATAAGGCCATATCTTTTGCTAGGAAGCTCCAAATTTAGTGATTCAAATTGGGTTATATTCAGGTTAAAAAACTCTATCCAAATATACAACCCAATTTGTAAGAAAGTCAATAAACATTTCTGAAAAATTCATTAAAACTTTTCAGCAAAAGAATTTTAGAGGGAGTTTGGTTCATCTAAAAATCCTCAAATTTTGCCAGAATATTCCTTAGGATGTTGTTGAACTCCTGTAAAATTCTCGTCACAGTTACAGTTGATTTGATTAGGAGAATTCATATTTCAAATTGCTGTATTCAAATGTATACAGAAACATTTTCAGAAAAAGCGCCAAACTTGAAAATTCAGTTCTGGGCAACCCTTAGCTCCAAAAATCCTAGTAAAATTCATGCTGTCTCTATGAACTATAATGGAAATTGTAGTTCACTAAGTTTGACATGAGCATGTTAGTTACTTCAGAATTAATTCCTTTTTGTTTAATTGTTTAGAGAATTGTTCTGAATAAACCACTCTGTAAGAAGTGCTAAATTTTGGTCCAGAACATTTTATTGTGTCAAGAAACTCACATGAAAATTTTAAGCTCCATTGGAACTCTGTATCATCACTGTCCTGTTTAACCTCTTTAGGTGATTAAAACACAAGTGATGAAAATCACTTAGCACTTGATCACTTTACTTAACCCAAATCCAACCACTAGCACCAGTGTCATTTTAAATTCTTAAACAGAGTTCTGGTTTCTAACTTGTCATTAGACCTTGTTAGCAAAAACTTTGCAATTAAAACTTGAGCATATTCATAACGTGTAGCGTCGACGTGGGAGATTGTGAAGCAAAAGATAGTTGGATAAAGGAGCAAGGTGATCAAGCCTCAAGTGATCATCACTAACTGATTATATACTAGTCACCTGCAAAACAGGCAAGCCCACGTTTGCATACAAGCATTTTTATAAAGTCTTTTCATTTCTAGAGATAATAGCTTTGAATGGTTGATTGCATTAGGTTTAGATGATATTGAAAACCCAATTGCATGACCAGAATTACCTAAGAGAGAGAGGGTAGATTAGCACCTCCTTGAGTGGTTTTGGGCTACGCTAATTGTTAGTTTGGAAGGACCGGTAGAAGTCGAGTAGTTGGAATCTACTCGCGAGTTTAGGGCTTGGTTTCATCGGAACGGGTCAAGAATAGAATCATTGAGGAAAGTTCACAAGTAAGAAATGGAGACCGGGCACAGAAGGCTGCGGACCGTGCGTGCATAGCCCTGCCTGTGTCGATTAAGGCCCGTACGTACTTGGCCCTATTGGACAAGTTTGAGTTGTGTACTGAGCGCATACTGGCTATATGGGACCCAGGAAACCAATGTACCTTGTGAGATCCACATTGGAACTTTTCTAATCGGCTTAGGCTTTCGGCATCAGTACAGGAGGAGGTAACTCGCTTAAGAACATATCACTGTGGGTATGTACCTTGAGGGAGCTTGTTGTTCAGGGCGATTGGACTGCGTCTTGTGTGGAAGAAGTTGGGAAAGGTGCCTGCGTACAACATCAGTCGAGGTTTCTGCCGGCAACTCGAAGTATGGGTGTACGTGTTGTGTAGTCCGGGCGTGTACTGATTTGAATCACTGTCGCTTGCGGTCATATGAGCATACTTTCCCACTGCGTCTTGACGTAGTAAGAACTGAAGTGAATTCCTTTGAACTTGATAAGGCTTGTGTGTTAAATTGTATTGTAACCATGCTTGACTTAGAGATAGTGCTCATTAAACTTTACTTCACTTTGTGTAAGAAGCATCGCAACAAAGCGTTTCTTGTTTGATTGTGGAGTTGCGATGCTGTTCGGATCAAGGTCTTTAAACTGAGGCTTAAAATCTGAAAGTTAAGGATCAACTGTAAGCGAGTCCTTTATGCAAATGCAGCTAACCTATTTCAATCCGTCGTGCATGTAGAGTTTCTTGTTTAGGAGAGACGGATCAGTCTTGCTGAGCCTATGTGCTCACACTTGCTATATGAGTGGTTTTGCAGGTTAACATCGACGCTTATGAGGAGGTTGTCCGGTGAGACTCGGAAACTTCCAAGTCGTTTAACACACGGAGAACCTAGCCGCTGCAGTTGTCTTCGTGTTGCTAGCGAGAAGAGTCCGCGGGATGGACATCATCTCGAGTGCATAGTAGTTATTCAACGTGACATGATTATAGTATTCCACTGTATTTATTTGATGTAAATTATTTACAAAGAACATTTGTAATCTTCTGCTTTTGATTTATGTGATACGATTTTCCTTATATGTGTGCTATTGGGTGCCGCATAACACAACACCACCCATTGCGATTCCCGGGCGAGCGGCATGGCCCGTGACGGGTGTCGGGTCCTCTCAGCATGGTATCAGAGCCGCATTGGTAATAGCCCACGGAATAAGGATCGTATTACAACAAAAACTTAGGATACGGTGAGGAAACGATATTAGGCCCACATAAGGACTACTATATTAGCATAATATGAAGGTGGCAACCTAACTTATGTGCTATGTCAGAAAATCATGCATCTCTGGATGTTCTATATCTTGGGGGGGTGCATGTAAGCACTGTCCACCAGTGCGCACAAGCTGAAGGGTGGAGCCCCACGGGTGGCAGGTAACCCGGCCAGCTTTAGTATCCTCTACGACTCTTCATGTCGTTTGGGATATTCGAGCAACACCCTTCCATGGTGTGCTACTGGCAAGTATGGGAGACCCCGTCACGTGGTTTGTAACATGAAAACGTAGCTCAAGGCGTGTTTGGCTTGAGAACACCTGTGCGAGTGATGACAGACGGGTGTACGAACTGTATTGGGACCGGGTTCGGTGTGCAGCCAAACCTGATGATTGTGTGTGATTTATGCATGTACTAACCACGGAAACCGTAGTACGAGTAGCTCACATTTGCGAGTGGCCATTGTAGTTCCACCTAGGATACAGATATGCTGGTATAATCTGGTTAGGATTTTCTTTTGGTGAGGCAACGTAGTACCGACGTCTTTCTTACGGTGCATCGACGCCGTACTAAACTTAATAATCCTTTTCCCTATGAAGAAATGATCTGTGAACTAACTTTCAACTAAAAATGGAAGTTTGAAACAAATATTAGTTACTGAACTCTTATTTTGAGCTAAGATTCAAATTTGAGGATGATTAGGCTTCAAAGATTTCAAAAACAGAGTGCTCTGTTTCTGGCAGGAATTCTTGCTGGACTTTGACAGAGCATAAATCTGAGTAGCTTTACCCAATTAAGGTGTATAATACAGTTCTGGAAATATTTTTAAGTGCTCTACAATTTATATGTATACCTCCAGAGCAAAATCACCTGCCAAGTTGGTGAAAAGTCCAGTTGAGGGCAAACTGTCCAGAACCAGGACAGCAACAAAACCTCTCTGGATATTTCTGTATTTTAGCCATAAATCTCTGTAGAAAAATCCCTAAGGAGCCTATGATATACCATTGGAAAGGTTATGAAATGTGCAACATTGTTGTAGTTCAAAGTTTGTTCAGATTCTTATTATATTGGCATATACAACTGTGATAAAAACAGCCACATACAACGGAGTTGCTGGCAAATTTTATCCAGGAATTCTGTCAACTTTGGAAAATTGTAACTTTTGATCCAGAGATGATCTGAAGGCATATGAATACTCGCTGGAAATATATTGAAGCTAACTGTAACTTTAGTATGCAATTTGAGTTATGAAAATGCTGTTAACTGGATCAAAATCTGGATTTAGTGCATAAAGGTCTGTTCTTTACAGATAGGCTGGTTAGCTATGCCTACTCTAAGGAGTTTCTTTCATAAATTTTTGACATATTCATGTTTTCAATAGTTTAACATACTGCTGAGTTCATGTTTAACTCATCTTGAAATGTATTTTGCAGTATGGTTCGTACTCGCTCTTCGAGTAAGGCCGGGAGTTCTCGCCGAGGCGGTGATGCTTCTATTCCACCATCGGAACCTCCATCTGCAGGATGGATGGGTCTTATGACTCGAGTTGTCGAGTCTAACAAAGAGAACACTGTAACACTCTCAAATTCATTTCCATGCATTGCATACATTTTTCATATAGAGAAATATTATAAAAGAAGTAGAAATGGAGGAAGGAACCATAGAAATGGAGAAAGAATCATAAAAATGGTGGGGAATGGGAAAAGATAGCTGAAATGAACCAATTCCAATTTGCCGGAGTGCGCTGTCGACACTTTCCTCGGCCACACTGGATGCATGGTGCCCTCGGAGCTCACCTCCGCGGAGGGGGTGAGGTCTGGCACCGCTGGACACGTGGCACCCTCGGAGCTCGCCTCTGAGGAGAGGGGAGGTCAGGCACCACTGGGCACGTGGTGCTCTCAGAGCTCGCCTCTGAGGAGAGGGGAGGTCCGGCACCGCTGGGCACGTGGCACCCTCGGAGCTCACCTCTGAGGAGAGGGGAGGACCGACACCGCTGGACACATGGCGCCCTCGGAGCTTGCCTCTGAGGAGAGGGAAGGTCCGGCACCGCTGGACATGTGGCACCCTCGGAGCTCGCCTCTGAGGAGAGGGGAGGTCCAGCACCGCTGGAAACGTGGCACCCTCGGAGCTCGCCTTTGAGGAGAGGGGAGGTCCAGCACCGCTGGACACATGACGCCCTCGGAGCTCACCTCTGAGGAGAGGGGAGGTCCGGCACCGCTGGACACGTGGCTCCCTCGGAGCTCACCTATGAGGAGAGGGGAGGTCCGGCACCGCTAGACACGTGGCGCTCTCGGAGCTCGCCCCTGCGGAGGGGGGCGAGGCCCGGCTCTGCTGGCCGCTTGGCAGGCCCGGAGCTCGCCTCTTAGGAGGAGGGTGGCCCGGCCCCGCTGGGCACGTGGCGCTTTCGGAGCTCACCCCTGCGGAGGGGGCGAGGTCCCTAGGCGGTTTTTCTACTGTGCGCGGGCGTACCCGGTACTGAGGGTACCGACACAATTTCCCCAAATTTTCCCACATTGCTGCCGCACCTAATTGAAAAGATAAGTTTGTTGAGATCCAAAATTGAGTAGGACTCTTATTTGAGCTCCAATTGGAGTAGGACTCCTCTTTTTACCCTTATAAATAGAACCCAACCCCCCCTTTTGGCCGTAACACCTTTTCCCTTTTTCTTCCTCCCAAGTCGGCGACTTGGAGGCCCTAGCCCCCAACTCGCCGAGTTAACCCCCCCCCCCCTCGCCGGAGTTCAGTCACCGGTGAGCCCCCGCTGCTGCCATTGCTAGGAGGAAGACCCTGCCACCAAAGGAAAGTGAGGTAGGTCTTCATTACCCGTCTTACGACTTCACCGCTGTTTCTATGCATCCGTTTTCTTCGCCCCCTTCGAGGAGAAACTTTTACGTGTGGACAGATCATATTTTGATCGGTTTTTGACGGTGGGATTGATCTAGATCTTGAGTCAAGATCATCACCACGTCCACACTTGATCCCTACACCCTTGTTCGTCATAAAACCCCATGAAATCCCATTAAAACATGCAAGAACACGTACAAACTGGTTTAATAAAACAGCACCATAGGATTTGCATTCATCTACACCATTGCATCTTGAGTAAAGTTTGTGCATGATGTTTGATTTCTGTAAATTTTGTATGTGCGTGGTAGTGAGTAGAATGACAAGCTCAGGAATACATCTACGAAGAACTACAGCACCAAGACATCGAGACGCTCGGACAACAAGAACCACGGGAGCAAGGCAAGTGCCCCTTGACCATATTGATCCTATGTTTTGAAACTGTTTTGTTTGCGAAAACTCGTATGCTTGAGTCAACTTGATAGGACACCCCTTTTATAGGAGTTTACTAGTTTTGTTAACCATCCTTGTCGCCGGGAAAGTTGATGAGTCGGGTATGGTCATTTTTCCTTTTTGCTTCGCTTAATGCATGGGATACGGGAAGCTGAATTAAAACATGGTTAGCTACTGCACTCATATGAATAATGATGATGAGAACGTGATGATGTTAATGAGCATGGAATCGGGGGATATCTAGGCAAGCTTGGTTCGTGGATGTTGCTGAATGAGATGGTGGTTTACTTGCCGTAGATCTAAGGACCGGTTCATGCCAGCACATGCCTGGAAAACAGTGCCACCACAAGGCCAAATATGGGTGCGGCTTAGCTGACTAATTAGGTGTGTTGCTAGCTTGTTATGGACCGTGGATGACACGGGGAATGGGAGTCGAGAGAGGACTGCCCTGGGAACTGCATGGCACAAGAGGGGGCCCGTGGGTGGGAGAATGGTGATTCGAGCCTGCCGGTGAAAACTCAGTGAGTCCATACATCTAGTAGCCCCTTTGTAAAGGCTATTTTGTGATCTCTTGGCCATACACCGACGGTTGTGTACTGGTATAATGGAGCTTTTGCAGTCGCCAATGGGTGACGAAATCACAAACTTGTGGGTAAAGTGGTGCCACCTCTGCAGAGTGTAAAACTATCATGATAGCCGTGCTTACGATCACAAGCACCTGGCCAACTCAAATGATTAGAAGGGAAAACTTGGGATGGATATTCGGTATGGTTATGGTATGGTCATTGGGATTGGTTTTGGGACTGTTTTGAGTCATGAAAATAAGTTTGGCTTCAGTTATATGAATATGAGATGGTTATGAATATTTATGAGCATGAGATGAACTTGAGAAAGATTAATGGTTGGTTGACACTGGATAAATGGTGAATCATGTTGGAGGAATGTTGCTGTTTTATTTGGTTATATTGGGATAAATTTCACCTAGAAATAGTTGCTATTTTTATCATGTTTGTGAAATAAAATTTGCTTGCTGCAATGAGCCCTTTTATTCCATACCTTGTTGTAAGCTACATGTCATACTTTTCCCGCACTTGCTGAGTATGACATGTACTCACCCTTGCATTTCCACATAAACATCAGCAACAGGAGAAGAGTACTTCGAGGACCATGTGGAGTACTAGGCGAGCGGACTACCGTCGACATGCCTGTGGAGTTGAAGATGGAGCCTGATGCTGTTTAGTTGTTTCCGCTGTCGTTTAGAGACTTCCGCTGCAAGAATAAGATAGACAATTCTGAGTGAGACAATTAGTCGATGTAATAAAGTACTTAAACACTATTCATTCATGGTTATATTATGAATTCAGTTTGTGGATTACATGTGTATGTGTGATGAACATACTGGGCACACATATGCATTAACTTGGTTCTGTTTTCAGAACCGGGTGTCACAACACAAGGCTACTCCAAGAAGCGACTCAAGAGAACACATGCTTACTCCAAGCCTTGGTACAGAAGGGCATACTCCAAAACACGCAACAAGTCGTTCCACCTCGGAACGCTTATCTGGATTTCTTGGCGACTCAACCGCCAATCTTTACGGAAGCTACCGAACCCGTGGAAGCGGATCAGTGGCTTCGTGTCATAGAGTCTAAATTCGGAGTATTCAAGTGTGATGAAGTTCAGAAGACAATGTTTGCCGCTCAACAACTTCATGGAGCCGTCGGGAATGGTGGGTGGAACATCTCGCCACCATTCCGGAAGGCCATCAAGTAACATGGAGTGAATTTTGTGAAGCCTTTCGTACTCGTCACATACCGAAAGGTATTATCAAGACAAAGTGGAAGGAGTTTATGATGTTGAAGCAAGGGGACATGAGTGTCCTCGAGTATGTCCAAAGGTTTAATCTTTTGCTCAATACGCTCCGGAATATGTGGCGATATAAGAGGCACGGTGTGATTTATTCTTCGATGGCCTGATTGCCATATTACAAGAGAAGTTGGCCGTGTTCAACAAAGGCAATTACACCGACATGGTCGATGCGGCTCTCATCCAAGAAAATCCGACACTTCAGTGGCAAGCATAGAAAAGGAAAATGAGTGAGATCGAGCAGGCCAGCACAAGTTATGTGCCCAAAAAATACCGTTTGGTGTACCGAACGCCATCCAGTGAAAGATGGAGGCCACCTGTATGATCAACTCCTCAGAGGTTGATTGCTGGTCAAGTAACACAACTTGCACCACCTCCACAGCAGCAGCATCAGACGGTGGTTTGTGCTCCATTGCTGCAGCCATGTGTACCTAGCATCCAACCTCAAGTCAGCGAAGAACCAGAGAGATACTCATGTTTCACTTGTCGGCGTATGGGCCATTATGCTAGGTATTGTCCGGAGGAAATTCAAGGCTGCGGGTCATCATATTTGCAACATTCAGACCCGTACCTAAATCTGCAGAAAAGAGGGCAGACAAGGGGCAGTATTCGCTATACAGTGATTGATGATGTTCCGGAAGGAGAAGCCGCTTTAGCAGGGATGTTTTCTCTGAATCAGCTACCAGTTTTAATTCTCTTTGATTCCGGTGCCACATACAACTTCATTAGCCAATCATTTGTGGCCCAGCATCAGCTCCAACCAGATTATACAAAGAGGCAATACCTCATATCTTCGCCCGGGGGATGCAGTACCACAAGAAAGGTTGTCTCCCGAGCACCTCTTTGTTTGGGGGGTAGGATATACCCCACAACTCTCATTATCTTGAGTGTCTGAAGATCGACATTATTTTGGGGATGTCGTGGTTGAATTACCACAATGTGGTTCTCCATATCAGTTCTCGAACCGTTGAGCTCAGCTCCCCACAACACGGTCTTCATATATTAATTCTTGGTGCCAGTCGGCAATAGATTGCAACATTAAACCACACGGAAACTGTGATGATAGAGGACATTCCGGTGGTACATGAATACCCATATGTGTTCCCCGATGATTTACCGGGCATGCCGCCCGAATGGGACCTAGAGTTCAAGATTGAACTTGCGCCAGGGACAACACCGATTCCAGGAAGGCCGTACAAAATGGCACCCAATGAATTGGCAGAATTGAAGACACAGCTAAATGACCTAATGAGCAAGGGCTTTATATGACCGAGTTCGTCACCTTGGGGTTGTTCAACGTTGTTTGTCAAGAAGAAGGACGAAACACTACGGCTTTGTATTAATTATCGTTCTCTTAACACCGTAACCATCAAGATCAAGTATCCACTAACTCGCATTGATATGCTCTTCAATAAATTAGTGGGTGCAAAAGTATTCTCGAAGATGGATCTTCGGTCCGGATATCATCAAATTAAAATCCGGGCAGAAGATATTCCGAAGACGGCTTTCTCGACGAGATACAGGCTATACTAGTATCTCGTTATGTCTTTTGGTTTGACCAACGCCCCGGCACATTTTATGTACCTGATATATTAAGTGTTCATGCCGGAGTTGGATAAATTCATCGTGGTCTTCATCGATGATATCTTGGTGTACTCCAAGTCATAGGAAGAACATGCTGAGAATCTACATATTGTGCTACAAAGATTGCGAGATCACTAGCTCTATGCAAAATTCAGAAAGTGTGAATTCTGGATTAATCAAGTACCTTTTCTCGGACACATTATTTCAGCGGAGGGCAGATTATCCAAGTGCAGAAATGGGAGTCACCAAAGTCTGTGCAGGATCCGAAGCTTCCTCGGTTTAGCGGGTTATTACCGGAGGTTCATTCTGAACTTCTCAAAAATTGCTAAACCAATGATGGAACTATTGAAGAAGAGTACTGTCAAAGTGTTCCTACGACACTTCCCCCGGTCTGCTCGGAAGCAGCCCGCGGAGGTTCTGTGAGACCTATGTGTGTTGAATACATTAGCTATGACGATAAATGTTTTGAATTCTGCCAAAACACTCTTTTTGTCAAGGTCCGACTCTAGGTCCGAGCTCCGACAAGATCCGACGTAATGTTCGACTTGCTATGGCTAGGTCCGACATGTGTTCGGTTAGCTCCGGCGGTAGGTCTGACTAGCTTTGGTAAGTTCCGGTGCTAGGTTTTGCTAGCTTTGGTAAGCTCCGGCTCAAGGTCCGGTTAGCTTTGGCAAGGTCCGGAGCTAAATCGCAATGGTTCTGTTTTTACCATGCAAATGTTTTAAACTTTCTTTACATCTATGGAAAGTTTGCTTAGTATTCTTTTACTAAGTTTTGAAGTGTTATGGCTGTTAACGGTGGTTAATATTTTGCTATGGTTTGCAACATGCTTATGTGAGGTGTTCACGTAAGGTGTTGTGGTTTTCTGAACTAACGGGAGTCAAGTCACGCACTTGTGCTCGAAAGTATTGGTTGTTTATTTATGTGCAGGTGTTGCTTGAGTTCAAGATATGGCTGGTGACGGATCCATTGAACTAGTCTTAGGGAGAAGATGAGGTTCAACAACCAAGTTCGGGAGGAATTGTGGTTGAGTTGATCGGGAGGTCACGCAGCATGTTTGGATCAAAAACAATGCATATGAAGGTATCATGGACGTCGTTGGAAGGTTTTTTCACGTGTGCAAGGAGTGCATGGACGTGGCAACATGGTTCCAAGGCGTGATGGAGAGATGTGGACATAAAGAATTGGTAGGAAAGGTCCAATCGGCTGGATTATGGACTCAGACTGCGACTGAGTCGGTTATGGCTCAAATATGGAAAGATTTGAGTTGGTTATGATAGGATTTCGTGTGGCACACGAAGTTGATTTGTTTTAGGAATGTGGGATACGTTCCTAAGGTGTTTGGAAGTCTTAAGATTTCTTCTATCTGCGTATAGAAGAGTCTTGAGCAGTTATGTAAAGTTTCGATTCAGAAACTGAGTAGGATTAGAGTTCTAGTTTGAATTGGGTTGGCCCCCGGGCTGGTTATATAAGCAAGGGAGGCCAGAGCTCGTGGCAAGACGACCTTGGGCTGTTCCTCTTATGTTTTGATCAATAAAATTCGTAATTTAGAGGAGCTTTTGTGCCTTGTTCGTCCGACTTGTTTTTGTCAAGTCTTTCTCATCGAGTTTCTGGACAGCACGACAGTGCTTCGGTGTTTTGATCATAACTCGAGTTTTACAGACCAATTGACGTAATTCTTTTTGGGTTATATTCAAAACTTGATTATATATCATATGTGAAAATTTCACGGTCATTGGATTTGTATTTTAAGGTCTACATGAATTTCTTTGCAGTGTTACAGATCTGGTTTTTACTCGAGTAGAGCAGATTGACCCTCGTTTGATCTTTCGATCATAACTTGAGATTTTCTTGATGGATTTCTGTGATTCTTGTTGTCGTGTCTTTGTGATTTGATTATATATAATATATACCACTTTTGTCACGGTTGAACACATTTAGATCAGTCACATACACGGTTTATTTAACAGATCAATTTTCTGCCGAGGGGGTTTTTGTTGCTTCCGCTAAAAAGTTTAAATCTACCATTAACCCCCCTCTGGTAGCTTTTCACGTGCTCTTCAATCCTACAATTGGTATCAGAGCCACGGTGCACTAATCTTTGTGATTTTCACATGTTTTGACTAATCATCATAGAGAAATACTCCGCAAAACCTTGTGTGTTTAGTGGCATTGATTTTCAGGTTTGGAAGGCACGTATGGAGGCTTTCATCCAGGCGCAAGGCTTCGCGATATGGGAAAAGGAGTACAAGCCTTATAACATGCCGTCAAACGATCAAGTCATGGCTACGAACAAGAGAGATGTCGACAACAACAACAAAGCGTGGAACTTGATCATACAAGGATTAACTCAAAGTGACTTTGACCGTGTTGCACACCTCCAATCTGCATACGATGTGTGAAAAACACTTTGTGACTACCATGAAGGATCCAACACGATCAAGGAGGTAAGATAAGATATGTTCAAGAAAGAATACATTCACTTCGAGATGCAACCCGGTGAGTCAATCGATGACCTCTTTGCTCGCTTCAATAAAATTCTCAGCAACTTGCGTAGTGTCAACATTAATTTTTCATATGCTGAAAATGCTAGGCAATTACTAAGTGCATTAGAGATGTCAATTTGGGAGATGAAAGTTACATCTATTCATGAATCTACTGTCATGAGTACACTTACATTATATGTGCTATATTCTAAGTTAAAAACTCATAAAATTGACATAATATCACGTAAGAACCCCAACAAGTCTCCTGCATTTGTTTCACAACGTGACATGCCTATCTCTAGTCAATCTTCATCTTGTGGTACACTTTCTTTGTTGTAATCTCTAACTTTTAACAGATTGAAGAGTTTCTAGAGGAAGAACTTGCACTCATCTCTACTCGGTTCTCAAAAGCATTGCAAAATGTGAGAACTAGAAGGAGAGGAAGTGCCGGACCTCAACGATGCTTCAAATGTGATAAGACAGGACATTTTCATATGGATTGCCCTAACCTTTCAGGTCCTACTTCCTGTGATGAAAAGCAAACTAGGACGAAGCACTCCTCTGCAAACGATAAGAAAAAGAAGAAGGGTTTTATAAGACGCCAATTGGTAAATAGTTTTATCTCCACACTTCAAGAACTTGGCTCGAGCGATGTGGACATCGGAAGTGACGAAGATGAAGATGATTTGGCAAACTTATGCTTCATTGTGGGCAAGTCAAGTTCAAGTATGGAGGATGCAGAACACAACAGCGACAATGAAAAGGTATGTCCTACTTGCAAAGAAATGTGTGATGCTATTTCTCGTGCCACTGTTATAGTTAAGAAAAAGGACAAAAAGCTTAGGGACAATGCTGTTAAAATTGAGTCACTAGAATCTAAAATCAATCGTTTGAAATCTTTGATTCCTAGTGGTGATTCTTGTTCCTCATGTGATTCAATATATGAACAATTGTCCTCTCTAAGAAGTGCACATACCTCCACACTTTATAAACTTGAGTTAGAGATTGAAAAGAGCAGAGAGCTTGCTGCACTTAATGATAAAAACTTGAAAGATGCTTGTTGTTCTACAATTGATTTGCATTGTTCTACTTGTGATGATCTTAATAAGAAACTATAAGATGCTATGAATGAAATTTCTATATTGAACACTGCTTTACGTTCTCATGAAGTTAAGTATTGTTCCAATTGCAAACTAAAAGGAAAAACTTCATGTCAAAACTGCCTAGACTTGTCTAAGAAACTTGATGACATGAATAGGACACTAGAGCGGTTTTACAATGGGAATATGAATCTGAACTTGCTGTTGAATTCTTCTAAATCTTGCAGTAATAAAACTTGTTTAGTTTTTGATTCCCATGCTCATGCTAAAGCACATCCACCTAAAATTGTAAAGTCATTAGGAAGTGGTTTGATTAAAATAGTTCCTAAACAAAAAGAAGTGGTTTTTAAATCTGCAGGAGTGTTGTCTCATTCGGTTTCAAATAAACATGTTGTCTGCTCATCTAGACATGAACATAAAGTTAAATTTAATTGTACCTACTGTGGTAGAGATGGTCATGTCATAGATTTTTGTTATAGACTAGCTAAGCAACAGAAAAAGAAAAGAATGATTGCTAGATCACATAACAACTGTGCAAAACCTGTTGCATGTGCTGAACTGAATGTTAGGAATATGCAACCTGCTGTAATGAGTCAAAAACATACAAAGTTTGCTTCCGGACCTACTGTTTTTAGTGCTACTCATGTAACACCTCGTAAGTCAATAGTTGGGTACAAAAATCCTCAAACTTTGGATCATAAACCTGCTGTTTTATCTCAGCCTTTGCGTGTTACTTCTGCTGGACATCGTGTGACTCAGTACTGGATTCCTAAATGCCTTTTGACTAACCCCAGTATTGAGTCATCGACGTATTGTACTTCTATGTAGGTTACCCGCTTGAGGAAGGAGGACATTTGGATTTTTGATTCAGAATGCTCACGCCACATGACCGGTAACAAAGAATGGTTCCCCTCCCTCTCTTTTGTGTCACATGTAGAAAATGTTACTTTTGCCGATAATTCTTCAACTCCCATAATTTCTAAGGGTTTGGTTAGAGTAAATAATCACTACACTTTAAAAGATGTGGCACTTGTTAAAAATTTGAAATACAACTTGCTTTCTCTTTCACAATTGCTAGATGAAAATCTGGAAATTATTTTCACTAAAAATTGTTGCAAGGTTGTAGATTCAAATAGTGAGCTCATTTTAATATGTCTTGGTTTGGAAGAGTTTTTAAAGCTGATTTTGATAAATCATCCTCTAAGCATAGATGTCTAGTTGCTAATGATTCAAAAGACTTATATTTTTGGCATCGTAGACTTGGTCACGTAGGCTTTGATCATCTCACACGTGTTAGTACTCTTGATCGCATACGTGGGTTGCCTAAGCTTAAAGGGGACAAAGAAATTGTATGTTCTTCTTGTAGACATGCTAAGCTGGTTGCAGGTTCACATGCTCCTCTCACAATGACCATGACAACTGAACCGGGTCAACTTTTGCACCTTGACACTGTAGGACCTTCATGTGTTCAATCCTTCGGAGCTAAATGGTATGTTCTTGTGATTGTTGATGACTATTATAGATACTCTTAGATTTATTTTATGACATCTAAGAATGAAACTTTTTAGTCACTATAGAACCTTATTTCTTAGATTATCAATTGATCACCCAGGATCTTTAAAAGCAATTAGAAGTGATAACGGAACCGAATTTAAAAATCAATCGTTTGATCACTTTTGTGCTGAAAATGGAATAGATCATCAATTTTTTCACCATATGTACCTCAACAAAACGGTGTTGTAGAGAGAAAGAACAGAACCTTAGTTTAGATGGCTAGGACTACGCTTGATGAATATCAAACTCCAAGAATTTTTTGGGCTGATGCAATTGCAACTGCTTGTTATGTCTCAAATCGTGTTTTCTTGCGTGCTAAGCTAGGTAAAACACCATATGAACTTCGGTTTGGACATAGGCCTAGTGTCACACACTTTAGAGTCTTTGGTTGCAAATTCTTTGTTAAGAAACATGGTAATCTTGATAAATTTGAACCTAGATCCGTTGATGACATGTTTCTTGGTTACCCATCTCATACTAGAGGCTACCGTGTGCTTTTACATGACACCAAAAATATTGTGGAGACTTGTGAGGTTTCTTTTGATGAAGCTAGCCCAGGTACTAGCTCTAATATTGCAGGACCAGACCCATATCCGCAGGGAGTGAGTATTTCCATCGAAGAAGATGAAGAAGTCGTGCTGCTGCCCAAAAATTCAGGAGCTAATGATATTGTTCCAGCTCCTGATTTCGATTCACAACCAGCACCGACCACCACCATTGCGGGTCCAAATCATCCTCAAGTCACAAGTTCTTCAATTTGTGATGAACATGAAGAAGAAGGAGCTTGTGAATTGTCTACTCCCCTCCGGGTCCTCAAAAGTCATCCTCCCCAACAAATGATTGGAAGCTTGCACGAACGAGTCACACTGTCAAGGTTTTGTGATCCAAACTCTCACACTCATTCTGCATTTGTTGCTTCTTTTGAACCCAAAGATATATCATACGCACTCACTAATGAATCTTGGATTATTGCCATGCAAGAAGTGTTAGAAAATTTTAAGAGAAATAATGTTTGGAAACTTGTACCTCCACCTCAAGGTCACACTCTAATCGGAACTAAATGGGTGTTTAAAAATAAACAAAGTGAGGATGGGGTTGTGGTTAGGAATAAGGCTAGGTTGGTTGCTCAAGGTTTCACACAAGTTGAAGGACTAGATTTTGATGAAACTTTTGCTCATATTGCTAGATTAGAAGCCAGAAGAATTTTGTTAGCATTTGCTGCATCTAAAGATTTCAAGTTATATCAAATGGATGTTAAAGTGTTTTTCTTAATGGCTACATAGATGAGGTTTATGTCAAGCAATCACCAGGTTTTGAAAATCCAATTTTTCCTAATCATGTTTACAAACTATCCAAAGCCTTGTATGGTCTTAAACATGCCCCTAGAGCATGGTATGATAGGTTAAAAACATTCTTACTTGAAAAGGGGTTTACCATGGGCAAGGTTGATAAAACTCTTTTTGTGCTTAAGCATGGCAATGACTCATTATTCATTCAAGTGTATGTGGATGATATTATCTTTGGTTGTGCTTCTTATGATCTTGTGTCCAAGTTTTCAGCTATGATGAGTTCAGAATTTGAGATGAGTATGATGGGAGAACTCACATACTTTTTGGGGCTGCAAATTAAGCAAACCAAGGAGGGTACTTTTGTGCATCAAACAGAGTATACAAGATACCTTCTTAAGCGCTTCAACATGGACAAAAGCAAGTTTCTTCGGACACCAATGGGTACAGCAACGACACTTAAACTTGATGAAGATGGTGAACCCGTGGATCAAAAAGAATATAGAAGTATGATTGGATCACTTTTATACTTCACGGCATCAAGACCGGACATACAATTCAGCGTATGTCTTTATGCATGATTTTAAGCTTCCCCACGTGCTTCACATCGTCAAGCCGTCAAAAGAATTCTCAAGTACTTACATGGAACTCATGAATTTGGGATTTTTCTTCCTTCTTCCTCAACCGTTACTTTGAAAGCTTTTTCGGATGCTGATTTTGGGGGTTGTAGAATTGATAGGAAAGGTACTTCGGGTGCTTGTCATTTTCTTGGTAATTCACTTGTTGCTTGGTCCTATAGAAAACAAAATTCAGTTGCACAATCCACAACGAAATCTGAATATGTAGCTGCTGCTAGCGCTTGCTCACAAATTCTTTGGATTGTTCAAACACTTAAGGACTATGGGGTTGATCTAGATAGTGTTCCACTATTTTGTGATAACACTAGTGCCATTTGCATTGCTAAAAACACCGCGCAACATTCGAGAACAAAGCACATTGACATTAGGTATCACTTTCTCCGTGATAATGTTGAAAAACTAAACATTGTGCTTCACCAGTAGATACCGAACAACAATTGGCTGACATTTTACAAAACCTTTGGATTTCACTCGTTTTTGTTTCATTCATAGTGAAATAGGGGTTATGCATCCTCATGGCTTAAATTGAGGGGGAGTTTTGAAACTTGGGAAGTCTATGTGTGAATCTGAATTTAAAATAATATGAGCATAGTATTTCATACATATATGACTTTGTGATTCCTTTTATATGCTGAAAGTTCTTACTATATTACTCATGTTATACATTTTGTAGTTTTTTCTATGACTCGTAATTGGAATAATTATTTATACTAAATCTGGTCATGATCGAACTTTCTTGTTGTTTTAAACTTGTTGCATGCTCACAAGTGTTTTTAATAATGAAAAATAATCAATCAACTATTCACATGTTGAGCTTTTATGTTCAAATGAAAAATTGAGAAAAAGATCAAGAGAATATGCATGCATCGCACTTCTTCTTTTGAGATGAATTATCATTGCACTTAGATATGAACTTGGAAGAAGTTGTGTATGACAAAAACCATTTCCTTAAACTTCTGATTGTCAAATGACATAGGCTTGATGTGACACCCGATTCTGAAAATAGAACCAAGTGAATGCATATGTGTGCCCAGGATGTTCATCACACATACACATGTAATCCACAAAATGAATTCAGAATATAACCATGAATAAATAGTGTTTAAGTACTTTATTACAATGACTCAAAGTCTCACTCATGAATCTCTAACTTATTCTTGCAGCGGAAGTCTCTAAACGACAGCGGAAATAACTAAACATCAGGCTCCAGTCTTCAACTCCACAGACATGTTGATGGTAGTTCACACGCCTAGTACTCCACATGGTCCTTGAAGTACTCATCTCCTGTAGCTGATGTTTATGTGGTAATGCAAGGGTGAGTACATGTCGTACTCAGCAAGTGTAGGAAAAGTATAACATGTAGCTTACAACAAGGTATGGAATAAAAAGGCTCATTGCAGCAAGCAAATTTTATTTCACAAAACATGATAAAAATAGAAACTATCTCTAGGTGAGTTAAATCCCAATATAACAAAGTGAAACAGCAACATTCTTTCATCAATATTCCTTCACCATAATTCACCATTTATCAAGTCTCAATCAGCCATTAATCTTTCTCAAGTTCAGCTCATGCTCATAAATATTCATAACCATCTCATATTCATATAACCGAAACCAAACTCATTTGTATGACTCAAAACAGTCCCAAAACCAGTCCCAATGACCATACCATAACCATACTGAATAACCATCCCAGGTTTTCCCTCTAACCATGGAAGTTGGCCAGGTGCTTGTGACCAGAAGCACGACTATCATGATAGTTTTACACTCTGCAGAGGTGGCACCACTTTACCCACAAGTTCGTGATTTCGTCACCCATCGGCAACTGAAAAAACCCCTTTATAACAGTACACAACCGTCGGTGATGGCCAAGAGATCACAAAATTGCCTTTACAAAGGGGCTACTATATGTATGGACTCACTGAGGTTTCACCGGCAGGCTCGAATCACCATTCTCCCACCCACGGGCCCCCTCTTGTACCATGCAGTTCCCAGGGCAGTCCTCCTCGACTCCCATTCTCCGCGCCATCTACGGTCCATAACAAACTAGCAACAAACCTAATTAATCAGCTAAGCCGCACCCATACTTGGCATTGTGGTGGCACTGTTTTCCTGGCATATTCTCGCATGAACTGGTCCTTAGATCTATGGCAAGCACCACCATCTCATCCAGCAACATTCACGAACCATGCTTGCCTAGATCTCCCCGATTCCATGCCCATTAACATCGTCAAGATCTCATCATCATTATTCATATGAGTGCATTAGCTAGACAGGTTTTATTTCAGCTTCCCGTATCCCGTAAATTAAGCGAAGCAAAAAGGAAAAACGACCATACCCGACTCATCAACTCTGCAGGCGACAAGGATGGTTAACAAAACTAGTAAACTCTAAAAGGGTGTCCCATGAAGTTGACTCAAGCATACGAGTTTTCACAAACAAACAGTTTCAAAATATGGGATCAATATGGTAAAGGGGCACTTGCCTTGCTCCCGTGGTTCTTGCTGTTCGAGCGTCTCGAAGTCTTGGTGCTGTAGATCTTCGTAGATGGCTTCTTGAGCTTGTCCTTCTACTCACGACCATGCACATACAAAATTTACAGCAATCAAACATTATGCACAAACTTTACTCAAGATGCAATGGGTAGATGAATGCAAATCCTATGGTGCTGTTTTATTAAACCAGTTTGTATGTGTTCTTGCATGTTTTAATGGGCTTTCATGGGGTTTTATGATGAACAAGGGTGTAGGGATCAAGTGTGTATGTGGCGATGATCTTAACTCAAGATCTAGATCAATTCCACCGTCAAAAACCGATCAAAACGCGATCTGTCCACACGTAAAAGTTTCTGCTCGAAGGGGGCGAAGAAAACGGATGTGTAGAAACAGCGGCGACGTCGTAAGATGGGTAATGAAGACATACCTCACTTCCTTTTGGTAGCAGGGCCTTCCTGCTAGCAATGGAAGCAGCGGGGAATTTTTCTATGGAAGATTAGGGCAGGACAGATCGTCGGGCTTCTTCCCCGGCGACGGCGAGGCGTGACGGGGCTCGACGGGGGCCAAATTCCGGCAAGGGGGGACTTGGCGACTTGGCAGCAAGGAAGGGGGCTTGGCAGCAGGGGGGCGTCCAAAAGAGAGAGGGGTCGGCCAAGGGGGTGGGGGGTTATATTTATAAGGGGGGGAGGGAGAGTCCTACTCCAATTGGAGCTCAAATAAGAGTCCTATTTAATTTTTTAGATCTTAACAAACTTGTCTCTTGTGCTGTGGCAGACTTGGGGATTTTATCCCCAAAATGTGGGGAAAATTCCCCTTTTTGGGAGTTGGTGAATTTAAATTTTGGGGGAAATTTGGGGGAATTTGGGAATGGCTCATTTTAGCTATCTTTTCCCATTCCTCACCATTTCTATGTAACTTGTTCCATTTCTCCATTCCCCTCTCTATTTCTATGTCCCATTATCCATTTCTACATTCCCCTCTCCATTTCTATGTCCCATTCTCCATTTCTACAATCCCCTCTCCATTTCTATGTCCCATTCTCCACTTCTACATTGCCCTTCTCCATTTCTATGCCCCATTCTCCATTTCTATATTTCCTTCTCCATTTCTGTGGTTTTTCCTCCATTTCTATGGTTCCTTCCTCCATTTCTATGGTTCTTTATCCATTTCTATGGTTCCTTCCTCCATTTCTATGGTTCTTTCTCCATTGCTATGGCTCTTTTCTCCATTTCTATGGTTCTTTCTCCATTTCTATAGTTCTTTCTCTATTTCTACTTCTTTTACAATGTTTCTCTACATAAAAAATCTATGCAATGCATGGAAATGAATTTGAGGGTGTTACAAACCTACCCCCCTTAAACTGAATCTCACACTCAAGATTCGATAGAGTGGAGAATAGATGAGGGGATTCTGCCTTGAGATCTTCCTCACGCTCCCATGTAGTTTCGTCTTCCGTGTGATGGCTCCACTGTACCATGCACCAACGGATCACTTTGTTCCTCATGACCCTTTCCTTCACGTCCAAAATTTTGTCGGGGTGCTCCTCGTAGGTCAGATCCTCTTAAAGCTCGAGCTCATCCATCGGTACTTGTTCTTTCGGTACTCTTAAGCACTTCTTGAGTTGGGATACATGAAACATGTCGTGTACGTCGGAGAGGTGCGTTGGCAGCTCTAGTTGATAGGCTACTTCTCCTCGCTTCCCCGAAATCTTGAATGGCCCGATGTAGCGAGGTGCTAATTTGCCCTTGACGTTGAACCGTCGTTGGCCTCGTATAGGCGATACCTTAAGATACACGAAGTCTCCTACTTCGAAGGTCAATTTTCTTCGCCTATTGTCCGCATAACCTTTTTGTCGTGACTGAGCAGCCCTCAAATTTTCTCATATCGTTTGGACTTGCTTCTCGGCGTCTTACAGCACTTCGGGTCCAAACACTTGGCTCTCTCTGGTCACATTCCAGAACAGCGGTGTTCTACACCTTCTACATACAATGCTTCGAAAGGTGACATTTTCAAGCTGGCATGGTAGCTGTTGTTGTATGAGAATTCAGCGTACGGCAGGCTCCTATCCCAACTACGCTCATGTTTCAAGGCAAAAGCTCTCAACATGTCTTCTAAAATTTGATTTGTCCTCTCAGTTTGCCCGTCAGTTTGTGGGTGATAAGCGGAGCTGAAATTCAGTTGTGTACCCATGGCTTCATGCGGCTTCTTCCAGAACCTAGAGGTAAATTGAGAACCCCGATCTGAAACTATCCTCTTCGGAACTCCATGGCGACACACGATTTGCTCCATATACATCTGGGCTAGTTGTGCAACGCTGTACTTGGTTTTAACAAGAAGGAAATGGACTGTTTTTGCCAATCGGTCCATGATAACCCAAATAGAGTCGTAACCAGATTGAGTACGTGGCAATCCGACAATGAAATCCATGCTGATGTCTTCCCACTTCCATTCGGGTACTTTCAATGGCTGCAACAATCCAGCGGGTCTCTGATGTTTGGCCTTCACTCGTTGGCACATGTCACATAAGGCAACATATTCAGCTATGTCCCCTTTCATACCATCCCACCAATAGCAAGTTTTCAGGTCCTTGTACATCTTTGTACAGCCAGGATGTATGGAATAAGGTGAGTCATGTGCCTCCTTTAATATCGTGTCACGAATGTGCTTCACGTTAGACACACAAATCCTTTTCCCTAACCAAAGTGTGTCTTTCTCGTCTTCCTTGAAATCCTTTTCTATGCCTTGTAGGATTCTTTCCTTGATTTCCTCATCCGTTGCTTGGCCATCTCGTATCTCTTGTTCCAGCGAGGAGTTCAGTTCTATCACCTCCATCTCGTTCAAGAACCCAAGATGTAACCGTTCGAAATCCTTGCGCAACTCGGGTGGCAGCTCCTGAACCATGAGTTGGTGACATGCCCCCTTTCGGCTCAACGCATCAGATACTACATTGGCCTTTCCGGGGTGATAGTTGATTCCAACATCATAATCCTTGATGATTTCCAACCATCGACGTTGCCTCAAATTCAGATCCGTTTGCGTGAATATATACTTGAGGCTTTTGTGATCCGTATAGATCTCACATCGGTGGCCAAGGATATAATGCCTCCAAATCTTCAAGGCATGTACCACGGCTGCAAGTTCCAAGTCATGTGTGGGGTACTTCAGCTCATGTTTCTTTAGTTGTCTCGACGCATAGGCTACCACTTGTCCTTCTTGCATGAGCACACATCCAAGCCCTTGTCTTGATGCGTCACAATATATGTCGAAGCTCTTGCTCACGTCCGGCAATACCAAAACCGGCACTGTGGTTAGTCTCTTCTTGAACTCCACAAAGCTTTCTTGACACGCTGGTGTCCACTGAAATGCTTTCCCCTTCATTAGCAATTCAGTCATAGACTTCGCTATTTTGGAGAAATCCTTGATGAATAGGCGGTAGTATCCAGCCATCCCAAGGAAACTCCGAATATGTCTCACATTCTGCAGTTGGTTCCACTTCAGAGCATCTCCCATTTTTCTGGGATCAACCGATACTCCTTCCTCGGAGATAATGTGGCCTAGGAACGATATCTCCTTTAGCCAAAATTGACACGCTGAACTTAGCATACAATTGATGCTTTCACAGTTTCTACAATGTTAACCTCAAGTGTTCTTTGTGTTCTTCCTCGCTTTTCAAATACACCATGATATCGTCGATGAAAACCACGACGAACTTGTCCAAGTACTCCATGAAGACCTTATTCATGAGGTACATAAACTATGCGGGTGCATTCGTTAACCCAAATACATAATGGTATATTCATACAAACCATACCGTGTTCGAAATGTAGTCTTGGGTATGTCGGAGGGCTTAATCTTCAGATGGAAGTATCCTGACCGAAGATCAATCTTGGAGAAAATTCGGACACCTTGCATTTGATTGAACATGTCCTCAATGCGGGGCAGCGGGTATTTATTCTTGATCGTCACGTCATTGAGAGACCTATAGTCCACACACATCCTTTGGGTTCCATCTTTCTTGTCCACGAAGAGCACGGGGGCTCCACACGGTGACGAGCTTGGGCGTATAAAACCCTTATCTAGCTGCTCCTGAATTTGCTTCTTGAGCTTCACTACTTCGTTAGCAGACAACCTATATGGCCTCTTCGCTATAGGTGCAGTTCCGGGTACTAAATCAATGGCAAATTCAATATCCCGTTCAGGTGGCATACCTGGAAGTTCTTCCGGGAACACATCTGAATATTCTTGAACCACCGGAATGCTTTCCAATGTCGCTTCTTCGACGTGGTTCAGCGCTGCCTTCTCGATTGCCGGTTGGGCTGCCTCGAACTCAATATGAGTACCGTGCTCACTTGTCAACTGCATGATCCTCTCATCACACTGAATCACTCCGTTGTGCTTGCTTAACTAGTCCATTCCAAGTATTATGTCAATCCCCTGGGAATCCAAGACAATAAGGTTGGCAAGAAAGTCTACCCCCTTTATTTTAAGGCTTACTTTCGGATATACTATATTAGTAGGAGCTAGAATTCAGAGTTGAAATAAGTGATTTCCCAACTATATGCATCAAGGTGTATGAACTAAGTAACTTCTTTTATTAATTTCAGCCTATATGAAGATTTGAACAAGTGCCGAAGCATATCACATCTCTCTACTATGTGTGGATGTGGACATTCGCCAAAGCGTTCCACAACTCACACCAAGCACACAAACACAAGCAATCATCATAAAAATTTCAGCACACCACTCTTATTCAAGCTACTACAATCTAAACGTTCCTATTACAGCTTTATTCAATGGAAACCTAAACTTAATCGTGAGAACGGGTGCTGTTCTCGCCGTGTGACGGGGGTGGTCCATACATCGGTGTACGCCATGGTGAGTCGGCAGTCCATGTAGGGATAGATGACGCTGGTGCTCCATTTGCTCCTGCGTTGGCATGAGTCTCCTCCTGTTTTTCCAGCAAGTACAGCTTCTTGCGGAGGTAACGGATCTCTTCTTGTGCGCTTTCATAGAGGTTTCCTAACTCCACGAGCAACCTCTAATACTTGTCAGCAGCTTGTGGATTGGAAAAATCTCCTCCATGGGGTCCAATGATCTCCCTTGTACCACTCTTCCGATATGGGTGCAGCTCAAAAGTAGTGTTCTCAAGCTGCTCATGGAAGGCGTAGCACAGTCCAGTGAGTGCTTCCCATGCAGTATCATCGATAGCTTCTGCCCTTGTAGCTCTCCATGTGGGTATGAAGTGCCGGGTGACAACCCTACCATTAGATAGGATGGTTACTTCAGCCTTCCACTCTTCATGTCCGAGATGAGGGACTTTCTTGAGAAGATATTCTGGATATAAGCTGCAGCAATCCAGAAATTCTTTGAGCTCCCTAGATATGTGTCCTCCTTCCATTCCGTCGGACCGAAATTCTTGAACTGAATGGTTGGCCCATTCATCACCTTCATTATTGGTCTCAGCGAGGGGTGGCTCCTCTTCGGATTCATCTCTTCCCGACATAGCTTCATGAGGCTCCACGGGGTGTAAGCCCGCGTGAAACTCCTCCTGAGATGCATACCAATGCCGTTCTTGTGGATCATCCTCCATGTCATTTTCGATTGGTTCTACCTCTTCCTGATCCTCTTCCTCATGCATAGAACTACTGACTTCATCTTCATTATGAGGTTCCATCTTCACCTCCTCCCAATATGGTCCATCACACACCTCAATGGGGTTAAGTGCACTCCCAAGTGGTGGTGGACGAGTTATCATGCGTGATGTCCTCCTAGTGACCGGCATTTCTAAATAAGACATGAGAATCTTTAGAGAAGGAAGAAATAACTCCAAAACTTCAGAAGCTATGAAGCAAGAAAACAAAATGTTGCTGCCCATTAGAAGAGAAAAGAGGGGCTGAAAATAGCACTTTGCGGTGGCTGAATTGACAAGTAAAGTGCAGCAGCAAGCAATTTTTGAAAATAACAGTTTAGAGGGGTGTTCCTATGTGTTTTAGAGTGTCTATTCTACCTAGGCTTGCGTCCTATGGTCAAAGTGGCTCTGATACCAATCTGTGACACCCGATTCCGAAAATAGAACCAAGTGAATGCATATATGTGCCCAGGATGTTCATCACACATACACATGTAATCCACAAACTGAATTCAGAATATAACCATGAATAAATAGTGTTTAAGTACTTTATTACAATGACTCAAAGTCTCATTCATGAATCTCTAACTTATTCTCACAGCGGAAGTCTCTAAACGACAGCGGAAATAACTAAACAGCAGACTCCAGTCTTCAACTCCACAGGCATGTTGACGGTAGTTCACACGCCTAGTACTCCACATGGTCCTTGAAGTACTCATCTACTGTAGCTGATGTTTATGTTGTAATGCAAGGGTGAGTACATGTCGTACTCAGCAAGTGCGGGAAAAGTATGACATCTAGCTTACAACAAGGTATGGAATAAAAAGGCTCATTGCAGCAAGCAAATTTTATTTCACAAAACATGATAAAGACAGCAACTATCTCTAGGTGAGTTAAATCCCAATATAACCAAGTGGAACAGCAACATTCTTCATGAATATTCCTTCACCGTAATTCACCATTTATATGGTCTCAATCGGCCATTAATCTTTCTCAAGTTCATCTCATGCTCAGAAATATTCATAACCATCTCATATTCATATAACCAAAACCAAACTCATTTTCATGACTCAAAACAGTCCCAAAACCAATCCCAATGACCATACCATAACCATACCAAATAACAATCCCAAGTTTTCCCTCTAATCATGGAAGTTGGTCAGGTGCTTGTGACCGGAAGCAAGGCTTCATGATAGTTTTACACTCTGCAGAGGTGGCACCACTTTACCCACAAGTTCGTGATTTTGTCACCCGTCGATGACTGAAAAACCTCCATTATACCAGTACACAACTGTCGGTGTATGGCCAAGAGATCATAAAATAGCCTTTACAAAGGGGCTACTATATGTATGGACTCTGTAAAAGTCCCAAAACTTGTAAAAGGAAAACTTGTGCTGTGAATAAAGCTGAGTTTAAATTCAAGAAATGGGACATGTTTAAACTTTTCCACATATGACAATACACATGAGAGTTCTTCTTAAACAATCTTATGGTCACTTATAGGCTTGGACTCTAGGTGGACTAAAACCACACATTTGAAGTCTCATGTGCAATGGAAAGTTTAAAAATCGGATTGTAAACTAAATGTTCAATTTGAAGTTCAAATAAGGGGGCTACAATAGGAATTTCAAACTGTTGTGTTCCAAAGCTCAATTGCAGCAGCTAAATTTAAAATCAGATTCCATATTAGAATTCTTTATGTCCAAATAAGTGGGTATGCAAAGTTTCAAGAATTTTTGAAATGTTTTGCTACTCATTTTTCCAAAGGGACTCTAAATTGCAATGAATTCAAATACATGTTTGAATTTGGAGGAAAATTGGCCCAATTCTACAAATGCACTTCAGTTTTGAACTTCCCACAATTCAACTTCAACATTTGCCAAATTGGAGAAAATAAGGGGACAGTGGGGCCCACTGGTCAGTACACTCAAATATCTGTAAATTTGAGTCGGTTCTCTGTTCCTCTGTTCAGACACGAGCTCGGATCAAATTACTCACAGGGCGCCACCGAAGCTACTGCCGAAGCCACCGCCTCGCTCACTCCTCACGCTGGCGACCAGCTTATCTGCCTCGTTGCCCCTCGGCGTGATCTTTTCTTCTCTGAACCGAGCTACTCGTGTTTCATCTCTCCTCCTCTCACCCGATAATAGCTGAGCTCGCCGCCGCCTCGGTTCCAACCGGGAACGCGTGCATTCCAAGCGCACAGCACCCCTCTGAACCGCAAAACAGCAAAGCCTGGTTGCCCTTCACCTCCTCAGCACGACAGACCGCAGCTCCAAGCGTTCCCCACCCTAGAACAGGGGTTGTTGCGGCAAGCCGAGAGTAACCGACGAGCAAGCTCACGTGGGCAGCTCACCACCGTGGGTTTCACGCTCAAGCAACAACGCTCAGGGGTGTGCTGGACCACCGTGGTGCTTCTCCCAGAAGCTCAGCTCAAGCGGTGATCTCTAGCGGCCGAATTCAAAGTTTTTCTCCCAGTGCACGACCACGGACCCTCCGGTAAGGATCTCCAAAATTCGCGCTTAATTCATACTTAGAGATCACCAAATCGTGCACAAATGATCTAGACTCGATGGCGATCCGATCCCCTTCACAATCCTAGCTTGAAACCCCGTGTTAGCGGGCCATTTCAAGTTTTCCGAGCGGCGATCATGGCGGGAATCGCCGGGCACACGGTGAGACTCCATTTCGAGCCATTGCCCAATCAAGTTTGAACCAAATCCAAGCACCCCCATGACCCACTGATGCTGTAGAGCAAATTCTCTGAACCTTTGGCGGGCTAGGGTGATCGGACCACGGCGCCGAAGCTTCCCCGAAGCCTTTGCACGCCGCCGACCGGGTTCCAGGCTTCGAGAGCTTGTGCTGACACCGTAGATCGTTTTCCTGTCCCCAAAAACCCCCAGGCGGCGAGCACCGGGCCGAGAGGCGGCCAGGAGGTCGAAATCCGGCGATCTCCGGCGAGCCCGGCGGCGCGCGGGCACGGGCGGCCGAAGGTTGAAGAAGACCGGACGGGTCCCGCATGTCAGTGACAAAAATTTAAATTGCTGATTTTCTGCGGCTCTGGGATCCTTTGCGACGGTTCGGAAAGAATTCAGCGGCCCCGTGTGGCTTGATCCAGCAAGTGAAACGAGTTTAAACATTTTCCGGTTTATTCGAATTCCCAAATTCAATCCAAACTTTAGAATCTCATAACTTTTGCTAAGATGCTCCAAATTTAGTTATTCAAATTGGGTTGGATTCAGATTGAAAAACTCAATCCAAATATGCAACCCAATTTGTATGATAATCATTATTAAATTCTGGAAAATTCTTTAAAGGTTTTCAGCAAAAGAATTCTAGAGGGAGTTTGGTTCATCCAAAAATCCTCAAATTTTGCCAGAGTATTATTTAGGACATTAGTGAACTCCTGTAAAAGTTCAACTCATTTGGGGTTGATTTAGTTAGGATAATCCTGATTGCAAGTTTCTGTGTTCAAATGAATACAGAAGCAATTCCAGAGAATTTCCAAAACTTGGAAATTCAGTTCTGGGAAATTCTTAGCTCCAAAAATCCTAGGAAAATTCAGGCATGCTCCCTGAGCTACGTTTGAAATTGTAGTTCACTTGAATTTGCATGAAAGTGCAAGTTTATTCAGAATTAGTTCCTTTTTACCTAAATTCTTAGGGAATTGTTCTGAGTGATCTACTCATTGAAAAATTCTAAATTTTGGTCCTGATTACTTTCTCGTGACAAGGAACTCACAAGAAAATTTTCAGCTCCATTAGAGCTCAGGATCAGTACTGCTCTGTTTAACCTCTTAGATGATCAACACACACAAGTGATGAAAAATACTTATCACTTGATCATAGTGCTTAAACCCAAACCCAAACCACTAGCACCAGCGTCATTTTAAATTCTTAAACAGATTTCCAGTTTTAAACTTGTCTTTAGAAATTGTTAGCAAAAGTTTTACAATTGAACATAACATATATGCATATTCATAACGTGTAGTGTTTAAACATGGAAAAGTGGAGAAGTTAAGCTTGGACCAAGGAGCAAGAAGGGCAGTGATTAAGCTTCAAGTCATCAGCAACTAACTTCATAATTATCTGACTTTAGTCACCTGCAAAACCAAGGCAAGCTCCGGTTTGCATTTAAGTTATTTTATAAAGTTTTAACTTTGTTCACACTTATGGTTTAGAGTTTGTATGTGCATTAGGTCAAGGATGCTTTTGTGGCGGACCGGAATCAGCTCATCCAGGATCGCAGAGGGTGGCGCCGCACGATGCGACACCCGACAGCACACATCATAAGGAAACATTGTATTACATAGAAAACCAACTGAAATATACAAAGTAGTACAATACTTCAGTTACAAACTAGTGTTTATGTTACAGGAGCGGAAACTAAGTTTGTACAACTCACGCCCGTCTACCTAGCAAAAGTCGGTTTCCCAGCCCTAGGGCAACCCACACTAGCTGCACTCCTCAGCTCAGCGCGGCGTGTACGGCTCCCACTCAGCCGTGGTCCCCGACGGAGGGTAGCCCTCGCCGGTGGACTTGTAACCTGAGTCCATGGGATACTCCTCACCTGAAACACACTTAAGCAGCAACCGTGAGTACGAGGACTCAACAAGACTTAATTGACTCACCTAGGCATGAAACTCTATATGTAGTGTACAACAAACAGGGGAAGGTAATTTGCAACAAACGGACACGCCTACAAGTTCATCCTTATTTCATCTTTTAGCCATAAGTTAACAGTTCATGAATTTGAAATTCAGTAAGCAATATTTGGTGGCACACATGTAACAATACAATTTTTATCATAACAGCAATATTGATTCAGCACATTTCATACATTAACCTACGTCACGACTCAGTGATCACGTGGTACTCATCACCGTGAGGAACGGCGAATCGAATCGATATACACCTGCAGGGATACCTAAAGAGCACGTCATGTACACCCACCCGTGGAGCTGCACAACACGCTTACTCGATGTCGTACGGGACAACCTTTCACCCAACAGCCCAAATGTCAAACCGGTCGCACCGAAATGAGCAGGAGGTCCCCTACATGGAGCATCTCTCTATGCCCGTTAGCAGATTTCCACCTTGCTGCCCTCAGCCTACACCTATAAATCGGTGCGTTATGCCTCGACGCCCGGAGGTATAGGTTACATCGGTTTATCGGGGCCCATATATCCGATATGCCTTTGGTACGTTCAAACTTGATCAGCGTGGGCCACACACGGATCGGTCCTCAATCTACACGGACAGGGCTGCGCCCACAAGACTTCCTCTTGCTGCGCCCTAGCCCCTGCCTAGTCTAATTTTTATTACTAAAGTGATCTCACATCACTCGAACCAATCCCGTGTGTACCAAGCCTAACTCGCGAGTAGATTCCAACTACTCGACTTGTACCGAAGTTCTATGAATCATTAAGTGTAAAAGTCCCAAAAATGTGTATGAATAAAAACCAAGGTTTGAGTTCATATGTGTGGCGAAGACATGAAAAATGGGACTTGCTAAAACTTTTCTTCATGCAAAGTAATACATGGATGACCATCCAAAATGAGGCTCACCTTTTTATTTAAAAGTGTTGAACCAATAAGGATTTAAATACCTCTTTGCATGTAGGTTTAAAAATCAGATTTGAATTCAAAGTTCACACATGTGGTGACCAAAAACATTGAATAAACATGCAGCCATATAGTTGGAGTTATAGGAAAAAGTTTATCACAAACTTCTCATTTGTAGGGTGGGCTCAAAAAGGGAGTTAAAGAGAAGAATTTGCAAACTTCAACCAAATTCAAATTTGGCAAACAAATTCAAACCGAATTTAGAGAATTCAAATTCTAGCCACCCTTTTAAACTCAGCATTCTGGGAATTGTTAGGATCAGCTTGAGAAGATATTTGGGGAAAATAAATGTGGAGTGGGACCCACATGTCATAGGGCTAAAGAGGCTGCCTTGCACACTAAGTTTCAGCCTCGGTGGGAGATTTCACCGAACAGCTCGTGTGAGCCACGAGCAGCTCCCACCGTGGAGGCACTGGGGGGCTCGGCAGCGCCACCAGCTGCTTCATTCCCCCACGCGCGGCGCCCAGAGGCGGTTCAGCGGCTTGATCACCTCCCCCCTGGCCGAAGCAAAGCCCGTTCGTTTTCCCTCCTCGCGAGCGACACTAAATAGAGCCGTGTTCTTCTCCTCACGGCTCGGTCGATCGGAAAACCGAAGGCACGCTCGCACCCCCTCCTTCCCGAGCGGCTAGACACCACCGCGAGCTCGGCCTCCACCTCCCTGAACCGCAAGCAAGCGAACTTCGGCCTCCTGTGCCCGAGAACCACCGCCACAGCGGCGACCTAGTTGCAACCGACGACCGGGCGCACGTGGCCAGCCTCCACAGGAACTTTCACGGCTGAGCAAGAGTGGCAAAAGGAGCGCACGGACTCCACGCTGCTTCCACCTGAATCTCAAGCCACGTCGTGAGCTCTCGCCGGCGAATTCCGAGATTTTTCTCCGGCGGCCTCAACCCGAGCTTTCAGTACAGTTCCTTCAAATTCTCCTTCTCTACTCCTCCTTAAGTCATCAAACTTTGCACGTATACGCTGGATTAGCCAGCGATCATTTTCCCTTTTGCATCCATCGCATGAAAACGCCTCAGAGCGACGGAATTCGAGCTCTTCTCGGGTTGTTCATGGCGGACCCATTCGGTCGCACGACGACAACCTATTTGCAGCCACTCCCGAGCTAATTTGAGGTCATGCCGATCTTCCTAGAGCTGCGCTGGTGCTGTAGAGCTCGTCGGCACAGGCTTTGGCGGGCTGAAGACCTCGGGCGACGGTGCCGAACCACCACAGAGGCCGTTACACGTCGCCGGCCATTTTCCGGCCGCAGGCAGTCTAAACCGATCCCACAGCCGTATTCCTCGGTGCCCAAAACCCTCTGGCGGCGAGTCCTAGCCCATGCGGTGGTCTACAGAAGTGATCCGGCGAGGAGGGATTTGCTCCGGCGAGGGGGGGGGGAGCGCGCGGGCGCGAGAAAGGGGGCGGGAGGAAGAAGAAAGCATGGGGCCCAGCTGTCAGCAGCTCAGAATTCAAACCCGTGATCGGGTGTGGCCGGGATCCCGTGTACTGGCACGCAAAACCCAGTGGTCCCGGTGTGGCTTCAATTCTAGTGGCTGGAATTTAAATAAGCGGGCCCAGTGGGATTTTCAGAAGGAAAACAATTCCAGAGTGGGCTTAAACTTTGGAAATTCATAGCTCCTGGTAGGAACGTCCAATTTGAGTGATTCCAATTGGATTGGATTCATCTTTCAGAGTTCTATCCAAATATGAACCCAGATTTGTATGAAAGTTAATATTAAGTTCTGGAGAATCCTTTGAATGTTTTCTGAAAAAGAATTATTGAGGGAGTTTGGTTTATCCAAAATTTCTCAAATTTTGCCAGAATATTCTTTGGCATAATTTTAACCTTCTAGCAAAGTTTCAGCTCATTTGAAGATATTTTGAGTGGGAATTTGCCAAAAACAAACTGCTGTGTTCATAAGAGTCCAGAAACATTTTCAGAAAATGTTTCTCACTTCAAAACTCTATTCTGGGAAATACCTAGCTCCAAAAATCGTAGGAAAATTTATACAAGCTCTATGGGACATACTTGAAATTGTAGTTCACTTAATTGAGCATGAAAATGCACATTACTCTAGAATTAATTCTTTTGAGTTGAATTGATTAAAGAATTATTCTGGGAGAACTACTCTAGTAAAAGGGCTGAATATTGGACCACATTACTTTCATGTGACCAAGAACTCACCTGTAAATTATCAGCTCAAGTTGAGCCCTTGAACTCCCTGTTCTTATTCTCCATACTTATGTATATGTGGGAATACATGAAGGCCTTTGTGAGAATTATGGAGAACACAATTTGACCCCCACCTTAGCTGCAATTTAGCAAGCTAAATCCTTAGGTAGTATAGAACCTGCTGTAAAAGTTTTGAGGCCATTGGAGTTCTTGTTCTTCAGTGGCACTCAAATCTTTTCAGCTTATCTATTATGTTCATTAGGGAAAATGGTTAGTGTATAGCTAAGGCCTTACGGTCAATTTAGTTTAAGTCTGTTTCTTTGCACAACAGAGGCAAATCAAGCCATTCTTGGCTTTTCCACACAACCTCTGTTCCTAAGAACTTCATTCTATAACTTCTTTCCATTACAGTCTATAAAACATGTGCATATGCATTTCCATAGGAACCACAATGAAGGGGATTCAAAGGAGTGATTCATTGAAGTGGATCAAGCTCCGTAGAATCAAGGGTGGATCAACAAGGACACTAACTGTTTATATACGACTACCCTGCAAAACAGGCAAGCTCCGGTTTGCATTTAACAGCTATTAAGTTTTTATTTTGTATTCACCTTTGGTTAAGATTTGAACTGTGCATTAGGTCTAGTGTTTGATACTCCTCTTGCATAGCCAAATGGAGTATTGGGTAGATGTCTTTCACCGTGTAGAACTGCCATGCGTAAGTACGGTTCGGTAGAAGTCGAGTGGTGAGATGCTACTCGGAGATTTAGGAACAACAGGGGCATACGGGATTGGTCCAAAAATGAATTAGCAAGTTAAAGTTGAGACCGGAAGGTTGTAGGGGCAGCAGGACATAGGGGCCTGGGTGCTATAGACCTGTCCATGTTGGTCAAGGACCAATCCGTATGCGACCCTGTTGAACAAGTTTGAGTTGTGTACCGGACTCATGCTGGATATATGGGACCTAGTAAGCTGATGTACCTTGGGAAGCTGTCGTTGGGACTTTTCGGGTCGCCTCAGGCGGACGGCCGGTGTGCAGTATGTGGGGAACATTCTCATGACATCTCACGTCGGCAGGTGCACCATGAGAGTGGATACTGTACAGGGCGACCTGATCGATTCAGCGCGGGTGAAACGGGGGAAAGGCTGCCACGTACGACGTCAGTGATGGTTGTTGTAGGCAACGTCGAGTACGGGCGTAAGTGTCGTGTAGTCCGGGTGTTATTGATTCAAATCACCGTCGCTCACGGAATGGACCGAGCATGCTTGTTCTCACAGTCGTGACGTAGTAAGAACTTGCATGAGAAAGGAACTAATCATATTGATTGGAAGTATCATACTAGCTTTGTATTTGATCTTGATTAATAGGCTAGTGCAAACTCGATTCTTTTATGCCGTGAGCAATTTACATCGGGGGGAAAGCGTTTCTTGTTTGATTGTGGACTCCCGATGTGGCGTACCCAAGGTTACTTAAAATTGCTGCAAACAATACCTGAAAGTAAGGATTCACTTTTAGGCGAGTTTAATTATGCTTATGCCATCCTATTTTAGGTTCATAACCTCACATAGAGTTTCATGTTTAGGGTGACGGTTAAGTCTTGCTGAGCGTTATGCTCACGGATGCTATCCGAGTTGTTTTGCAGGTATTTGACTTCATGCTTAAGAGAAGGGATGCCAATGAGACTCGGGAACCTCCAAGTGTTTACTCAAAGAGTATCCTCGCCGCTGCAGATTGTTCTTCATGTTCCTAGTAAGAAACAGTCCGCGGACTGGACTGTTTCTTTGTTGCTAAGTTAGAGATGAGTCGTGAGAGAGATAGTCTTCCGCTGTAGCTTACTCTGTTATACTTATTTGTAAAACATTCTTGTATGCTTCCGCTAAACTATTTATGTAATATGATGTGTTTTCATCGACCCGTGTGCTGTTGGGTGCCGCATATCATGGCACCACCCAACGAGGTCCTGTCCCCCACAGCGTGGTATCTGGGCTGTGACAGCTGGTATCAGAGCTGCGTTGGGAATAACACATGGATTGAGCATCATATTACGATAAAAACTTAGGATATGGTGAGATAACGGTACTAGGCCCACATAAGGACTATTATTAGCATATTATGAAGGTGGCAAGCTAACCTATTTGATATGTCGGAAAATCGTGCATCTCGGGACGTTTATGTCTTGGGGGGTGCACGTATGCGCTGTCCACCAGTGCGCACAAGTTGAAGGGTGGAGCCTCACGGTTGGCAGGTAACCCGACCCGCTTTAGTATCCTCTACGGCTCTTCATGTCATTTGGGGTATTCAAGCAACGTCTGTCCCTGGCGTGCGTGGTGCAATTTGGGAGACCCCGTCACGTGGTCAGTAACTTGAACACGTAGCTCAAGGCGTGTTTGGCTTGAGAACAACTGGGCGAGGGATGACGGCCGGGTGTACGAACTGTATGGATACCGGGTTCGGTGTGCAGCCAGGCCTGATGCTTGAGTGTGGCTTATGTAGGTGCTAACCACGAAAACCGTAGTGCTCTAGAACACGTTTGTGAGTGAACGTTTTAGTGCCACCTAATGATACGTATATGCCGGTGAAATCCGGTTAGGTTTTTCTTTGGTGAGGCAACGTAGTACCGTCATATGTCTTACGGTGCATCGTCACCGTACTACACTTAATAGTATTCTTTCCTATGAAGAAATCACTCATGAATAACTTTCAAAATTAAAAATTGATGTTGGAAAGCACATATTAGTTACTGAACTCTTCATTTGGCCTAAGTTTCAAAGAAGAAAATTGCTAGGCTTCTTTTGATCCGAAAACAGAGTGCTCTGTTCTGGCAGAAATTGTTGCTGGATTTTGACAGAGCATAACTCTGTGTATATTGACCCAATGAAAGTATATGATACAGTTATGGAAAGGTTTTTAAGTGCTCTACAACTTTTATGTAGACCTCCAGAGCAAAATCAGATGCCAACTTGGTTGATTGTACAGATGAATGCAAACTGTTCAGAAAACAGAGCAGCTGCAAACTTCTCTGGGTGTTTCTGTAAGTTAGCCATAACATTCTGTATAAAAATTTATAAGGGTCATATGATACACCGTTGGAAAGGTTATGAAACTTGCAACGATTTTGTAGTTCATAGTTTGTTCAGAATTGTACCCCATTTGTATGTAAAACTGTGATGAAAACAGCCACATACAAAGGAGGTGCTCGCAAAATTTATACAGAAATTCTGTCAACTTTGAACGATCATAGCTTCTGATTAAGGGATGATCCAGAGGCATGTGAGTACTCGTTGAACAGATACTGAAGTTACTTTAACATTGGTATTCAACTTGAGTTATGAAAATGCTAGTAACTTGATCAAATTCTGGGTTAAGTACAGAAAGGTCTGTTCTGTACTGAATGAGGGACTGAAGATGTTGGCTTTAGAAAGATGTGTAAACATGAAATTTCGTTATGCTTTCATAAAGTTTTAGCATTTTCATGTTTTACATACTTTCACATACTGCTGATATCAAGTTTTGAGTCCCCTCAAAAATTATTCTTTTGCAGTATGGTGCGTAGTCATTCTTCGAGTAGGGCTGAAAGTTCTCGCCAAGACGGTGATGACTTGACTCCACCACGGGCACCACCATCAACGGTATGGGCGGAAGTCATGGCTCAGATGGTCGAGTCAAGTCAAGAGAACACAAGACTACTCCAAGCCTTGGTACAACAGGGCTTACTCCAACGTGCACAACAGGACGTTCCACCTCGGAACGCCTATTTGGACTTCTTGGCGACACAACCGCCAATTTTCATGCAAACCAATGAACCAGTGGAAGCTGATCAGTGGCTTAGGGTTATGGAGTCCAAGTTTGGAGTGTTTGAGTGCGATGAGTATCAGAAGACATTATTTGCAGCTCAACAGCTCCATGGAGCCGCCGGTAATTGGTGGTTCACTTATCTCGCCACCGTTCCGGAAGGCCATCAAGTGGAATGGACGGAATTTCATGAAGCATTACATGCTTGTCACATTCCTATGGGTTTTATTAAGTCCCAACAGCAAGAATTTAGGAACTTGAAGCAGGGGGACATGAGTGTCATCGGTTATGTCAAACGGTTCAACCTTTTGTTACAATATGCTCCTGCTTATGCGACGAGTGAAGCCGCAAGGTGTGACTATTTCTTCCATGGCCTGAGTGCCGTGTTAAAAGATAAGTTGGCTTTGTTCAATCAAGGCAGTTACACCGAGTTGATAAGTGCTGCCCTGCTGCAAGAACAAGCGACACTTGAGTGTCAAGCAGAGAAGAAGGACCGGGATGATGTGCAAGGAGACACACCAGTTGTTCCTCGTAAGTACTGTGTGGTGTATCACACACCATCCGATGAGATATGGCAAGCACCAGTAAGATCAACTCCGTACAGATTTCCTGCTCAAGAATCTTGTCTTGAAGCAACACCATTGCCACAGCAACGAATGATACCTGTTGCATCATTGCTGCAGCCAAGTACATCAACTTCTCAACCGCAAGTCAACGAAGAACCAGGGAAACCTCCGTGTTCTTATTGCCACCGTTCAGGGCATTTTAGGCAGGAGTGCCGGGAGAAGTTGTTGAACAATAGACAACCATCATCATCAGGTGGTATGCCGCCACCTGCTCAAGTCAACATAACTGCATTGCAATCCGGGAGTGTGCAACATCTTGCTATTGAGGATGTCCCGGAGGGAGCACCGGTGTTAGCGGGCATGTTTACTCTCAAGGACGTGCCCGTGTTGGTACTTTTTGATTCCGGTGCAACCCACAATTTTATCAGCAAAACATGCGTAGATCAGCACAAATTATCCACCAATACTCCCACAATGAGTTTTCTTATACGTTCACCGGGAGGAAATATCTCTGCCAATCAGATTGTGTCCCGAGCAGCTTTGTGTTTGGGCGGAAAAATATACGCAACATCGCTGATTATGTTGGATAGGCAGAAGATAGACATTATATTGGGGATGTCTTGGTTAAATCGTCACGGTGCCATTCTCAATATCAGTAACCGGACTGTCCAGATTGACTCGCCAATTCACGGACAGCACACGCTGTTTTTAGACAGCAAAGACCCAGATATGGTAGAGGCCTACCACACGGAAGCGCTGAAGCTTGAAGATATTCCGGTGGTACGTGATTATCCCGACGTATTTCCCGATGATTTACCGGGCATGCCGCCCGAACGGGACGTCGAGTTCAAGATTGAATTGGCGTCGGGAACGACGCCTATCTCACGAAGGCCTTACAATATGGCACCTAACGAGCTAGCGGAGTTGAAAGAACAACTGAATGAACTCATGAGCATGGGTTTCATACGACCAAGTTCTTCACCTTGGGGTTGCTCAACGCTGTTCGTTAAGAAGAAGGACGAAACACTATGGCTATGTGTTGATTATCGTCCTCTCAATGCTGTCACAATAAAGAACAAGTATCCTTTGCCCCGCATCGACATCCTGTTCGATCAACTTGTGGGTGCAAAGGTATTTTCAAAGATGGATCTTCAGTCGCGATATCATCAAATCAAGATCCGACCGGAGGACATACCGAAGACAGCTTTCTTTGACGCCCGGCACGGGAATCGCAGTGGGTGGTGCCGTGCGATGCGGCACCCAACAGTATGCACGAAAAGACGATAAGAACATAATGAACCATTTTGTTACTCAACATAAGATCTTTTACAACATAAGTGCACACGCAGCGGAAATTAAAACTAGCTGGACAAACTACTCACTCTCGACCCTAACTACGCCGAAGAGAAGTCGTTCAGCCCGTGAACGCTTCCTACTAGCTTCACCAAAGAAAGGCAGCGTCTAGGTTTCCAAACGATGAGTGGAACGAACCGTGAGGTTCATCGCCTCACCGAACAACCCTCTTCATAGCAGGCATCCTGCTACCTGCAAAACAACTCAGAAGCAACTGTGAGCACTAAGGCTCAACAAGACTTACCCGTCACTCCTAAACATGCAACTCTACATGCAGGGTAGTAAGAAAGTAGGCATAGGAATTTGCAAAATGCATCTTGACTAAACTTGATCCTTATATTCAGATTCTTATAGCCTTCATTTTAGTGGTCCTCACGCCTCACAACATCGGAAGTCCACAATCAAACAAGAAACGCTTATCCCGATGTTGCTAGCCTAAGGTGGAAATGAAACTTAGTTGGCTCTATATCTACTTCAGTCAAGGTTCCAATACAGTGATTAATCCACAAACAGTAAGTTAAGAGACTTAGTTCCTCTTCTTACTAAGTCACGGCGCAGTGGGCAAGTATGCTCAATCCTCTTCCGCGAGCGACGGTGATTCGAATCAATAACAACCCGGAATACACGACACATACACCCGCCTCGAAAGACTCTCTCAAGAGCTCGTTCTTACGTTGTATGCAGCAACCTTTCACACGACACCATGACATAGAAAAATGCTTCGCGCCGAGCAGGATGGTCCTCTACGCGGACATGTCGAAGTTGCCCACTAAAGGATTTACACCTCCCGCCTTCTCAACGCCATTCCCACGCGAAGGATGAGTTTCTATATCACGGTCCATCGAGTTACATCGGTTTCATGGGTCCCATACCCCACTATATATCCGGTACAGCTCAATCCTGTCCAGCAGGCCGCATACATACGGTCCTTAACCGACACGGACGGGGCTACAACCAACCTCCACATTTGCCTTACCATCCCGGTCCAGGCCAAATGTGGTCTCAAGCATTGTCACACCCATCGCAGGTCGAGACCAACCTTGAGCGCTCCATCCTATAGGAACATCCCCGTCCCCATCTCATTTTCATTAAGGTGCTCTTATCATTAACCTCTCGCGAGTACTCCATTACTCGAACTTTCTCGCGAGTAGCTTTTTACTACTCGACTTCTACCGAGCTAGCTACGACATTAGCCTAGCATCTACAACGAGGCAAAGACTACACTAAACCTTCTACTCAGGGATGTAATAGTCATGCAAGTGGGTTTCAATCATCCTAGACATAATGCACAATATCAAGTCTAATAAACATGAGGTGAAGTAAAGCAAAATTTAAAACGGTAACGATATGCAAACCGGGGCTTGCCTTGCTCAACGGTTTCGTTAGAAGCTAGGAGTTAGTCTTCCTCTGGAGAATCCGCCAAACTCGTCATGAGATGGAGATCCTCGCTGTAGAGTTGAATCCTCGTCGAACATCGACGTCACGTGAGCTATTATATTGCAATGCACATATATTTGAAAAGCAATTTAGGAACTGTTTCAAAACTGTTGTACCAGTTAACTCACACCTAAAAGGGACAAACAACAGCAAGGTTTCTGTTGTTGGA
The DNA here is from genome assembly GCA_030760725.1 of Neostapfia colusana. Classification (NCBI taxonomy): domain Eukaryota; kingdom Viridiplantae; phylum Streptophyta; class Magnoliopsida; order Poales; family Poaceae; genus Neostapfia; species Neostapfia colusana. The sequence continues at coordinate 32,435,443 of JASWHV010000003.1, forward strand.
TCTAAACCTTAGAGAAGAAGAATGCTAGGTGACAAGTGATATTAGTAATCACCATGTGATTAAGTCCATTATATGGAAACTTAAACCTAAAAGATGGTAGCTCAAGTTCCAGATATCCAATGAAGCTGAAAATTTAACCACAGCTTCTATGGTAGGAATTTAGGCAGTGTGAAACATTGAGCTCATGAAATGGCTCAAGGTGATCACAATAATTCCTTATGTGATTTTTACTAATCTGCCTTTAGCCCCTAGATATTAAGTTTTACTATGCTGCAAAGAAGACTTTTTGTGAAGTACAAAATGTCCTGACTCCATAGGAATTGGTTTTACCATTTTTGGAGTTTCCTACATGGAGATATGGATTTTAGAAGGATTGGGAAAAAGCTGAAAATGTCTCTGTTCATTTTTTCCCATTTTTCAGAGACATATGGTATGAACACATCATTTGACCAAGCAAATGAGGTCCAATACCTCTGAAATTTTTACTGGAGTTCAAGAAATTCTGGAAGAATGCTCTGTCCAAATTTGGGAATTTTCCAACAAACAGAACCCCTGTAAATATTCCTACAATATTTTCCTTAAATGAATTAATGAGCCAAATTCAGGGATTTTCACAAATATTTGGCTGCATCCCTGGATAGTACTCTTTGAGAGGAATCCAACAAAATTTGTTTCACAATTTTTGGACATTCCTACACAAATTTATGGCTCTTCAAAGATTGAACTGGAAACTGAAAATCCCAAAAATGTTTAAACGCTGACGGTGGGTCCCACCCGTCAGCCTTCTCCTTCAACCTCGCGCCAGAGGCCCGAGCGGCGGCGTCCTCCGGCGAGGTTCACCGGAACCCAGTTTCCAGTCGCCTCCCGACCTCAAGTCCGCCGCCCCCCACAACTTTCGGTGCTGAACCCAGTTTCCAGTCGCCTCCCGACCTCAAGTCCGAGGTTCGCCAGAAACTAGCCCGCAACGATCAAAGAGAAGATTAGAACTCCGGCGAGGTCGGTTTCCATTGTTCCTTCACCAAATGACCATCTCTCGGGCTCTAGCGGGATTAGTAGAGGCTGGACATGGACTCTAACACCGGTGAAACGGCCGGCAACCTAGGGTTCCACGGAGACCCGAGGCGTTCTTCCATGGCGGCCCAAAAAACCACAAGAACTCGGTCGTTTCTGGATCGTTTAGCCCGATTCTTGGTCGAGAGGGAGCGCTAGGATGTTAGGAAGATGTTTGCAAGCTCGCTAGGGCAGTAGTTACCCGAGCAACTCAAATTCCGGGGTAGACCGAGTTCTACCCGGATATACCACGTTTCGGGAGAACTGGAAATTCTCCTCACTCGGCTGATGGATCGTTGTACGGTTTGCAGCTACACGAGCTAGGGAAGATGACACACCTTTCTTGTGTAGAGGGGGGAACGGTGAAATGGTCTGTAGCTCGGTGTCCACGGTGAGCCGGTCGGAGTTCCACCGTGAGCTTCGGTTCTTGGCGCCAAATCTCAAAATCACGCCGAATCGCAGATCCCAACACCGAGGTGCGCCGGTGAACAACTTGTGCACGCCCTTGTGTGCCTTTTCTGTGTTGGAAGCTTCAGCTGGGGAGGTGCGGTGGCGGCTGACGATCGGGAGATCGAGAGCGGCCGAGCTGTGGTGATCGTGGGCAAACTACCGAGGCGGGAGGGAAGAGGAGTAAGCAAACTCCTTCGGTGCACCCGCGGTGGAGTCGATCAGGTCGGGCGAGAGCGGCAAGCAGGAGCTGGCGCTGGGGAATGGCGGTAACGCCGGGCGCCGGCGCGCTGTCGGGCGCGCGCTTGTCCGAGGGAAAAAAACAGAGGCGGTGCCCTGTGTTGAGAGGCTGACCTATGTGGGGTCCACATCTCCCAATTTTTTCCCTCACTGTGCTTTAATATTCCCATCTAAACATTGTCCAAATCTCCCCAAATTTGGAGGAGAGGCCAAACATGAAGTGAAAAAATTGAATATGAAACCTGATTTCAAAATTGAGCACATTTGGCCCAGTTTCCAAATTCAAATTTGAATTTGAATGTGCTCACAAATATTCCTCCAAATAAATGGTAGATGAGCTTCAAATTCTCCAAACTTGGAATTTAAATTCTTGAAAACTTGAGGAATGCATTAGTGAATTCACTCGAATGCATTTAGACAATCTAATCATGAACCCCTTTTAAATGATTCAAATTTGTGTTTAAATCTCCCTCACCTTCTATTCATATAGGGTGTACACATGAATGAGATTGGTGGAGTGCATTTCTTTCCTCATGTCAACTTGTGTTAAGCATGGGCTAAAGGAGATTCTCAACTCCCTCATATGACCATTTTTGGGGTTCATTATTTCATGTGACACAATTATAGTCTTTTATCGCCTTAACTTTATTTCATAAGTTGAAATCAAATTTTACAAAAGTTAGGGCTGTTACATTCCTCCCCCCTTAAAAGAATCTCGTCCCGAGATTACAAAAAGAAAGAAGAAGGGAGAATGACTACTGGACATATGGTACAAACAAGTCGGGAAAATTTAAACGGAGAAAATCCTCGCTTTCCCACGTGGCTTCATCAGCGGTGTGGTTGCTCCACAAGACTTTGTAAAATCGCAATGTCCGATTTCTTGTGGCGCGAGTCTTCTCGTCAATAATCTCTATCGGGTACTCAGAATAAGTGAGATCCGGTTGAAGATCCTCAATGTTCTCCATATGAACTGTGGTTGGGTACTTAAGACATTTCCACAGCTGAGAGACGTGGAAAACATTGTGAATACCCGAAAGTGACACCGGTAACTCCAGACGATAGGCCACGGGTCCGCATATCTCAGTGACAGCAAACGGCCCGATGAATCACGGAGTGAGCTCCTTTCACTCCAAAACAATGAACCCCTTTCATCGGAGAGACACGAAGATAAATGTGGTCCCCGATGTTGAAGTGAAGAGGTCGACATCTTTGGTCTGCATAACTCTTCTGCCGAGATTGAGCAGCCTTTAAATTGGCTTGAATCACTCGCACTCGTTCCTCGGCTTCATTCACAAGATCAATCCCATAGACCACTCTCTCGCCGGACTCACACCAATTCAGTGGTGTGCGGCACTTCCGGCCATAAAGAGCTTCATACGGGGCCATCTTGATGCTGGATTGATAACCGTTATTATATGAGAATTCTGCTAACGGTAGATGGTCATCCCAATTCTTCCCATGATTGATGACACATGCCCGTAGCATATCCTCCAGAATCTGATTTATCCTCTCCGTTTGACCATCAGTTTGCGGATGATACGCTGAACTCCGAATTAACTTGGTTCCCAAGGAAGCATGCAGTTGCTCCCAAAATCTGGATACGAACAACGCACCTCGGTCAGACACGATGGTGCGGGGAACCCCGTGTAAACACATGATTCTCGAGATGAATAGCTCCGCATACTTCTTTGCCACATATTTAGTATGGACTGGAATAAAATGAGCGGTCTTGGTCAAACGATCGACGATTACCCAAATAGAATCATGCTTGTTGCTGGTCATGGGTAAACCGACGATGAAGTCCATACTTATGTCTTCCCACTTCCATGCTGGAACCTTCAGCGGTTGAAGTGGTCCGGCTTTCCTCATATGGTCGGCTTTAACCCGCTGACACGTATCACACTCGGATACGTACTTCGCAATCTCTCTTTTCATCCGTGTCCACCAGAACTTAGATTTCAAGTCCTGGTACATCTTATTGCTTCCCGGATGAATGGAGTACTTGGACAAATGTGCTTCATCCAGTATCTTCCTCCGCAATTTCATGTTCCGGGGTACAACTATACGGTTGTTAAACCATAGAGTACCATCTTCATCCTTGCGGAACATCTTCAATTCACCACTGTCCACTCTCCTCCAGATATGAGACATACCCCTGTCTCTCTTCTGAGCCTCTACAATCTCATCTCGGATTGTAGGAATAAGAGCGAAGATGAACAGCGATCCGTAGGGAACTAAGCGCAGGCTTAGTTCTCCTTCTTCATGTGCAGCCATGGCTAAATGGTGAACGTGGGCTTTCCGACTAAGTGCGTCGGCAACCACATTCGCTTTGCCCGGATGGTAATGAATTTCAAGTTCATAGTCCTTGATCAATTCTAGCCATCTTCGCTGCCTCATATTCAGTTCCTTCTGTGTGAAGATGTACTTCAAGCTTTTGTGGTCAGTGTAGAGATGTACTATATTGCCTAGTAGATAATGTCTCCACATTTTCAATGCTAAGACCACTGCAGCTAGTTCAAGGTCGTGCGTCGGGTAATTCTGCTCATGACCCCTGAGTTGTCGGGATCCATACGCGACCACACGTCCTTCTTGCATCAACACACAACCAAAACCAATGCCGGATGCATCACAATAAACATCAAACGGCTTTGTTGTGTCCGGCTGGGCCAAAACTGGAGCTGTAGTGAGATGCTTCACTAAAGTTTGAAAAGCTTGTTCACATGAATTGCTCCAATCATACTTGGTGCTTTTCTTCAACAGCTCCGTCATAGGTTTAGCGACTTTGGAGAAGTTTGGAATGAATCTCCGGTAATAACCCGCTAAACCTATGAAACTCCGCACTTCATGAACAGATGTTGGATATTTCCAATTCAGCACTTGCTCGATTTTACTTGGGTCCACAGCGATGCCTTCCGCTGAAATAATATGTCCAAGAAACGGCACTTTGCTGATCCAAAACTCACATTTACTGAACTTTGCATATAGCTTGTGATCCCTCAAGCGTTGGAGTACAATACGCAAATGTTCAGTGTGTTCTTCTTCTGACTTTGAATATACCAAGATGTCGTCGATGAAAACCACGACGAACTTGTCTAACTCCGGCATGAACACAGAGTTTATGAGATACATAAAGTGAGCCGGAGCATTGGTCAATCCAAAGGACATGACAAGATATTCATAAAGACCATATCTTGTCGAGAACGCCGTCTTAGGTACGTCTTCTGCCCGGATTTTTATCTGGTGATACCCGGACCGAAGATCCATCTTGGAGAAACCTTAGCACCCACTAGTTGATCGAACAAAATATCGATGCGCGGTAGTGGATAATTATTCTTGATAGTGACAGCATTCAGTGGACGATAATCTACACATAGTTTCAAAGTTTCGTCCTTCTTCTTCACGAAGAGTGTGGAACAGCCCCAAGGTGATGAACTTGGGCGTATGTCCATGAGGTCATTAAGCTGCTCCTTCAATTCTGCTAGCTCCTTTGGTGCCATTTTGTATGGTCACGGAGAAATAGGTGTTGCTCCCGGTGCTAGTTCAATCTTGAACTCAACATCACGTTCGGGTGGCATGCCCGGCAAGTCTTCGGGAAACACATCTCACATACCACTGGAATATCCTCAATTTTAGGAGCTTCAATCTGATGCACCGCTGCAACTCGTTGTGATGGATCCACAAGATTCAATATGTTGCAACCATGTATTGGGGAATTCAGTTGGACAGTCCGCGAGCTGATGTCAAAGATAGCTCCATAATGTGTCAACCATGACATCCCCAAGATAATATCAATCCTTTGGCCTTTGAGTATGATAAGGCTCGCAGGATAGATATTTCCACCCAAACATAACGGTGCCCGAGAGACCATCTCATCTGTTGATATCTTGCCTCCGGGTGAGCTGATATGAAACGGATGCTTAACTGTGCTGAATGGAAGATTATTCTTCAGCACATAGTCTCTGCTAATAAAATTGTGGGTGGCCCCGGAATCAAATAACATAAAAATGGGCTGTTCATGTAAAGTGAACATGCCCGCCAAAACTGGTTCGCCTTTTGCAATGTCCTCAATAGCAGTATAATTAACCCTGCCAGCTTTTGAAAGATTCTTCTGTGAAGGTTTACGATGCTGATCTGAGCATTGACGAGGCAACACACGAGTGTGACTCTGCTCAGCTCCACGATGGTTTCGTGTTGTAGAAATCCTCAGCTCTCTACTAACACGAGGTGGAGATAACTCGTGCGTAGCTGGTTGCGGTAGGGTTGCACAAATAATATCTATCCGCTGCTGTTGAGGTGGAGGCTCATAAGTGATCAACTCCAGCCGTGGTTGCGAGAGTTGCAACACAGGCTGAATTTGTTGCCTAACTGGCGAGTAATACCGCACTCGATAGTTCGGACGAACCTCGATGTCACTGTCCGGCGGTATACTTCTTTTCAGTTCCACTTCGCAACGAAGATGCATGTCTTCCTTAATGATAGCGGCATTTACCAACTCATTGTAAATACTGTTATTGAACAAGGTCACTTGTTCCTTAAGTTCGACATTCAAACCTTGGAAGAAATAGTCGCACTTCAACGCTTCCGAGTCTACCATATGAGTGACGTATTGCATCAAGTCTTCAATATTTTAAAGTACTCGTACGCACTCCTTTCTCCTAGCTTTAACTCCAAAAATTCTTGATACTTTGTTCGTAGAATTCCCGAACAAATATGACGTGCCCGGAAAACATTCCGGAATTCATCCCACGTCACTCGATGACCTTCAGGAAGAGTAGCGATGTACTCCGCCCACCAGGCTCCAGCGGCTCCGTGGAGTTGTTGAGCGGCAAATAGAGTCTTCTGATATTCATCGCACTCAAGCGTATCGAACTTAGCTTCAATACATTGGAGCCAATGAGCCGACTCCAACGGTTCTTTTGCTTCCGAGAAAACCGGTGGTTGTCTTGCTAAGAAATCAAGAGAAGTGCTTGGCAGGGGATTTTGCTGTAGTGTCTCCTGTGGTATGCTTTGTCGCACCAACAGATCCAGAGACTCAGCCATCTTTGCCAAGATTTCCGCCAATCTGGTTGATGATGTCGGCACTTCTTGTCATGGCGAATTACTTTTGCTGTGACTCGACTCACCAACCTCACTCCTGGAATGAGCACGATCCATGCTGCAAGAGTGAGCAATTTACGGTTAAAATTCAAAGTTTAACTCAACGTGAATTGAAAACATTAACCGTAAAAACATCACATATATATTGCAGCACTACACAATCTAACCAGGGTTTCGACAATTCTGATATCTACCAACTTTAACGAGTTTGTCCAAACCCTTAATTCCAACAGTAGGACAAGCTGAAAAATAACTCGAGAACATGTTACGGAGCTTAGAGAAGTCTAAGACATCCCTTTCCACAAGAAGTTCCAAGCTAAATGGCAATAAGCACTACTATGTTCAGCATGACCAATAGGTCTTAATCCCAGAATTTGAATATGAAAATGGCAATTTTATGTCTCAAGTTGAATATCAAAGTTATAGTTAACTTCAATATCTTTCCAATGAGTATTCATTTGCCTACATATCAGTCCTGGATCAAAAGTTGTGATATTTCAAAGTCGACAGAAATCTGGAACAATTTTGACAACACCTCCTTTGAAAGTGGTTGTTTTGTCCGCAAGATTTCATACAATTAAACTCCAAATCTGGAGAAACTTTGAACTACAAAGTCGTAGCACATATCCTAAACTTTCCAATGGTGTCTTACTTGACCCTTAGAAATTTTTTTTCTACAGAAAGTTATGGTCGAAGTACAGAAATTTCCAGAGAGCAATTTGTGCCTGCCCTGTTTTTGGGCAGTTCACACTCCTCTGAGAATTTAATCCGTTTGGAGGGTGATTCTGATCTGGAGTTCTAATGAAGAGTTGTAGGAGACTTCAATAGATTTCCATAAATATATCACTCACCTCCATTGGTTCAACGAAACAAAAGTTATGTCCTGTTCAACTTCAGCAAAATTCTGCCGAAAACAGGGGAGGTTTCTCCTAAGTCTTTGTGAATAAACCTATACTCCCAATTGACTCTCAGTTCAATATAGGAGTTCATTATCCCCTAATAGAATCCTATACTCCAATTTTACTCTTTTCCTTTTCAAAACTTCTTTTTCATATGGTTCAAAACATGTCACGGTACTACGTTTCCTCACCAAATTAAAATCCTAACCGGCTTTATACCGGCATATACGTTTCAAAAGGTGGCACTAAAACGATCACTCACAAACGTTTTCTAAACGACATGTTCTAACATGGTTAAGGTACCTGCAGAAAACCACTCAATAATGATGCACACATTGGTTTGTCATTTCAGGCAGGTCCATATCATAGTAAAAACATACGTCCCGTATCATTGCCATACGGGCCGCCCTTGAGTCAAGCCACGTCTCAAGGTACATGATCGGGTTATTCACCACCCGACGGGGGCTCCACACCTTTGCCATAAAGCACACCGGTAGAACAGCACTTTCGTATGCCTCATAGGACATGAAGAGTCCTAGAGAACACACTTCGTGTTACAAACCACACGATGGGGTCTCCTCCTCTTGCCCCTGAGTTTGTGCACTGGAGGCTAGTGCCATTCATATGTCTCTAAGACATGAAGAGTCTTAGAAAACATATTCACTTCCCGTCCATTGCTGAACGGAACATCCCACACTACTTTCCTCGTATGGGTGAGCTAACTGAAATTGATCCGCTTTCGGTGGCGTTCCTTACCATTCTTACCTCCACATAGGTGCGTCGTTACAGAATTGAAATACTGAATGATAACGCACTGTTAGCTAGCCACCTTAAGTAACTATGCTAATAATATTCCTTATGTTGGCATACTATACGTTCCTCACTCGTATACTCCTAAGTTTTCAAAAATAGACCTTTTTCATGCGTGTTATTCCCAATGCGGCTCTGATACCACGCTTTGACGCCCGGCCCGGGAATCGCAGTGGGTGGTGCCGTGCGATGCGGCACCCAACAGCATGCACGAAAAGACGATAAGAACATAATGAACCATTTTGTTACTCAACATAAGATCTTTTACAACATAAGTGCACACACAGCGGAAATTAAAACTAGCTGGACAAACTACTCACTCTCGACCCTAACTACGCCGAAGAGAAGTCGTTCAGCCCTTGAACGCTTCCTACTAGCTTCACCAAAGAAAGGCAGCGGCTTGGTTTCCAAACGATGAGTGGAACGAACCGTGAGGTTCATCGCCTCACCGAACAACCCTCTTCATAGCAGGCATCCTGCTACCTGCAAAACAACTCAGAAGCAACCGTGAGCACTAAGGCTCAACAAGACTTACCCGTCACTCCTAAACATGCAACTCTACATGCAGCGTAGTAAGAAAGTAGGCATAGGAATTTGCAAAATGCATCTTGACTAAACTTGATCCTTATATTCAGATTCTTATAGCCTTCATTTTAGTGGTCCTCACGCCTCACAACATCGGAAGTCCACAATCAAACAAGAAACGCTTATCCCGATGTTGCTAGCCTAAAGTGGAAATGAAATTTAGTTGGCTCTATATCTACTTCAGTCAAGGTTCCAATACAGTGATTAATCCACAAACAGCAAGTTAAGAGACTTAGTTCCTCTTCTTACTAAGTCACGGCGCAGTGGGCAAGTATGCTCAATCCTCTTCCGCGAGCGACGGTGATTCGAATCAATAACAACCCAGAATACACGACACATACACCCGCCTCGAAAGACTCTCTCAAGAGCTCTTTCTTATGTTGTATGCAGCAACCTTTCACACGACACCTCGATATAGAAAAACGCTTCGCGCCGAGCAGGATGGTCCTCTACGCGGACACGTCGAAGTTGCCCGCTAAAGGATTTACACCTCCCGCCTTCTCAACTCCATTCCCACACGAAGGATGAGTTTCTATATCACGGTCCATCGAGTTACATTGGTTTCATGGGTCCCATACCCCACTATATATCCGGTACAGCTCAATCTTGTCCAGCAGGGCCGCATACATACGGTCCTTAACCGACACAGACGGGGCTACAACCAACTTCCACATTTGCCTTACCATCCCGGTCCAGGCCAAATGTGGTCTCAAGCATTGTCACACCCATCGCAGGTCGAGACCAACCTTGAGCGCTCCATCCTACAGGAACATCCCCGTCCCCATCTCATTTTCATGAGGGTGCTCTTATCATTAACCTCTCACGAGTAACTCCATTACTCCAACTTTCTCGCGAGTAGCTTTTTACTACTCGACTTCTACCGAGCTAGCTACAACATTAGCCTAGCATATACAACGAGGCAAAGCCTACACTAAACCTTCTACTCAGGGATGTAATAGTCATGCAAGTGGGTTTCAATCATCCTAGACATAATGCACAATATCAAGTCTAATAAACATGAGGTGAAGTAAAGCAAAATTTAAAACGGTAACGATATGCAAACCGGGGCTTGCCTTGCTCAACGGTTTTGTTAAAAGCTAGGAGTTAGTCTTCCTCCAGAGAATCCGCCAAAATCGTCACGAGATGGAGACCCTCGCTGTAGAGTTGAATCCTCGTCGAACGTCGACGTCACGTGAGCTATTATATTGCAATGCACATATATTTCAAAAGCAACTTAGAAACTGTTTCAAAACTGTTGTACCAGTTAACTCACACCTAAAAGGAACAAACAACAGCAAGGTTTCTGTTGTTGGATCTAAACCTTAGAGAAGAAGAATGCTAGGTGACAAGTGATATTAGTAATCACCATGTGATTAAGTCCATTATATGGACACTTAAACCTAAAAGATGGTAGCTCAAGTTCCAGATATCCAATGAAGCTGCAAATTTAACCACAGCTTCTATGGTAGGAATTTAGGCAGTGTGCAAACATTGAGCTCATGAAATGGCTCAAGGTGATCACAATAATTCCTTATGTGATTTTCACTAATCTGCCTTTAGCCCCTAGATATTAAGTTTTACTATGCTGCAAAGTAGACTCTTTGTGAAGTACAAAATGTCTTGAGTCCATAGGAATTGGTTTTACCATTTTTGGAGTTTCCTACATGGAGATATGGATTTTAGAAGGATTGGGAAAAAGCTGAAAATGTCTCTGTTCATTTTTCCCATTTTTCAGAGACATATGGTATGAACACATCATTTGACCAAGCAAATGAGGTCCAATGCCTCTGAAAGTTTTACTGGAGTTCAAGGAATTTTGTAAAAATGCTCTGTCCAAGTTTGGGAATTTTTCAACAAACAGAACTCCTGTAAAAATTCCTACAATCTTTTCCTTAAATGAATTAATGAGCCAAATTCAGGGATTTTCACAAATATTTGGCTGCATCCCTGGATAGTACGCTTTGAGAGGAATCCAACGAAATTTGTTTCACAATTTTTGGACATTCCTACACAAATTTATGGCTCTTCAAAGATTGAACTGGAAACTGAAAATCCCAAAAATGTTTAAACGCTGACGGTGGGTCCCACCCATCAGCCTTCTCCTTCAACCTCGCGCCAGAGGCCCGAGCGGCGGTGTCCTCCGGCGAGGTTCACCGGAACCCAGTTTCCAGTCGCCTCCCGACCTCAAGTCCGCCCCCCCCCCCACAACTTTCGGTGCTGAACTCAGTTAGAGGTTCGTCGGCGGCCGAGGTTCGACGGAAACTTGCCCGCACCGATCACAGAGAAGATTAGAACTCCGGAGAGGTCGGTTTCCATCGTTCCTTCACCAAATGACCATCTCTCGGGCTCTAGAGCATCTGGGGGGCTAGTAGAGGCTGGACTTGGACTCTAACACCGGTGAAACGGCCGGCAACCTAGGGTTCCACGGAGACCCGAGGCGTTCTTCCATGGCGGCCCAAAAAACCGCAAGAACTCGGTTGTTTCTGGATCGTTTAGCCCGATTCTTGGTCGAGAGGGAGCGCTAGGATGTGAGGAAGATGTTTGCAAGCTCGCTAGGGCAGTAGTTACCCGAGCAACTCAAATTCCGGGGTAGACCGAGTTCTACCCGGATACACCACGTTTCGGGAGAACTGGAAATTCTCCTCACTCGGCTGATGGATCGTTGTACGGTTTGCAGCTACATGAGCTAGGGAAGATGACACACCTTTCTTGTGTAGAGGGGGAACGGTGAAATGGTCTGTAGCTCGGTGTCCATGATGAGCCGGTCGGAGTTCCGCCGTGAGCTTCGGTTCTTGGCGCCAAATCTCAAAATCACGCCGAATCGCAGCTCCCAACACCGAGGTGCGCCGGTGAACAACTTGAGCACACCCTTGCGCGCCTTTTCTGTGTTGGAAGCTTCATCTGGGGAGGTGCGGTGGCGGCTGACGATCGGGAGATTGAGAGCGGCCGAGCTGTGGTTATCGTGGGCAAACTACCGAGGCGAGAGGGAAGAGGAGTAAGCGAACTCCTTCGGTGCACCCGCGGTGGAGTCGATCAGGTCGGGCGAGAGCGGCAAGCAGGAGCTGGCGCTGGGGAATGGCGGTAATTCCGGGCGCCGGCGCGCTGTCGGGCGCGCGCTCGTCCGAGGGAAAAAAACAGAGGCGGTGCCCTGTGTTGAGAGGCTGACAGGTGGGGTCCACATCTCCCAATTTTTTTCCCTCACTGTGCTTTAAGATTCCCACCTAAACATTGTCCAAATCTCCCCAAATTTGGAGGAGAGGCCAAACATGATGTGAAAAAATTGAATATGAAACCTGATTTCAAAATTGAGCACATTTGGCTCAGTTTCCAAATTTGAATTTGAATTTGAATGTGCTCACAAATATTCCTCCAAATAAATGATAGATGAGCTCCAAATTCTCCAAACTTGGAATTTAAACTCTTGAAAACTTGAGGAATGCATTAGTGAATTCACTCGAATGCATTTAGACAATCTGATCATGAACCCCTTTTAAATGATTCAAATTTTTGTTTAAATCTCCCTCACCTTCTATTCATATAGGGTGTACACATGAATGAGATTGGTGGAGTGCATTTCTTTCCTCATGTCAACTTGTGTTAAGCATGGGCTAAAGGAGATTCTCAACTCCCTCATATGACCATTTTTGGGGTTCATTATTTCTGTTGACACGATTATAGTCTTTTATCGCCTTAACTTTATTTCATAAGTTGAAATCAAACTTTACAAAAGTTAGGGCTGTTACACTTTCTCGACGAGATACGGACTCTATGAGTACCTCGTCATGTCATTTGGGTTAACCAACGCTCCGGCACGCTTCATGTACTTGATGAATTCTGTGTTCATGCTGGAGTTAGACAAGTTCGTCGTGGTATTCATTGACGACATATTGGTTTACTCCAAATCAAAAGAAGAGCACTCTGAACATCTGCGTATCGTGCTACAACAGTTGAGGGAGCACCAATTATATGCCATGTTCAGCAAGTGCGAATTTTGGATTGACCAAGTGCCTTTCCTAGGACATATTATTTCAGCAGAGGGCATTGCCGTGGACCCCAGCAAAATTGAACAAGTGCTGAAATGGGAATCTCCCAAGTCAGTCCACGAGGTCCAAAGTTTCCTAGGTTTAGCGGGGTATTATCGGAGGTTTATTCTGAGCTTCTCAACAATTGGTAAACCAATGACGGAGCTGCTGAAGAAGGGCACAAAATACATGTGGAATGCAGCATGTGAAGCCGCATTCAAAACTTTGGTGAAACATCTCACAACAGCTCCAGTTCTTGCTCAGCCGGGCACGACGAAGCCATTTGATGTATACTGTGATGCATCCGGCATCGATCTCGGCTGTGTTCTTATGCAAGAAGGGCGTGTAGTTGCCTATGGGTCTCGTCAACTGCGAAACCACGAGCAGCATTACCCAACTCACAATCTTGAGCTTGCTGCAGTGGTGTTGGCGTTAAAGATGTGGAGGCATTATCTGCTTGGTAATCTTGTTCACCTCTACACCGACCATAAAAGCCTGAAGTATATCTTCACGCGGAAGGAGCTGAATATGAGACAACGGAGATGGTTGGAGCTCATCAAAGATTATGAAATTGAGATCCACTATCATCCAGGTAAAGCCAACGTGGTTGCCGATGCGCTTAGTCGGAAGGCCCATGTTCACAACTTGGCGGCTGCTGAGTTGGAAGCTGAAGAACCAAGTCTCCATGTCATTCCGTATGGCACGCTTTATAATCTCGCGATCATTCCAACAATCCGTGAAGAGATTGTTGAGGATCAAAGGAGAGACAAAGGTATGTCTCACATATGGAGAAGACTAGACAACGGAGAAGTGAAATGTTTCCGGAAGGATGAGAACGGTACAATATGGTTCAATGACCGTATAGTGGTACCGCGCAATATGAAACTCTGGAAGAAGATCTTGGATGAAGCCCACCTGTCGAAATTTTCCATTCATCCCGGAAGTAACAAGATGTACCAAGATTTGAAACAGAAATTTTGGTGGACAAGGATGAAGAGGTAAATCGCTAAATACGTATCCGAATGTGATACGTGTAAACGGGTCAAGGAGGATCATATGCGGAAGGTCGGACCACTACAACCTTAGATACCGGCATGGAAATGGGAGGATGTGAGTATGGATTTCATCATCGGATTACCGCTCACATCCCGGAAGCATGACTCGATATGGGTGATCGTCGACCGGTTGACGAAATCAGCTCATTTCATACCGGTGAACACTCATTATCGAGCAAAGCAATATGCGGAGTTATTCATCTCCAGAATTATATGCTCACATGGTGTCCCGAAGACCATAATTTCAGATCGAGGTGCGCTGTTTGTTGCTCATTTTTGGGAGCAGCTGCATGCCTCGTTGGGCACCAAGCTGATTAGAAGCTCCGCATATCACCCTCAAACCGATGGACAAACTGAGAGGTGAATCAAGTGCTCGAGGACATGTTGAGAGCGTGTGCCATCCACCACGGTAGGAATTGGGACGATCACTTACCGTTGGCGGAGTTTTCATACAACAACGGTTATCAAGCGAGTATTAAAATGGCACCGTATGAAGCTCTCTACGGCCGGAAGTGTCGCACACCGCTGAATTGGTGTGAGTCCGGCGAAAGAGTTCTGTTTGGGATTGATCTTGTGAACGAAGCCGAAGACCGAGTTCGGTTGATACAAGAGAACTTGAAGGCTGCACAATCCCGACAGAAGAGCTATGCTGATCATAGGCGTAGGCCATTACATTTTGACGTCGGAGAGCACGTGTATCTTCGTGTATCTCCGATAAAGGGAATTCACCGGTTCGGTGTAAAGGGGAAGCTCGCTCCCCGTTTTCTTGGTCCTTTTGCTATCACGGAGAAGTGCGTACCCGTAGCCTACCGGCTGGAATTACCGGCAAGTCTAGCGGGTGTTCATGATGTATTTCATGTATCAAAGCTGCGGAAGTGTCTCAAAATTCACCGCTGCTGTTCGCACCGAGGACATTGACGAATTGAAACCGGACCTTACCTACACCGAGCGACCGGTTCAGATTTTGGATGAAAAGGCCTGGGTAACCCGGAACCGGATGACCAGATTTTTCAAGGTGCTGTGGAGTAATCACACCGTGGAAGAGGCGACATGGGAAAGTGAAGATTACCTCCGCACCAACTATCCAGAACTTTTAGCTTTGTACAGTTTGTAATTACCTCTCCCGTCTCGTTCCTCTTTTATAATCTCGGGACGAGATTCTTTTAAGGGGGGAGGAATGTAAAAGTCCCAAAATGTGTATGAATAAAAACCAAGGTTTGAGTTCATATGTGTGGCGAAGACATGAAAAATGGGACTTGCTAAAACTTTTCTTCATGCAAAGTAATACATGGATGACCATCCAAAATGAGGCTCACCTTTTTATTTAAAAGTTTTGAACCAATAAGGAGTTAAATACCTCTTTGCATGTAGGTCTAAAAATCCGATTTGAATTCAAAGTTCACACATGTGGTGACCAAAAACTTTGAATAAACATGCAGCCATATAGTTGGAGTTATAGGAAAAAGTTTATCACAAACTTTTCATTTGTAGGGTGGGCTCAAAAAGGGAGTTAAAGAGAAGAATTTCCAAACTTCAACCAAATTCAAATTTCGCAAACAAATTCAAAACGAATTTGGAGAATTCAAATTCTAGCCACCCTTTTAAACTCAGCATTCTGGGAATTGTGAGGATCAGCTTGAGAAGATATTTGGGGAAAATAAATGTGGAGTGGGACCCACATGTCATAGGGCTAAAGAGGCTGCCTTGCACACTAAGTTTCAGCCACCAGCTGCTTCATTCCCCCACGCGCGGCGCCCAGAGGCGGTTCAGCGGCTTGATCACCCCCCCTGACCGAAGCAAAGCCCGTTCGTTTTCCCTACTCGTGAGCGACACTAAACAGAGCCGTGCTCTTCTCCTCACGGCTCAGTCGATCAGAAAACCGAAGGCACGCTCGCGCCCCCTCCTTCCCGAGTGGCTAGACACCACCGCGAGCTCAGCCTCCACCTCCCTGAACCGCAAGCAAGCAAACTTCGGCCTCCTGTGCCCGAGAACCACCGCCACAGCGGTGACCTAGTTGCAACCGACGACCGGGCGCACATGGCCAGCCCTCCACAGGAACTTTAACAGCCGAGCAAGGGTGGCAAAAGGAGCGCACGGACTCCACGCTGCTTCCACCTGAAGCTCAAGCCACGTCGTGAGCTCTCGCCGGCGAATTCCGAGATTTTTCTCCGGCGGCCTCAACCCGAGCTTCCAGTACAGTTCCTTAAAATTCTCCTTCTCTACTCCTCCTTAAGTCATCAAAATTTGCACATATACGCTGGATTAGCAGGCGATCATTTTCCCTTTTGCATTCATCGCACGAAAACGCCTCAGAGCGACGGAATTCGAACTCTTCTCGGGTTGTTCATGGCGGACCCATTCGGTCGCACGACGACAACCTATTTGCAGCCACTCCCTAGCTACTTTGAGGTCGTGCCGATCTTCCTAGAGCTGTGCTGGTGCTGTAAGGCTTGTCGGCACAGGCTTTGGCGGGCTGAAGACCTCGGGCGACGGTGCCGAACCACCACAGAGGCCGTTACACGTCGCCGGCCATTTTCCGGCCGCAGGCAGTCTAAACCGATCCCACAGCCGTATTCCTCGGTGCCCAAAACCCTCTGGCGGCGAGTCCTAGCCCGTGCGGTGGTCGACAGCAGTGATCCGGCAAGGAGGGATTTGCTCCGGCGAGGGGGGGGGGAGCGCGCGGGCGCGAGAAAGAGGGCGGGAGGAAGAAGAAAGCGTGGGGCCCGGCTGTCAGCAGCTCAGAATTCAAACCCGTGATCGGGTGTGACCGGGATCCTGTGTACTGGCGCGCAAAACCCAGTGGTCGTGGTGTGGCTTCAATTATAGTGGCTGGAATTTAAATAAGCGGGCCCAGTGGGATTTTCAGTAGGAAAACAATTCCAAAGTGGGCTCAAACTTTGGAAATTCATATCTCCTGGTAGGAACCTCCAATTTGAGTGATTCCAATTGGGTTGGATTCATATTTCAGAGTTATATCCAAATATAAACCCAGATTTGTATGAAAGTTAATATTAAATTCTGGAGAATCCTTTGAAGGTTTTATGAAAAAGAATTATTGAGGGAGTTTGGTTTATCCAAAATTTCCCAAATTTTGCCAGAATATTCTTTGGCATAATGTTGACCTTCTAGCAAAGTTTCAACTCATTTGAAGATCATTTGTGTGGGAATTTGCCAAAAACAAACTGCTGTGTTCATAAGAGTCCAGAAACATTTTCAGAAAATGTTTCTTACTTCAAAAATCTATTCTGGGAAATCCCTAGCTCCAAAAATCGTAGGAAAATTTAGACAAGCTATCTGGGACATACGTGAAATTGTAGTTCACTTAATTGAGCATGAAAATGCACATTACTCAAGAATTAATTCTTTTGAGTAGAATTGCTTAAAGAATTATTATGGGAGAACTACTCTAGTAAAAGGGCTGAATTTTGGACCAGATTACTTTCATGTGACCAAGAACTCACCTGTAAATTATCAGCTCAAGTTGAGCCCTTGAACTCCCTGTTCTTATTCTCCATACTTATTTATATGTGGGAATTCATAAAGGCCTTTGTGAGAATTATGGAGAACAGAATTTGACCCCACCTTATCTGCAATTTAGCAAGCTAAATCCTTAGGTAGAATAGAACCTTCTGTAAAAGTTTTGAGGCCATTTGAGTTCTTGTTCTTCAGTGGCACTCAAATCTTTTCAGCTTATCTATTATGTTTATTAGGGAAAATGGTTAGTGTATAGCTAAGGCCTTACGGTCAATTTAGTTTAAGTCTGTTTCTTTGCACAACAGAGGCAAACCAAGCCATTCTTGGCTTTTCCACACAACCTCTGTTCCTAAGAACTTTATTCTTGACGGGACCCCGCCGTCCCGATCACGTCACGGGGACGGAGCACCTTGCCCGAGAATCGCATTGGGTGGTGCCGTGTTATGCGGCACCCAACAGCACACATATAAGGAACACTGTATTACATAAACCAAAAGCGGAAGCTTACAATTGTTCTTTGTAAATAATTTACATAAAATAGCTACAGCAGAAGACTATAAACAGCTCACGTCGAATAACTACGAAGCACCCAAAAAGAGGTCCAGCCCGCGTACTCCTCTCGCTAGCAACACGAAGACATGGCAGCGGCTAGGTTCTCCAAGTGTGACATGACTCGGAAGTGCCCGAGTCTCACCGGACAACCTTCTTTATAGCGTCGAGGTTTACCTGCAAAACCACTTATATAGCAAGAGTGAGCACAAAGGCTCAGCAAGACTTAACCGTCTCTCCTAAGACATGCAACTCTACATGAAAGTAACCTACGACTTAAACCTGTCATTTGCGAAAAGACTCGCCTACGAGTTCATCCTTAACTTTCAGATTTTAGCCATAATAGTAGTGACCTTGCGCCCAGCAACATTGGAACTCCACAATCAAACAAGAAACGCTTCATTCCAATGTTACTTGTCCCAAGGTGGAAAATAACTTTAGTTTGCTCTATCTCTACTTCAAACAGGGTTTTCATGCAACTTAACATAATCATAACAGCAATTATAATTTTGCAAACTGTTTCCACACAAGTTGATTACTACGTCACAACATGGGAGCAAGCGGTACTCAATAACCGCAGGGGACGGTGATTCAAATCAAACACTACCCGGATAACTCGACACATACGCCCGCCCCTGAAGACCCAAATCTGGCGTCTTTCATTACGTCGTATGTGGCAACCTTTCTCAGGACACTAGACTGTAGAACTGGTCGCGCCGTCTCGGGCTCATAGGTCTAACGAGACGATGTGGTATGCCTCTATAATCCAGTGAACCTGGTACATCGGTTTCCTGGTTCCCATATATCAGTAAGCATCCGGTACACAACTCAATACTTGCTCCTGGACATGGCACACGCATCGGTCCTTAACCGACACAGGCAGAGCTACTCGACCAAGACCTTGTCTTGTCGCTGCCTAACCCCTCTGCCCGGTCTCATCTTTAGAAATGTAAACTTTAGTTTGCTTCCTTTCCCAACCACACTTACGATATTCTAAACTATAGCTCGCGAGTAGATTCCAACTACACGTCTTCTACCGGATGCCCTAGTCTATTTAGCATGGCCTTATTCTACAGCGATGACACAATGCTACCCTTGACCTCAGGGTTCATGTTTGGTTATGCAAGTGGAGTATAAAACATCCTTGACCTAATGCACATACAAACTTTGACCCATAGTAGTGAACAAATGAAAAACTTTATAAAATAGCTTAAATGCAAACCGGGGCTTGCCTTGGCTTTGCAGGTGACTAAAGTCAGATAAGATGAAGTTAGTTGCTGATGATGACTGGAATCTTAATCACTGGCCTTCCTGCGCCTTGATCCACTCTTCCACGTTTAAGCACTACGCGTTATGAATATGTATACATGTTTAATTATAAAACCTTTGCTAACAAGTGCTAAAGACAAGTTTAAAACTGGAACTCTGTTTAAGAATTTAAAATGACACTGGGGCTAGTGGTTTGGTTTGGGTGAAGCAACATGATCAAGTGATAATTACATTTCACCACTTGTGTGCTACTCATCTAAATAGGTTGAACAGGATAGTGGTGATCCAGAGCTCCAATGGATCTGAAAATTTTCATGAGAGTTCCTTGTCACAATAAAGTCATCTGGACCAAAATTCAGAATATTTCACTAAGTAGATCACTTAGAACAAATCCCTAAGCATTTAGGCAAAAAGGAATTAATTCTGAATAAATTTGCACTTTATGAAAATTCAAGTGAACTAAAATTTCATTCATAGATCATGGAGCATGCATGAATTTTACTAGGATTTTTGGAGCTAAGGAATGCCCAGAACTGAATTTCCAAGTTTTGGAAATTCCCTGAAAATGTTTCTGTATTCATTTGAATACAGAAAATTGAAATTGGAATTACCCTAGCTAAATCAACTCCAAATGAGCTGAAAATTTTACAGGAGTCAACTATTATCCTATAGAATATTCTGGCAAAATTTGAGGATTTTTGGATGAACCAAACTCCCTCTAAAATTCTTTTGCGGAAAAGCTTTAAAGAATTTTCCAGAATTGTCTATTGATTTTCATACAAATGGGGTTGTATATTTGGGTAGAGTTTTTCATCCTGAATCCAGCCCAATTTGAATCACTAAATTTGGAGGTTCCTATACCAAGATATGACCTCTACAAGAATTGGGGAAAATCTGAAAGTGAGCTCTGTTCTATTTTCCAATTTTCAGAGACATAAGGAATTGATACCACATTTGGCCAACCAAATAAGGTCCAATGCCTCTGAAAATTTTACTGGAGTTCAAGTATTTTTGGAAGAATCTCCTACCTAACTTTGGGAATTTTCCAATACACAGAACTCCTGGAAAAATTCCTACAAAATTTTCCTTATATGAATTAATGAGTAAAATCCAGGTATTTTCATAAACATTGGGCTGTACCCCTGGATACTACTCCTTGAGAGGAACCTAACAAAATTTGTTTCACTATTTTTGGAGCTTTCTACACAGAGTTATGCATTTTCCAAGTTTGAACAACACGCTGTTTGATTTTTAAACAGAACAGTCAAACGTGGGGCCCATGGGTCAGGTGCTTCTTCAACCTCTCGCCAGAGCCCGCGGGTGCACACCGGCAGAGACCGTGGCGCGGCTCGTTCTCCCTCATTTCTCCACCAAATTAGCTCCGGTTTTGCCCTACACGCTCCTCACATCGTGGCCTAGCAGCCGGGCAAGGTTTCCCCACATGAAAACGGCTGTAGGTGGGTCGGCACCGGTGGGGCGGCTCGGGAGCTCGGCATGGACGCGTTCCCGCGTGTCCAAGGCTTCTCCCGGCGAGCTACGATGCCCTACAACATCCCTATTGGTCGAGGAACATGGAACGGAGATCAAATCGTGCAGAAAATGGCTGCAAATAGGGACTCATCGGCGACCTAGGGCAAAATTCGGTGCCGGCCCGAAATTCTCGAAGAACAGCCCCAATTATTGATGATTTTTGATGGTTTTTGATCCTAGAGGAGCGTAGGAGAGTCTAGAACATGTTTCCAGCTCAGCACAATCTTTGGTTGAGTAATTACGACGAATTTTGAAGATTGGTGGGGTATGGTTCTATACATACCGAAGCAAAGAATTGCAAAATTCATCACTGTGATGCATGAGAGGAGGGGTTTGCACGTCGGTTTGCACATCTGAGGGCGCTCCTTTTTCGTGTAGACCGTCGGCCACGAAGAGGCTTCTAGCAGGCAGTCACGGGAGAACAGCGGCAGTGCTCGGTCTGCGTTGTGCGCGAGGGAAAAAGGCAGGCCGAGGCTTCGGTGATGAGGCAAAAGAACGCACAGGAGAAGGGATAGGCGTCCAGGCAGCTCTCCAGCACGCTGCTTCAGTGAGGAGATGGCAGCAGCTTGCGCTCGGTGGCACCGGGAGCCCGAGCGGCAGTTCGGTCGTGAACCGATAACAGCTAGCTAAAACTTAGTCAGTAAGTTTTATCCCTCCTCTCTCAATGACAATTGGGCCCCACAGCTCCTCTCTGCCCCAAAAGATCTCCAAATTTTGACACATTGTAAATTCAGCTGTGAAGGATCCAAATTCAAAGCCATTTTGTCATTTGACAATTTGTGCCACAGTTTCAAGTTTAAATTCAAATTTGGATGAAATTTACAAGTTCCTTTGACATTCATATCAATGCCCCTCCAAATTTGCTCAAAACTTGGCTCCCTCATAATTTGGACCTGAGGAATTCAAATATGTCCTATGATCTTAGAGTTGGCCATTGCAAATACAACTTCTCAAACAACAGTTTGAATTTCCTCTTTTGAAAATGCCCTTCTTCTTTTTGAAGTGACCCTCTTAATTCAAACTGAATTCAAAGTTTTATTGCACATGCCAACACTTTCATGAGTAAACAAAAGTTTTTTTGTAAGTCCCATTTCTTGTATATAAACTCAACTTTATTCATAGCTCAAGTTTTCTATTAACAAGTTTTGGGACTTTTACAATTCTATAACTTCTTTCCATTACAGTCTATAAAACATGTGCATATGCATTTCCATAGGAACCACAACGAAGGGGATTCAAAGGAGTGATTCATTGAAGTGGATCAAGCTCCGTAGAATCAAGGGTGGATCAACAAGGACACTAACTGTTTATATACGACTACCCTGCAAAACAGGCAAGCTCCGGTTTGCATTTAACAGCTATTAAGTTTTTATTTTGTATTCACCTTTGGTTAAGATTTGAACTGTGCATTAAGTCCAGTGTTTGATACTCCTCTTGCATAGCCAAATGACCCATGGAGTATTGGGTAGATGTCTTTCACCGTGTAGAACTGCCATGTGTAAGTACGGTTCGGTAGAAGTCGAGTGGTGAGATGCTACTCGCAGATTTAGGAACAACAGGGGCATACGGGATTGGTTCAAAAATGAATTAGCAAGTTAAAGTTGAGACCGGAAGGTTGTAGGGGCAGCAGGACATAGGGGCCTGGGTGCTATAGACCTGTCCATGTCGTTCAAGGACCAATCCTTATGCGACCCTGTTGAACAAGTTTGAGTTGTGTACCGGACTCATGCTGGCTATATGGGACCCAGTAAACCGATGTACCTCGGGAAGCTGTCGTTGGGACTTTTTGGGTCGCCTCAGGCGGACGGCCGGTGTGCAGTATGTGGGGAACATTCTCATGACATCTCACGTCGGCAGGTGCACCATGAGAGTGGCTACTGTACGGGGCGACTTGATCGATTCAGTGGGGGTGAAACGGGGGAAAGGCTGCCACATACGACGTCAGTGATGGTTGTTGTAGGCAACATCGAGTACGGGCGTACGTGTCGTGTAGTCCGGGTGTTATTGATTCGAATCACCGTAGCTCGCGGAATGGACCGAGCATACTTGTTCTCACAGTCGTGACGTAGTAAGAACTTGCATGAGAAAGGAACTAATCATATTGATTGGAAGTATCATACTAGCTTTGTATTGGATCTTGATGAATAGGCTAGTGCAAACTCGATTCTTTTATGCCGTGAGCAATTTACATCAGGGGAAAGCGTTTCTTGTTTGATTGTGGACTCCCGATGTGGCGTGCCCAAGGTTACTTAAAATTGCTGCAAACAATACCTGAAAGTAAGGATTCACTTTTAGGCGAGTTTAATTATGCTTATGCCATCCTATTTTAGGTTCATAACCTCACATAGAGTTTCATGTTTAGGGTGACGGTTAAGTCTTGCTGAGTGTTATGCTCACGGATGCTATCCGAGTTGTTTTGCAGGTATTTGACTTCATGCTTAAGAGAAGGGATGCCGATGAGACTCGGGAACCTCCGAGTGTTTACTCAAAGAGCACCCCCGCCGCTGCAGATTGTTCTTCGTGTTTCTAGTAAGAAACAGCCTGCGGGCTGGACTGTTTCTTTGTTGCTAAGTTAGAGATGAGTCGTGAGAGAGATAGTCTTCCACTGTAGCTTACTCTGATATACTTATTTGTAAAACATTCTTGTACGCTTCCGCTAAACTATTTATGTAATATGATGTGTTTTCATCGACCCGTGTGCTGTTAGGTGCCGCATATCACGGCACCACCCAACGAGGTCCTGTCCCCCACAGCGTGGTATCCGGGCTGTGACATTAAGCATAGCCTGTCTACTCGAGGACTTAGACACTACCCTCACTCTTATAGGAAAAATCTGGTTATGCACTTGGGTTTCATACATCCTACACCTAATGCACATTCATAGCCCACACTAAGTATTCATAAAGCAAAACTTTGAAAATGGGTTAATGCAAACTAGGGCTTGCCTTGTTGTTTCTGGTCCGTTGTTAGGTCTTCGTCCAGACGAAGAAAGTCGAGTACATCTGGGGTCTCCTCGCCTTCAGCGACTACACGTAAATGATATACTATATGCCAATTTACATGCAATGTTTAGAACTGAATAAGTAATTACCATTACCCTAGCTATCCTTCCCTTTTGGCTCTGATATTTCTATGGTGGCTTGGTAGGGTCCTAACTAGAGTCTTGACCAAGTTTCATTTGAAACAAAGTTCATTTTAGCCTTGTACAAATAAAAGCCTATTTGGTCAATATTAGAGTCTCTAAGAAATTCCAGGGGTTTTCATGGTGCCAACCATTACTTTCTGGAAACTAGAATTTGAGATGGTTCTAATGGAATTGGTTTCATGTCATTTGAAGAATTCTAGATGAAGTTATGCCCTAAACAAGAATTGAGAAAATCTGAAAAATGTTTCTGTACATTTTTTCTATTTTCCCTGGGCAGTTCAATTAATCACACCATTAGGGGGACTAAATAAACTTGAATGGGTCTGAAAATTTTACTGTGACTCAAGGATTTTCCAATGAACCTCCCAGCCAAATTTTATATTTTTTCATAAAGGAATTCTCCAGATAAAATTCCTATCAGTTTAAATTTTAGGGAATTAATTCTGGAAAACTATTAAGTTTCATGAGCTGAAATTTGTGTTGCTGGAAGGTACTGAAACATCTGAGTTCAGCAAAATTTAGTTCACTAAATTTGGAGCTCCCTAGCAAAAGTCGCATGCATTTGAAGTTTGAACTAAAACTAGAAAAGTCCCACCCCGCATCTTCTTCCCTGCGCGCGCGCCTAACCCCGCGGCGGTGATTTCCGGCGATGTCGGTCGGAAGGACTTTCCCCGCCTCCTCTAGGGCCAAACCTTGCAGACTCTACCTTTTTGGACCCGAGGAACTCATCCCCGGGATCAGCCCGGTCTCCTGGCGGCCGGAAACCACTCGGCGACGAGCCACCGTTACGGCTTAACTCCGGCGATGTCTCCTGGACCCTACCCAGGCT
Source organism: Neostapfia colusana (assembly GCA_030760725.1). Classification (NCBI taxonomy): domain Eukaryota; kingdom Viridiplantae; phylum Streptophyta; class Magnoliopsida; order Poales; family Poaceae; genus Neostapfia; species Neostapfia colusana. The sequence goes on from JASWHV010000003.1 coordinate 32,460,444, forward strand.
CACCTCAAGAAATTCTTGGCCCTACAGCTCCATGGTGAACTACTGAGCACGGACATGGTGCTAGCTCACCGTGGAAACGGCCGGAACTATGGGTTCACCGTCGACCTAGGCCCGATATCGGCGGCGGCTTGAAAAACTCGACAACCAGAGGCTATACGCGATGGTTCTTTGTACTTTTTGATTCTGGATGGCTGTGTAAAGGTGTAGATCACGTGTGTAGCTCGGTATACCCGGTGATGAGCTAATACCCGTGAATTTTAGGATTTGGGGTGGCTCGATCCTAAGAACACCGAAACTTTCCCGGGGAAATTCTCCCCCGACAGCGCATGAAACAATGAACGGTTTGGACTAGCAGGACAAGCACCTTAGGTCGGTTATTTCTTGTGTTGATCGTCGGGCACGATGAGCCCTGTGTTGCCCGCACGTCGGCAATCAGAGAGAGACGAACTCGGAGCGAGTTGCTTCGGTGGTGTGCGGGCAGAACAGAGAACTGTGTGAGGGGAGAAACGGAGCACGGCAGGAGCACACGTTTTATCCCTTCGGTCAGTGATCTCCCCCACCCACCGAGCAAGAGCTGGCCTGGCTGAGGCAGTCGGGCACCGACGTCGGGAGCTGTCAGGCGCGCGCTCTCGCTCGAGTAAAGATCAGCCGAGTATACTTCCGTGTTAAGGCTACTGACAAGTGGGACCCTCCCCTCTAATTCGTTTTCTGATTTTCATTTCTGTTTTCACTGAAAAGATCCCAGCTACTCACAATTGAATGAAAGAATTGGCCCCAAAGTCATGGTTTGAATTTGATCTCTACAATTTGAAACTGGTTTGGCTAAATTTGCTACACATTTGAACTGAAATTCAAATTCAGTTTTGAATTAATGCAAATTTAGCTCCCGACAAGATGAAGTCCAATGGGGATGAAAATTGGTGGACTAACTCAGAAAAATGTGCTGAGTTTGAATATGAAGCCGACTTTTGAATTCAAGTGATGAAAGTGGCTGCAATTTGAATTTGCATTCAAATTGGCCCCTTTTTGAATTGTCTCCAAAAGTGCCTCAAAAAGTATTGGATTTGCGGGAAATTTGGCCTGAGCCTTTCCAAGAATATATAAGGTCTAGGGCTGAGCTCAACCTTTCATTTTTATGTATAGAAATCCTATTTCTTGGAAGACAGGGCTTTCCCTTCTAATCACCTTTTTGATGGTGGTTACTTGCTCTTCACAAGTGTCCATGAGATATCCATCACAAGAGGTGTGGTGTTGTGAGGTGATGAACAATTTTTTGCAAGTCCCTTTCTTGGGCATTTACATCCCTCCCTCCTTAAAAGAATCTCGTCCCGAGATTACAAAAGAAGAGACAGCGACGTAATAGGAACTCACCCGTGCTGAGACGCCATGAACTCCGGGTAGTTTGAGCAAAGAAATTCCTTGCTCTCCCACGTCGCTTCTTCGGCAGTGTGGTTGCTCCAGAGTATCTTGTAGAACCACAGCGTTCGGCTACGTGTGGTACGAACCTTCTCATCAATAATTGCCACCGGATATTCATCATACATCAAATCCGGTTGCAGCTCGCCGACGTCTTCGGTGGGAACAGCAGCCGTATACTTCAGACATTTTCGCAGTTGTGAAACATGGAAAACGTTGTGAACCCCAGCTATAGATGCCGGTAGCTCCAGTCTATACGCCACTGGTCCACACTTGTCGGTGATGGCATAGGGTCCAATGAATCGGGGAGCGAGTTTCCCCTTCACGCCGAACCGGTGCACGCCTTTCATCGGAGATACACGGAGGTACACGTGCTCCCCGACGTCAAAGTGCAGTGGCCTACACCTCTTATTAGCGTAGCTTTTCTGCCGGGATTGAGCAGCCTTCAAGTTGGCTTCAATCATCCGAACACGCTCTTCGGCGTCGTTCACCTCATCAACCCCAAATGTGACCCTTTCACCGGACTCGCACCAGTTCAATGGGGCGCGGCATTTATGACCGTAGAGAGTCTCATAGGGTGCCATCTTGATACTCGCTTGATAGCCATTTTTGTAAGAGAATTCCGCCAGCGGTAGATGATCATCCCAATTTCTACCATGGTGGATGACACACGCTCTCAACATGTCTTCTAGTACTTGGTTCACCCTCTCAGCCTGTCTATCTGTCTGAGGGTGATAGGCGGAGCTTCTAATCAGCTTAGTACCCAAAGCAGCATGCAACTGCTCCCAGAAACGAGATACAAATAGTGCCCCTCGGTCTGAGACTATGGTCTTAGGTACTCCATGCAAGCATAGGATTCTTGCAATATACAACTCCACATATCTGTTGGCATGGAAATGTGTATGCACGGGAATGAAGTGGGCTGACTTGGTCAATCGATCAACGATTACCCAAATGGAATCATGCTTGTCGGAAGTCAGGGGTAACCCCACAATGAAATCCATGCTCACATCTTCCAATTTCCATGCTGGAATTTTCAGGGGATGCAGCAGCCCTGATTTCCTCATATGATCAGCTTTCACTCGTATACACGTATCACACTCGGATACGTACTTCGCCACTTCCCGCTTCATCCGTGTCCACCAAAATTTCTTTTTCAATTCTTGGTACATTTTGTTGCTGCCCGGATGAATGGAGTATTTAGACAAGTGAGCTTCATCAAGAATCTTCTTCCTCAGCTCCATATTCCGGGGTACGACTATGCAGTCATTGAACCACGGCATCCCCTCATCATCCTTCCGGAAACATTTGATTTCCCCGTTGTCTATCTGTGACGCCCCTGTTCTGAGCGAGAACCTCTCGGAACTGAGACTGATGCGTATGTGTGCCCAGGATGTTCATCACACATACACATATAATCCACAAACTGAATTCATAATATATATAACCATGAATGAATAGATTCAAGTACTTTATTACATCAATCTCTATTGCAGCGGAAGTCTATCTTAGCCGCGGAAGTCTTATTCTAGCAGCGGAAGTCTTCTAAACTATTGCGGAAGCAACTAAGCAGCAGCAGCGGCTCCATCTCTACTCCATCCCCACAGGCAAGTTGACGGTGGATCACACTCCTAATACTCCATGTGGTCTTCATAGTACTCCTCTCCTGTTGCTGATGATGTATGATAATGCAAGTTTGAGTACATGATGTACTCAGCAAGTGCGGGAAAATATGATATGTAGATCACAGCAAGGTAGTTATACAAGGCTCATTGCATAAAAGCAAAGTTTATTTCACAAACCACGATAAAAACAGCAACTAGCTTTAAATGAATGTAATCCCAACATGTATTTAAACATCAACATACCTCCATCATGATTCACCTCTTTTCATGTCTCTTTCAGACATTTATCTTTCTCAACATTGCTCATGAATACCATCTCGTATTCACTACCATCTCATGAATACCATCTCGTATTCACTACCATTTCGTCTCATATTCCATTCCCGTCCCATTCCGAACCAATGCTCATTGCCATGACTCAACAGTCATGCAACCAATCTCATTACCCGACTCAACAGTCCCGAAAACCAAACCATAACCAACCAATAACCAATCCAAAAACCATAACCTCCCAATAACCATCCCATCTAATCATGGAAGTTGTTCAGGCGCTCGTGACCGTAAGCTCGGCTATCATGATAGTTTTAGACTCTGCAGAGTTTGTACCACTCTACCCACAAGTTTGTGATTTCGTCACCCATCGGCGACTGCAGAACCTCCATTATACCAGTACACAACCATCGGTGTATGGCCAAGAGATTACAAAATAGCCTTTTCAAAGGGGCTACTAGATGTATGGACTCACTAAGGTTTCACCAGCAGGCTAGAATCTCCAATTCTCCCACCCACGGGCCCCCTCTTGTGCCATGCAGTTCCCAGGGCAGTCCTCACTCGACTCCCATTCTCCGCGCCTTCCACGGTCCATAACAATCTAGTAACTTACCTAATTACTCAGCTAAGCCGCACCCATACTTGGCCTTGTGGTGGCACTATTATCCTGGCATGTGCTCGCATGAACCGGTCCTTAGATCTACGGCAAGTAACCACCATCTCATTCTACCTCATTCACAAACCAAGCTTGCCTAGATCTCCCTCCGATTCATGTTCATTAACAATATCCGTTTCTCATTATTCACATGAGTGCAGTTAGCTAAACACATCTATCTCGCTTCCTGTATCCCATGGACTCAGCGAAGCATAAAAGCAAAAACCATACCCGACTCATTAACTTTACCGGTGACAAGGGTGGTTAACTAAACTAGTAAACTTCTATGAAAGGGTTTCCCATCATGTTGACTCAAGCACACACACCTTTTCGCAAACAAAACAGTTTTCCAAAAACATGGGATCAATATGGTCAAGGGGCACTTGCCTTGTTCTTGCGGCTTCTGTTGCTCTGGGATCTCGAAACCTTGTTGTTGCGGCTCGTCGTAGATAGCTCCCTGAGCTTGTCCTTCTATTTACGATCACGCACATACAATATATATAGCAATCAATAACCATGCACAAACTTTACTCAAGATGCGATGGTTCATATGCATGCTAATCCTATGGTGCAGTTTAGTTTGTATGTTTTCATGCATGTTTAATAGTTTTGCATGGGGTTTTACGATGAACAGAGGTGTAGAGATCAAATGTGGACATGGCGATGATTTTGACTCAAGATCTAGATCAGACCGATCAACACGTGATCTGTCCATGAAAAAGCTTCTGTTCGAAAGGATCGAAGAGAACAGATGCAAAGAAAACGTGATGACGTCGTAAGGTGGTAATGGAGACCTACCTTACTTCCTTCGGCTCCTTCCTCTAGCGAAGCAGGACATCGGCTCTCCTCCGGTGATGGCGATCGTGTCTGGGCTCGTCGGTGGTCTCTCCGGTGGTCAAACTCCGGCAAAGGGGTTTAGCTCGGCGAGTTTGGGGCCAGAGATTCTAAGATATCGGCTTAGAAAAGATGTTACGACCAAGGGGTTGTTTCCGGTTCTATTTATAACCGGGAAGAGAAGAGTCCTAATCTGATTGGAATTCGAATAAGAGTCCTATTCAAATTGTTTTTGAATCTTAACAACTTATCTTCAATTGATTTGGTGCGGTAGCAACGTGGAAATCGTGTCGGTTTCCTTCCGTGTCGGTATTCCCGTGCGTACAGAAGCAAAAACCGCTTCAAATCTCGTAACCTTCACGGTGATGAGCTCCGGAGGCTCCACGTGTCCTGCTGGGACCTGGGCTCCCTTTTCCGTAGAGACAAGCTGCGGTTGTGCCGCGTGTCAGGCGGGCGAGACCTCCCTCTTCCTCAGAGGCGAGCTCCGCGTGCGCCACGCGTTCTGGCGGGCGGGACCTCCCTCTCCCTCAGAGGCGAGCTCCGGGTGCAACACGTGTCCCACGGGGTCAGACCTCGCCCCTTCCGCAGAGATGAGCCCCGAGCCTGCCACATAGTCAATTAGCGGCGGACCTCTCCCCCTTTGCGGGGATGAGCTCCGAAGGCGCCACGTGGCCAGCGGGCCGCGGAGTTGTCTTCGGCGCTCTCTGTGGATTGGATTTGGCTATTTTTTATTCTTTCTCTGTTTCCACTTCTTTTTAAAATGCTTTCTTTATATAAAATATGATTGCATACAGAAATCAAAATTGAGGGTGTCACAAATCTACCCCTCTTAAATTGAATCTCGCCCTCGAGATTTGCTAGTGGAGAATAGATGAGGGAATTCTGCCTTGATGTCTTCTTCACGCTCCCATGTGGCTTCAGCTTCTGTGTGATGGCTCCATTGTACCTTGCACCATCGTATCACTTTGTTCCTCGTGACCCTTTCCTTTACGTCCAAAATTCGGACAGAGTGCTCTGCATAGGTCAGATCCTCTTGAAGTTCAAGTTCATCCATTGGTATTTGCTCTTCTGGTACTCTCAAGCACTTCTTGAGCTGGGATACATGAAACACGTCATATACGTCGGAGAGGTGCATTGGGAGCTCTTGTTGATAGGCTACTTCTCCTCGCTTGCCCAAAATCTTAAATGGCCCGATATAGCGAGGTGCTAGCTTGCCTTTGACATTGAAACGTCGTTGGTATGACACCCTCACCTCGGGTGTCAGCATATGTTCATGTTATGAGGAAGAAAAATATTTTAAGAAAAGAAGGAACAGAGACAAGTATCAAAAGGATAGCCAATAAAGCTCTCCGAGAGCGCCGAAGGCAACTTCCACGGCCAGAAGACCATGTGGCGTGTTCGGAGCTCATCCCCGAGAAATTTGGGAGAGGTCCGCCGCTAAACTAGCTACGTGGCAGGCTCGGGGGTCACCTCCGCAGTTGAAAAGAGGTCCGACCCTGTGGGACACGTGCTGCCCGCGGAGATAGCCTCTGCGGAAGAAGCAAAGGCATTTTTCATAGGTCACGTGTCATCCCCGGAGCTAGTCCTCGTGGAAATAAGAGGACCAGTCGCGGGGGATATGTGTCAATCTCGGAGCTCATCTCAGAGAAGTCCGGATCTATCGAACACGTGTCGCCACCGGAGCTTATCACCGGAAGGTCCGTCGCAGCTAAACACGTGTCGACCTCGGGGCATGTCCCTGAGGAAAGGAGAGCGGAAAGACCGGCACCCATACGTGGCGTGCGCGGAGCTCACCTCCGAAGAAGAGGGAGGTCTCGATCGATTGACACGCGGCAACCGGAGCTCGTCTCTGCGGACGAGGAGATACCAGGCTCGGAGGACACGTGGAGCTTCCGGAGATCATCATCACGGAGGTAACGAGTTCTGGAGCGGCTGTTATGCGTAAGGACACCGGTACGCAACAGAAACCGATCTAAACTCCACAATGTTACCGAAGATAAGACGTCAGGATCTAACAAAGATCTGAATAAGACTCTTATTCGGGATCCAATCAGATTAGGACTCTTCTCTTCCCGATTATAAATAGAACCCAAAACCTCTGGCCGAAACCACAAACCTCTCTTTCAACTCCTGAGCCGATGACTTGGAGCCCTAGCCCTAACTCGCCGAACATCGCCGAAGCGGAACAAGGAAGATCACCATAGAAGAACCGAGCGGTCTGAGAAGGACCTCGAAGACAAGAAGAGCGTGAGGTAGGACTTCGATACCACCTTACGACATCATTGTGTTCATCTTGCATCTGTTCTTCAATTCCTTTCGAACAGAAGTCTTCTCGTGGGCAGATCACTCGATGATCAGTTTGATGTAAAGACAAGATCTTCGCCACGATCATCTTTGATCTGAACACTTCTGACCATGCAAGCCATGCAAGAACACCAGATCAATCTAATAGAACTTATCGTAGGATAGCATGCATGTGCATCATCGCATCTAGTTTAGGGTTTGTGCATGATATTGATTGCTGTGAATTTGTATGCACGTAAATCCTACATAACAGGACAAACTTAGGAAGCTGTCTACGATGAGCTGCAGCAACAATGTGTTGAGAATCAAGAACAACCGGAACCGCAAGAACAAGGCAAGTGCTCCTTGACCATGTTGATCCTATGCTTTGGGTAAAACTATTCTGTTTTGCGAAAAGGTGTGTGTGCTGAGTCAAACATGATGGGAAACCTTTTTATAGGAGTTTACTAGTTTTGGTTAAATCACCCTTGTCGCCTGAGAAGTTTATGAGTCGGGTATGGTTTTTGCTTTATGCTTCGCTGAGTCTCTGGGATCGGGAAGCGAGATAGATGTGTCTAGCTAACTGCACTCGTACTGATAATAAGTAACTGATGAGGTTAATGAACATGGATCGGAGGGAGATCTAGGCAAGCCTGGGTTTGTGAATGAGGTAGCATGAGATGGTGGTTTTACTTGCCGTAGATCTAAGGACCGGTTCATGCATGCACATGCCAGGATAACAGTGCCACCACAAGGCCAAATATGGGTGCGGCTTAGCTGAGTAATTAGGTAAGTTGCTAGAGTGTTATGGACTGTGGAAGGCGCGGGGAATGGGAGTCGAGTGAGGACTGCCCTGGGAACTGCATGGCACAAGTGGGGGCCTGTGGGTGGGAGAATTGGAGATTCTAGCCTGCCGGTGAAACCTTAGTGAGTCCATACATCTAGTAACCCCTTTGTAAAGGCTATTTTGTGATCTCTTGGCCATACACCGACGGATGTGTACTGGTATAATGGAGGTTCTGCAGTCACCGACGGGTGACGAAATCACAAACTTGTGGGTAAAGAGGTACAAACTCTGCAGAGTTATTAAAACTATCATGATAGCCGAGCTTACGGTCACGAGCACCTGGCTAAACTGCCATGATTAGATGGGATGGTTACTGGGATGGTTATTGGAATGGTTATTGTGAAGGTTCTTGGTTATGGTTATTGATTATGGTTTGGTTTGGGACTGTGGAGTCCGGGAGATGAGATGGTTGCATGACTGATGGGTCATGACATGAGATTGGTCTTGGTGCGAGACATGGTTGTTTTATGAGGAGAGATGGTAGCGAATACGAGGAGGTATTCGTGAGTATGAATAAAAGATTGGTTAATGTTCGGATGGAACACGGGAAGTGATGGAGGTATGTTGGTAATTTAATACATGTTGGGATTACATTTAAACTTAAGTTGTTGTTTTATCATGGTTTTTACAGAACTGCTTTTCTGCAAATAAACCTTTTATGCCTACCTTGTTTATGAGCTGCATATCATGTGTTTTCCCGTACTTGCTGAGTACATTATTGTACTCAAACTTGCATTATTATTTCTTCATCAACAGCAAGAGAAGACCACTATGAAGACCAAGTAGAGCATTATGGCGTGTGATCTGTTCTCAACCTTGCCTGTGGAGGGAGTAGAGATGGAGCCACTTCTGCTTAGTTTTGCTTCCACACTAGTTTTTGCTTCCACATTTAAATAAGGACTTTCGCTGCATAAAATTAAGATTTCCGTTGTAAGCATGAGTCCAAGACTCATGAGGTGTTGTAACAAACTCTGTTATTCGTGGTAATATATAATCTGAATTCAGTTTGTGGAACGAATGTGTATGTGTGATGAACATCCTGGGCACACATATGCATTAGTTCTCGGTTCCGTGGTTTTCCACAGAATTGAGGGCGTCACAGATTGGTATCAGAGCCACGGGTTGATAGCAGGTTACACACCTAGATAGGGATCTTAGATTGATATTAGAGCCACGGGTTAACAACAAGTTACACCCCTAAATAGAAGTCACAGGTAGCTAAGCCACGCTGACCAAAGGAAGCGCCCTAGGGTGAATAGCCTAGGTTGGCCTTTAAAACCACCTTAACATAGGAAACCATCCTTGAATAGGAGTTGAGTGGGCCCTTGTGATGATTATTTGTGAATATGTGCTTAGTGTGAGTTGTGGGACGTCTCAAAAACGTTGTCCATATCCACACGTAAGAAGAAGGAGGTGTGAGATGTTTCGGCACTTGCTCACATCCTCATAAGGGCTAATATATATAGCCTAACTCACCTTGATGCATATAGTTGAAAGGACCTACCTAACTTTCTAACCTTCTATTCTATTTCGTACTCTCTCACAGATGGTGAGAGGAAACGCCAGCCGAAGGAACATCCAGGAAGATGACCACGAGGAAGTTCCTGCTAATCCCGGAACTGGCGAAAACAACCTAGAAAGGTTGATGGCCATGCAAAACCAGCTTATGCAAACCATGATCCAAACTTTGGGTCAGTTGCAAGCCAACCAACACCCCGTTCCGGCACCACCGCCACCACCACCGCCGGCTCATAACAGGTTGGGAGAGTTCATGAGGACTCGACCACCCACCTTTGCTCAAGCAAGCGATCCAATGGAGGCCGATGACTGGTTGAAATCCATAGAGAAGAAGCTTGCCATTGTACAGTGCAACGACCGAGAGAAGGTTCTCTTTGCGTCGCACCAACTGATGGGAGCAGCTGCTGACTGGTGGGATGCCTTGAGCAACGCCCATGCCAACCCGGAGACAATCACTTGGACTGAGTTCAAGGAAAGTTTCCGCTCCCACTATATCCCTGTTGGCGTAATGATGCTCAAGAGGCAGGAGTTTGAAGGTCTCCGCCAAGGGCAGAAAAGTGTGAACGAATATCTCAACAAGTTCATACAACTGTCCCGGTATGCCCCCCAAGATGTCAACTCAGATCAGAGGAAGCAGTACCTGTTCATGAGAGGGTTGAACAATGAGATCCAAGTTTGCTCCTCAACAATGACTACGTAAGCTTCCAGAAGCTGGTTGATAAGGCTATTGTGGTTGAAAACAAGATCCGGGAGATCGAGCGAGAATGCAAGAGGAAGATCCCATACCAGCCCCAAGGGAGCATCGTACGACCTAGATACATGCCCCCTGCACCGCAGTATGGATCGACCACTCCTACGAACCGCCCTGGTCAGCCACCATAGCAACGGTTCGTTGCACCGGCACCTCGTGTGCCCATGCCTCCTGCGCCCCGGCCTAACAATGGCGCTCCTGTTCAAAACCCCCGCCCCAACGTACCTGCTGCTGTAGGCAACAGGGCATGCTTTGCATGCAGGGAAGTAGGCCACTTCGCTAACCAGTGCCCGAAGCGAGGCCCTGGACAGCAAGGGAACGTGCCCCAACAGAACCAGCGACCAAACGGAGGGGACAACCAAGGGAACCGTGGACCACAGAACTATGCTCGTGGCCACGTTAATCATGTCACTGCTGAGGAAGAACAACAGGCTGAGGACGTCGCAATTGGTATGTTCCTTGCCAACTCCAACCCAGCCACCATTTTATTTGATTCCGGAGCATCACATTCCTTCATATCGTCCAAATATGTTGCCAAACATCATCTACCCGTATCCCACTTAGAATGTGCTATGTTAGTTAATTCACCCGGAGGAGAAATGAGGACTAGTATAGTATGTCCTAAGGTAAGCTTTAAAATAAGGGGGGTAGACTTCCTTGCCAACCTTATTGTCTTGGACTCCCACGGGATTGACATCATACTCGGAATAGACTGGTTAAGCAAGCACAATGGAGTAATCCAATGCTGAGAGAAGCGTGCAGTTGACAAACGAACACGGTATCGGTGTCGAGTTTGAGTCAGCCCAGCAAGCAACCGAACGGGCGGATTTGAACCATGTTGAAGGAGTAGCATTGGACAACATTCCAGTGGTTCAGGAATTTTCGGATGTGTTCCCGGAAGAACTTCCAGGTATGCCACCTGACCGGGACATCGAGTTTGCCATAGATCTGGTACCTGGAACTGCACCCATAGATAAGAGACCATATAGGATGCCCGTCAACGAGTTAGTTGAACTAAAGAAGCAAATTCAAGAACAGTTGGAGAAGGGTTTTATCCGTCCAAGTTCGTCACCATGGGGAGCCCCGGTACTCTTCGTGGACAAGAAGGACGGAACCCAAAGAATGTGCGTGGACTACAGGTCTCTCAACGAGGTAACAATCAAGAATAAATACCCTCTGCCCCGTATAGAGGACCTGTTCGATCAAATGAAAGGAGCCCAAGTGTTCTCCAAGATTGATCTTCGGTCGGGATATTTCCAGCTGAAGATTAAGCCCTCCGATGTACCTAAGACAGCCTTTCGGACGCGGTATGGTTCATATGAATATACCGTTATGTCTTTTGGATTGATGAATGCACCTGCATACTTCATGTACCTTATGAATAAGGTTTTCATGGAGTACTTGGACAAGTTCGTCGTGGTTTTCATCGACGACATTATGGTGTATTCAAAAAGTAAGGAGGAGCATGAAGAACATCTGAGATTGACCTTGTAGAAGTTGCGAGAGCATCAGTTGTATGCCAAGCTCAACAAATGTCAATTTTGGATAAAAGAAATATCCTTCCCAGGCCACATCATCTCCAAAGAAGGGGTATCAGTTGATCCTGGAAAGGTGAGAGATGTTCTAAAGTGGAACCAACCAAAGAGCGTGAGGGATATTTGAAGTTTCCTTGGGATGGCAGGATACTATCGGCGCTTCATTAAAAACTTCTCTAAGATAGCAAAACCTATGACGGAGTTATTAATGAAGGGAAAAGTCTTTCAATGGACACAAGCCTGCCAAGAAAGTTTTGAGGAACTCAAGAAAAGGCTAACCACAACACCAGTTCTAGTATTGCCAGACGTAAGCAAGAGCTTTGACATATATTGTGACGCATCTAGACAAGGGCTCGGGTGTGTACTCATGCAGGAAGGACAAGTGGTAGCCTATGCCTCACGACAATTAAAGAAGCACGAGCTTAACTATCCTACGCATGATTTGGAGTTAGCAGCAGTGGTGCATGCATTGAAGATTTGGAGACATTATATCCTTGGTCATCGATGTGAGATCTATACGGATCAGAAAAGCCTCAAGTACATATTTACACAAACGGACTTGAATTTGAGGCAACGTCGATGGTTAGAACTCATCAAGGATTATGATGTAGGAATCAACTACCACCCCAGGAAGGCCAATGTAGTAGCTGACGCATTGAGCAGAAAGGGAGCATGCCACCAACTCACGGTTCGGGAGCTACCACCCGAACTACGTAAGGAGTTCGAACGGTTACACCTCAGATTCTTGAATAACATGGAAATAATGGAGATCCACTCCTCATTGGAGCAAGAAATAAGAAAGGGACAAGCAACGGACGAGGGGATCAAGGAGATCAAGGAGAGAATCCGACAAGGGATAGAGAAGGATTTCAAGGAGGATGAAAAGGGTATGCTTTGGCTAGGAAAAAGGATTTGTGTGCCAAACATAAGACACCTTCGCGACATGATATTGAAGGAGGCACATGATTCACCCTATTCCATACATCCAGGGAGAACCAAAATGTACAAGGACTTGAAAACTTGCTATTGGTGGGATGGTATGAAGAGGGATATAGCCGAATACGTTGCCCTATGCGACACATGCCAACGGGTAAAAGCCGAACATCAAAAACCCGCTGGGTTGTTGCAACCTTTGAAAATACCTGAATGGAAATGGGAGGACATCAGTATGGACTTTATTGTCGGATTGCCAAGAACTCAGTCAGGATACGACTCCATCTGGGTCATTGTGGACCGGTTGACAAAAACCGCCCATTTTCTTCCGGTAAAGACCAGTTACAACGTTACACAGTTGGCAGAGTTGTACATGGAGCAGATCATGTTCCGTCATGGAGTTCCGAAGAGGATAGTCTCAGATCGAGGTTCTCAGTTTACCTCTAGATTCTGGAGGAAGCTGCAGAAAGCCATGGGTACACGACTGGATTTTAGCTCCGCCTATCACCCACAAACAGATGGGCAAACCGAGAGGACGAACCAAATTTTGGAGGACATGCTGAGAGCTTGCGCCTTGAAACGTGGGCGTAGTTGGGATAGGAGTTTACCGTATGCCGAGTTCTCCTATAACAACAACTATCAAGCTAGCTTGAAGATGTTGCCTTTTGAAGCCTTATATGGTAGACGGTGTAGAACGCCGCTGTTCTGGAACGCGACTGGAGAGAACCAGGTATTTGGACCCGAAGTACTACAAGAGGTTGAAAAGCAAGTCCAAACAATACGAGAAAACTTAAAGGCTGCTCAGTCACGACAGAAAGGCTATGCGGACAATAGGCGTAGGAAGTTGACCTTTGAAGTAGGAGACTTCGTATACCTTAAGGTATCGCCTATCCGAGGCCAACGATGTTTTAACATCAAGGGCAAACTAGCACCTCGCTACATCGGACCATTTAAGATTTTGGACAAGCGAGGAGAAGTAGCCTACCAACTAGAGCTCCCAAACCTACTCTCCGACGTACATGACGTGTTTCATGTATCCCAGCTCAAGAAGTGCTTGAGAGTACCAGAGGAACAAGTGTCAATGGGAGAACTTGAACTTCAAGAGGACCTGAATTACGCAGAACACCCTGTCCGAATCCTGGATGTAAAGGAAAGGGTCACCCGAAACAAAGTGATTCGATGGTGCAAGGTACAATGGAGCCATCACACTGAAGCTGAAGCCACATGGGAACGTGAAGAGGATATCAAGGCAGAATTTCCCCATCTATTTCCCACTAACGAATCTCGAGGGCGAGATTCAATTTAAGGGGGGGTAGATTTGTGACACCCTCACCTCGGGTGTCAGCATATGTTCATGTTTTATGAGGAAGAAAAATATTTTAATAAAAGAAGGAACAGAGACAAGTATCAAAAGGATAGCAAATAAAGCTCTCCGAGAGCGCCGAAGGCAACTTCCACGGCCAGAAGACCACGTGGCGTGTTCGGAGCTCATCCCCGAGAAATTTGGGAGAGGTCCGCCGCTAAACTAGCTACGTGGCAGGCTCGGGGGTCACCTCCGCAGTTGAAAAGAGGTCCGACCATGTGGGACACGTGCTGCCCGCGGAGATAGCCTCTGCGGAAGAAGCAAAGGCATTTTTCATAGGACACATGTCATCCCCGGAGCTAGTCCTCGCGGAAATAAGAGGACCAGTCGTGGGGGATATGTGTCAATCTCGGAGCTCATCTCAGAGAAGTCCGGTTCTATCGAACACGTGTCACCACCGGAGCTTATCACCGGAAGGTCCGTCGCAGGTAAACACGTGTCGACCTCGGGGCATGTCCCTGAGGAAAGGAGAGCGGAAAGACCGGCACCCATACGTGGCGTGCGCGGAGCTCACCTCCGAAGAAGAGGGAGGTCTCGATCGATTGACACGCGGCAACCGGAGCTCGTCTCTGCGGACGAGGAGATACCAGGCCCGGAGGACACGTGGAGCTTCCAGAGCTCATCATCACGGAGGTAACGAGTTCTGGAGTGGCTGTTATGCGTAAGGTCACCGGTACGCAACAGAAACCGATCTAAACTCCACAATGTTACCGAAGATAAGACGTCAGGATCTAACAAAGATCTGAATAAGACTCTTATTCGGGATCCAATCAGATTAGGTCTCTTCTCTTCCCGATTATAAATAGAACCCAAAACCTCTGGCCGAAACCACAAACCTCTCTTTCAACTCCTGAGCCGACGACTTGGAGCCCTAGCCCTAACTCGCCAAACATCGCCGAAGCGCAACAAGGGAGATCACCGTAGAAGAACCGAGCGGTCTGAGAAGGACCTCGAAGACAAGAAGAGCGTGAGGTAGGACTTCGATACCACCTTACGACATCATTGTGTTCATCTTGCATCTGTTCTTCAATTCCTTTCAAACAGAAGTCTTCTCGTGGGCAGATCACTCGATGATCAGTTTGATCTAAAGACAAGATCATCGCCATGATCATCTTTGATCTGAACACTTCTGACCATGCAAGCCATGCAAGAACACCAGATCAATCTAATAGAACTAATCGTAGGATAGCATGCATGTGCATCATCGCATCTAGTTTAGGGTTTGTGCATGATATTGATTGCTGTGAATTTGTATGCACCTAAATCCTACATAACAGGACAAACTCAGGAAGCTGTCTACGACGAGCTGCAGCAACAAGGTTTTGAGAATCAAGAACAACCGGAACCGCAAGAACAAGGCAAGTGCTCCTTGACCATGTTGATCCTATGCTTTGGGTAAAACTATTCTGTTTTGCGAAAAGGTGTGTGTGCTGAGTCAAACATGATGGGAAACCTTTTTATAGGAGTTTACTAGTTTTACTTAAATCACCCTTGTCGCCTGAGAAGTTTATGAGTCAGGTATGGTTTTTGCTTTATGCTTCGCTGAGTCTCTGGGATCGGGAAGCGAGATAGATGTGTCTAGCTAAATGCACTCGTACTGATAATAAGTAACTGATGAGGTTAATGAACATGGATTGGAGGGAGATCTAGGCAAGCCTGGGTTTGTGAATGAGGTAGCATGAGATGGTGGTTTTACTTGCCGTAGATCTAAGGACCAGTTCATGCATGCACATGCTAGGATAACAGTGCCACCATAAGGCCAAATATGGGTGTGGCTTAGCTGAGTAATTAGGTAAGTTTCTAGAGTGTTATGGACTGTGGAAGGCGTGGGGAATGGGAGTCGAGTGAGGACTGCCCTGGGAACTGCATGGCACAAGAGGGGGCCCGTGGGTGGGAGAATTGGAGATTCTAGCATGCCGGTGAAACCTTAGTGAGTCCATACATCTAGTAACCCCTTTGTAAAGGCTATTTTGTGATCTCTTGGCCATACACCGACGGATGTGTACTGGTATAATGGAGGTTCTGCAGTCGCCAACGGGTGACGAAATCACAAACTTGTGGGTAAAGAGGTACAAACTCTGCAGAGTTATTAAAACTGTCATGATAGCCGAGCTTACGGTCACGAGCACCTGGCTAAACTGCCATGATTAGATGGGATGGTTACTGGGATGGTTATTGGAATGGTTATTGGGAAGGTTCATGGTTATGGTTATTGATTATGGTTTGGTTTGGGACTGTGGAGTCCGGGAGATGAGATGGTTGCATGACTGATGGGTCATGACATGAGATTGGTCTCGGTGCGAGACATGGTTGTTTTATGAGGAGAGATGGTAGCGAATACGAGGAGGTATTCGTGGGTATGAATAAAAGATTGGTTAATGTTCGGATGGAACACGGGAAGTGATGGAGGTATGTTGGTAATTTAATACATGTTGGGATTACATTTAAACTTAAGTTGTTGTTTTATCATGGTTTTTACAGAACTACTTTTCTGCAAATAAACCTTTTATGCCTACCTTGTTTATGAGCTGCATATCATGTGTTTTCCCGCACTTGCTGAGTACATCATTGTACTCAAACTTGCATTATTATTTCTTCATCAACAGCAAGAGAAGACTACTATTAAGACCGAGTAGAGCATTATGGCGTGTGATCTGTTCTCAACCTTGCCTGTGGAGGGAGTAGAGATGGAGCCACTTCTGCTTAGTTTTGCTTCCGCATTAGTTTTTGCTTCTGCATTTAAATAAGGACTTCCGCTGCATAAAATTAAGATTTCCGCTGTAAGCATGAGTCCAAGACTCATGAGGTGTTGTAATAAACTCTGTTATTCATGGTAATATATAATCTGAATTCAGTTTGTGGAACGAATGTGTATGTGTGATGAACATCCTGGGCACACATATGCATTAGTTCTCGGTTCCGTGGTTTTCCACAGAATTGAGGGCGTCACAGTTGGCCTCGGATAGGCGATACCTTAAGGTATACGAAGTCTCCTACTTCGAAAGTCAACTTCCTTCGCCTATTGTCCGCGTATCCTTTCTATCGTGACTGAGCGGCCTTCAAGTTCTCCCGTATGGTTTGGACTTGCTTCTCAGCCTCTTGTAGCACTTCGGGTCCAAACACTTGGTTCTCTCCGGTCTCGTTCCAAAACAGCGGCGTTCTACACCGTCTACCGTACAATGCTTCGAAAGGTGACATCTCCAAGCTAGCTTGATAGCTGTTGTTATAGGAGAATTTGGCATACAGCTGTGGGGACCACCCCGTGGTTCACCCACTCCAAGATCGCATAGGGTGGTGCCGTACGATGCGGCACCCAACAGCACACACGAAAAGAATAAAGGATAACATACAAACTTTTATTTGATGTAAAACAGCGGAAGCCTTTTACAAAACCTAATTAACAGCGGAAGTTATATACATAGTTGCTCTCAAACCCTAACTAAGCAAAAGTGCAGCCGTCCAGCCCGGGGACGCTACACACTAGCAGCATGGAACCGGAGATCACGGCGGTGTGCATGGCTCCAGCTCGGCCGTGTACCCCGACGGGGGCATCGCCTCGTCCTCAGAACCTTCCTCATAACTCTCACCTGCACACAGCTCAAATATTGCAACCGTGAGCATGAAGGCTCAGCAAGTCTTAACCGTCAACCCTAGGCATGGAACTCTACGTGCAAGGGTATGTAAGATAGGAAATGAATTTGCAATAAAGACACACCTATAAGTTGATCCTTACTTTCAGTTTTATAGAAGCAGGTTCATGTGCCTTAGGCAGCCCTCACATCGGAAGTCCACAATCAAACAAGAAACGCTTTCCTCCGATGTGGAGATGCCCAAAGTGGAATATAAACTTAATTAGCTCTATATCTACAGCAATCAAGGTATTCAAGACATTAAGATCAATACAGCATTTTCAGTTGGCTTATTTCACTTCTTACTACGTCACAGCGCAGTGAACAAGCGGGTACTCAAATAACCGCGAGGGACGGTGATTGCAATCAAGACACACCCGGATAACACGTTGCATACACCCACTTTCAGAAGCGTGATTCCACACCCCTTCCTACTCTGTTGTATGCAACAACCTTTCAAAGGCAACCCAAATACCGAACCGGTCCATCCGTAATGGGTAGGAGGTCCCCGCGTGGAGCGTGACTGTGCCCACCGGCAGATTTACACCTTGCTACCCTCAACCCACTCCTATTTACGGTGGGGTAAGCCTCGACACCCAGGTTAACCAATTACATCGGTTTCCTGGTTCCCATATGCCAGTATGCATCCGGTACTGTTCGATACTTGTCCAGCAGGGCCGCACACGGACGGTCCTCAACCTACACCAACAGGGCTATGCACGTGAGACCTCTGCTCACTGCTTCCTATCCCCCCTGCTGGGTCTCATTTTCATAACTCAAGCCATTATCTACCTCTTTTCTTCCCGTGTGATAAGTACTATCTCGCGAGTAGCTTCTAACCACTCGACTTCTACCGAGATCCTATACATTAGCATGGCATTCTCTACTCGTCGGTTTGTAAACTACCCAACCCTTTATAGGATTTTAAGAGGCTATGCAAGTGGGGTTTCAGTCACCCTAACTCTAATGCAAACATTCAACCTAGACATAAATGATACAAATGAAGACTTTATAAAAGGTACTTAAGTGCAAACTGGGGCTTGCCTGGTTGCGAGTTAAACGGAAAGTCAGCTTCTGGTGGGAGGACGTCCAACGGCTCCGGCGTTCCTCAACTTCGGTCACTATTATGAAATGTAATAAAATACATGTATAAGTATTAAGGATTTATAAGAATTGGACTTCTACTCATAGCTACTGCTATTTAAAATCCTTAATTGGCTTTGGGATTTTTACAGTGGATACTATACTCTCTAAGGGTGATTTGAGCCAAAGTTGGAGACATGTCATTGCATAATGTAGTCTTTAAAATTCCTACAAGTACAATGCTTATCTGTATTTTGAGCCCAAATCAGGAGCTTTGACATAGCTAGAATTGGAAGATCTGTTTAGGGTCAGTCTCCATGGTTCTAACAAAATTTGTTTCACCATTTTTGGAGCTACCATCAGAGAGATATGATTTTTTGAACTTAAACAGGAGTTCTGAGAAAGCTTCTGTTTAAATTTGAATTTTCAAATAAAGGCTGAACTTGAGAAGGTAATTTGACCTAGCAAATATCCTCCAATGAAGACCAAATTTTTACTGGAGATCAGTATCTATGAAGAGGATTTGCTACCCAAATTTGAGAATATTTCATAAAGAATTGCTCCTGTAATAAATCCCTAAAGGATTTAATAAAAACAATTCTACAGAAATTCCTGGACATTTTCATAGTCAAAATTTGGTTTCTCTGTGAAGTACTCCTCACGAGGAACCCAACAAAATTGGTCTCACTCTTTTTGGAGTTTTCTACACAAAGTTATGGCCTTGTAAAGATCAGCTAATTCCTGGAATTATTTCTCTAATAGAAACTTCAAATAATTGGGCTGGGCCCACTGGTTTAATTCGGACCAGTCAGATTTTAGCAACACCGGAGGCTACGGGGTTATTCCCGCACAGCCGCACCAGATCCGGCGCCACAAACCGATCCTCGCACGAACCCGGAGGCTGACCGGTGGGACCGGCCCTCCTTCGTCTTCCTCGCGCTGCCCGCGCCTTCCGCGGCGGCGCACGCCGGCGAGGCTCGCCGGGACGGGATTCCTGTGGTCCAAACTTCGTCATACTCGCCGCCTGTGAGTTCTACACCGTGCTGAACACGATGGTGGGGCCGGGAGCCGATGACAATGGCCAGAAAGGTGCTTGCACCGGCGACCATGTCGAATCTTACTTCGGCGACCTCGCTCTCCCTCAACAGTGGGTCTTTCGGGCTAGGGTTAGCTCCAAAAGCACCAGTGTCCCATGGACATCCTCGACCCATAGCTCGCTCTCCCTGAAACCCACCGGAGAGGGGACCTCACCGGCGACCCGAGCCCGCAAAACTCCGGCGGTGACAAAAACTCGGTACCTGGCATCTCTACTTGATCGTTTGAGCTGTTAGGACTTCGGGAAGATGCGCAAGCATGTGCTGGAGCTACTCTAAGCTCATCTAGCGCGGAGCTACCCCGAGCACAACGAATTTTTGGTTAGACCGCGCACTACCCGTCGGTGTACCGTTTGGGGAAACGGTGAAATTCTTGCCATCGGTCCTAGCAAACGCTAAACGGCCTCCGGCTACACGACCAGGACATGTCCACGCACCTTTCTTGTATAGGAATTCGGGGGAGAGGGTGGCCGGTTGCTGCTGTCGATGGAGAGCCAGAACGGCGAGGTCCGGGCACCTTGAAGCTTTGGCGCCAATCAGCGTTTCTCGAGCAGTTCGGACCGGCAAACCTCGAAGGTGCTTTGGCAAAGGCTAGAGCACGTCCAGACGATGCTCTTTGCTGTGGAGCGCTCGAGCAATCGAGCTTGGAGGCTGTGGTGTGATCGGAAGGAACGGCGGCGGTATTCTGGACGAAAGGAAACGGCGGGGGCGCGAGTTATAGTAGGGGAAGAAGGAAAACAGCTCCGGCGCACCCTTTGCCGTGATCCAACCGAGCCACCGAGGCAGCAGGAGGTGGCACGGGCTCTCCCTCGGGCGCGGGTTCAACCGGGAGCTGGCGTGCTCCCGCTGTTCGACCGCCGTCGGCTGAGGCGGCAACTCCAGTGGGTGGCTCACAAATGGGCCCCACCTCCCCTCTTTGTTTAATCAACTTTTTCTGATATTTTCCCACCAGCAACTCAACATTAAAGACTTCACTTCAACCCCAAGTCATAGTTTGAATTTGCTGAATTCAAATAGTTTGAATTCGGGTGTGAAATTTGGATGTGGTTTGATTATTTGAATTTGAAAAGGAGTTTGAATTCTCCACTTTTATTGCCTCAAAAATATAGCAAACCAGCTCCAAAATTTCCAATTTTTGGCATGGCTGCTCATTCAAGGGTGGAGAACACATTTGTGAAACCAAATTTTCAAATTGAGGGAATTGGAATTTGAAACTGAATTTAAAATTCAGATTAGAGGGCTTCTCCTTTTAATCCCAAACAAATATTAAAACTCCTCCAAATGAGCTGAAATTTGGAAGGTTGAATATTTGGACTATGAAGATCCAAGTTGTGCATTTAGATCTCCATGTTTGGATGTTTTGGGAAGTCTAAACCCTCACTTTGAACTCACACTTATTATAATTCAAAGTTTTAATTCCCCTCATTTTTCATAAGTGTACATGAGCTGAATTTTTTTGCTACCACTTTTGGGGATTTTACATCCCTCCCCCCTTAAAAAGAATCTCGTCCCGAGATTCCAAAGAAAAAGCAAAGTGGAGAAAAACTTTACCGGGTATAGGATGATAGCAAGTCCGGATAATACGTGCGTAGATAATCCTCGCTTTCCCATGTCGCCTCATCAGCGGTATGGTTACTCCACAAGACCTTGTAGAACCCTAAGGTCCGGTTTCTTGTGGCACAAGTCTTTTCATCGATGATCCGGATTGGATACTCCGTGTACGTGAGGTCCGGTTGAAGAACTTCTATGTCTTCTGTGCGGACTTCAGCTGAGGGCTTGAGGCACTTTCTCAGCTGAGAGATGTGGAAGACGTTGTGAATGCCTGCGAGCGATGCCGGTAAATCTAAGCGATAAGCCACGGGTCCGCATCTTTCAATGACGGCAAACGGACCAATGAACCGTGGCGCAAGTTTACCCTTCACTCCAAAACAGTGAATTCCCTTC
Organism: Neostapfia colusana; assembly: GCA_030760725.1. Taxonomy (NCBI): domain Eukaryota; kingdom Viridiplantae; phylum Streptophyta; class Magnoliopsida; order Poales; family Poaceae; genus Neostapfia; species Neostapfia colusana. Next base: position 32,482,224 of record JASWHV010000003.1, read on the forward strand.
ATCGGAGACACACGGACATAAACATGGTCCCCGATGTCGAAGTGGAGAGGGCGGCGTCTCTTATCCGCATAGCTCTTCTGACGAGATTGAGCAGCCTTGAGATTGGCTTGTATTACCCGCACTCGTTCTTCAGCTTCATTCACGAGTTCAATGCCGTAGATGACTCGCTCGCCAGACTCGCACCAGTTGAGAGGTGTGCGACATTTCCGGCCGTAGAGAGCTTCATACGGCGCCATCTTGATGCTAGCTTGATAGCCATTGTTGTAAGAAAACTCCGCCAACGGAAAATGATCGTCCCAATTCTTGCCGTGGTGGATGGCATAAGCGCGTAGCATGTCTTCAAGCACTTGGTTCACCCGTTCAGTTTGACCATCTATCTGCGGATGATACGCGGAGCTTCGGATCAGTTTGGTCCCCAATGATGCGTGCAGCTGTTCCCAAAACCGAGAGACAAACAGCGCACCGCGATCTGAAATAATGGAGCAGGGAACACCGTGCAAACACAAGATCCTTGCAATATACAGCTCCGCATATTGCTTGGCCACGTACTTTGTATGTACGGGGATAAAATGAGCCGACTTGGTTAGTCGATCGACTATCACCCAAATCGAGTCATGCTTGTGAGACGTGAGAGGTAAACCAACAATGAAGTCCATTCTGATATCCTCCCACTTCCACGCTGGAATGTTCAACGGTTGCAGCTGTCCGGCTTTACGCATATGGTCGGCTTTCACCCGCCGACACGTATCACATTCGGATACGTATTTTGCGATTTCTCTCTTCATCCGTGTCCACCAAAACCTGGTTTTCAGATCCTGGTACATCTTGTTGCTGCCCGGATGAATAGAATACTTGGACAAATGAGCCTCGTCCAAGATTTTCTTCCGAAGCTTCATGTCACGGGGTACCACTATACGGTCTTTAAACCATAGAGTGTCGTGTTCATCTCTTCGGAAGCATTTCATTTCGCCATTCTCCATCCTTCTCCGAATGTGCGACATTCCCATGTCCTTCCTCTGAGCTTCCATAATCTCCTCTCTTATGGTTGGTATGAGAGCAAGATTATATAATGCCCCATATGGAACCAAGTACAGACTCGGCTCCTCCTCTTCAAGTGGGGTGATGGACAGATTGTTGACATGGAATTTGCGGCTAAAGGCATCGGCAACCACGTTTGCCTTTCCGGGATGGTAGTGAATCTCGATCTCATAATCTTTGATCAGTTCTAGTTATCTCCGTTGCCGCATATTCAACTCCTTTTGAGTGAATATATATTTTAGACTTTTATGGTTGGTGTAGAGGTGCACTAAGTTTTCAAGTAAGTAGTGCCTCCACATCTTCAATGCCAACACCACAGCAGCGAGCTCAAGGTCATGAGTCGGATAGTGCTGCTCGTGGTTACGAAGTTGACGTGAGCCATAGGCGACCACTCTTCCTCCTTGCATCAATACACAGCCAAGCCCGATGCCAGACGCATCACAATATACGTCAAAGGGCTTGGTTGTATCCGGTTGAGCTAACACCGGGGCTGTTATAAGATGCTTCACTAATGCTTGGAAAGCTTCTTCACAAGCTGAGCTCCAAACATATTTGATCCCCTTTTTCAACAGTTCAGTCATCGGCTTAGCAAGCTTGGAGAAATTTGGTATAAATCTCCGATAATATCCTGCTAACCCGAGGAAACTTCTGACTTCGTGGACTGATGCGGGGGACTTCCATTTCAGCACTTGTTCGATCTTGCTTGGATCAACTGCAATGCCTTCTGCAGAAATGATATGACCAAGGAATGGCACTTGGCTAATCCAAAACTCGCACTTGCTGAACTTAGCATAAAGCTTATGGTCTCTTAATCGTTGAAGTACGATATGCAAGTGTTTGGCCTGTTCTTCTTCAGTCTTAGAGTCTATGAACACCACCACAAACTTGTCCAACTCCGGCATGAACACTGAGTTCATGAGATACATGAAGTGTGCTGGGGCGTTGGTGAGACCAAAGGACATGACGAGGTATTCATACAACCCATATCTCGTCGAGAAGGCCGTCTTTGGGATATTCTCCGCTCGGATTTTGATTTGATGATATCCGGAGCGAAGATCCATCTTGGAAAATACACTCGCACCCACAAGTTGATCGAAGAGAATATCGATGCGGGGCAGTGGATATTTATTCTTGATGGTGACGGCGTTGAGAGGTCGGTAGTCCACACACAACCTCAAGGTTTCATCCTTCTTCTTCACAAACAGCGCCGAGCATCCCCATGGCGAGGAACTCGGTCGAATGAAACCCTTCTTCATCAAATCGTTGAGCTGCTCCTTTAGTTCAGCCAGCTCATTCGGAGCCATCTTATATGGTCTCCGTGAGATGGGTGTCGTCCCAGGTACGAGTTCAATCTTGAACTCGACATCTCTTTCGGGTGGCATGCTCGGAAGATCATCCGGAAAGACATCCGGGTATTCACGGACCACTCGAATATCCTCAAGTTTTGTGGCTTCCGTGTTATATGTGGCTGGGGTTTCTTGAACCAAACGGTCAAGAATACGAACATGTGGTTCATGAAGTGGAGAGTTTAAACGAACCACACGTGGAATGATGTCAAGAACAGCACCATGGCGATGTAGCCATGACATGCCTAAAATGACATCAAGTTTTTGACTCTCTAACATGATTAGAGAAGTCGGATATAGATTCCCACCCAACTGTAATGGTGCTCTATAGACCATTCTATCAGCTGTTATTTTCCCACCCAGAGAACATATCGAATATGAATTATTTGTGGGAATGATAGGCAGTTGATATTTAATAACATAAGACTGACTTATGAAATTATGGGTGGCACCGGAGTCAAAAAGTATGACTACGGGATGATCTAGGTAAGAGAACGTACCGCGAGGACGGGTTCGCCTTCCGGCACGTCTTCGATGGCTAAGTGGTGGACGTTGCCGGGTTTTGGTGCTGGTTTCTTGGGCTGGTTGCGGGGTTGATTAGCACCCTGATATGGTGCTGCACCCCTGCCCTGTCGCGGCTCGGGGCAGTCTCTTGAAATGTGCCCGACACGGCCACACGTGTAGCACGTGTAAGGTGTCGGGGTCCCGCCGACTTGAGGATGGAATCCTGGTGCACGCTGTTGAAACTGAGGTGCACGCGGAACCATCCTTTGCTGCTGCTGTTGCTGTGGGGGATACGACGGTCGGAAGCCCGGCGCATTATATTGCCGACCGCGAAACTGAGGCGGTCGCGCCGGTGGCTGCCATTTCTGACCGGATGGTGATCGATACACCACGCGGTATTTCTGTGGCGTCCCACCACTGCTGCTCGTCAGCGCGCTGCGTTTCCTCTTGTCAGAACCGCGCTCGCGCTGAGCATTCTCCTGTAGGATCGCGGCATTAACTAAGTCGTTGAATGTGCCGCGATTGCTCTGGGCGAGATGGACCTTCATCTTGGAGTTCAGGCCCCGGAAGAACGCATTGCGCTTGTTGTCTTCCGTGCCCACAAATCCCGGTGCATACTGCGCCAGCCGATTGAATAACCTGGAGTACTCATGAGCACTCCTCTCACCTTGTCGTAGCGCCAGGAACTCCTGGAGCTTCATTTCCATCACACCGGGAGGTATGTGATAGGCGCGGAACGCCTCCCGGAACTCCGTCCATGTGACAGCATGGCCAGCCGGTAAGGAGGCGGTGTAGTTCGCCCACCAGGTACCGGCTTCTCCTTGAAGCTGTTGCGCTGCGTACAGCGCCTTCTGATGTTCGGTGCATCGTAGCAGCCCGAACTTTGCCTCCAGAGTGCGGATAAAGCTGTCCGCCTCCAAAGGTTCTTCGGCCTCCGTGAAGACCGGTGGATGGGTCGCCATGAATTCTGAATATGAACATTGTCGGGGCTGGTGTTGCCCATTGTCTTGGCGTCCTCCCTGATGGGACACATTCTGCTGCACCAACATCCGCAGTAACTCGGTTTGCTCGTCGCGCGAGCCGAGCACTGCAGCGAGAACCTTGGAAGTTCTGGCGGTGGAGGAGGTGGTTGCTGCTGCGTCGTGGTCTGCTCCGGAGGTGGAGACTCATCACCACGAACTTGATTCGGACCTCCCTCCTCTTGCGTTGAACGTGTCCGCACCATTCTGCATTCATACCATTCAAACGATCAGCGCATGTGGGTTTAGCTCATCCAGCCTATACAATAGTAATGCGAGAATGGGATAAACAATGCGCATAACAATCACACATATGGATAAAGTATAAACTTTATGCGACCGTGTCATACGATCGAGTTCCAAAGTATTGAACTTTATGGGTTAAAAGTTCATTTCGACCATCGGGGTCACCACGGGATGTTAAGTGTGTTAGCATGCGTAATTCCTCGCTATTGTATTGCACCCAAACATGTACTAACTCGAAGTGATATGTCAAATGCATAAACCCTTCGACTCTAACTCGCTGTTTTACAACAGCCACTGGACGTCAAACGGTGAAACTAAGTGTTTTGGTTGAAATACAGAAAATTCCAGAGAGCATTTGGTCTGCCCTGTTTTTGGACAGTACCTACTCATCTGAGATTTTCATCCCTTTGGAGGGAGATTTTGTTCTGGAACTCTACAGAAAAATTGTAGAGGACTTCAAAACCTTTCCAGAATCGTATCACACACCTCCATTGGTTCAACCAATCTGAAGTTATGCCCTGTTGAAGTTCAGCAAAGATTCTGCCAAAACAGGGGAGATTGTTCCTAAGCTTTTGAGATTGAATCTATACTCCCAATTGACTCTTAGTTCAATATAGGAGTTTACTAACCCCTAAATGAATTTCTAAACTTCATTGTGACTCTTTTCTTTGAAAATAAACTTTTATGCAGTCGGTACTACGTTTCCTCACCAAAGAAAAATCCTAAACCGGTATTCCGGCATATACGTGTCAAATGGTGGAACTAAAGTCGTCACTCACAAACGGTTTCTACACGTCATGCACTAACGTGGTTAGTGTACCTGCAGAAAAACACACAATAATGATGCACACAAAGGTTTTAACATTGCAGGCAGTTCCATATCATAGTAAAAACATACGGTCCGTATCATTTCCATACGGATCGTCCTTGAGTCAAGCCATGTATCAAGGTACATGGTCGTGTTTTCACACCACACGATGGGGAACCCGAGTAGAGCGCGAACGGGTCGTCACGGTTGGGAATTTTATCAACCCAACGGATACCACCTACTGCCTCATGACCATTGAGGCACGCCGATGGCGAGCGCTGCGTATGGCCCTTTGAACATTGAACGTTCAAGAGTTGCATACTATCGTGTTGCTTACCACACGATGGGGTATTCTCACTTTTGCCTAAAGCACGCTGGAGATCAGCGTTTTCATATGCTCTCAGAACCATTGAGAGGTTCAGAGACTCATATTCACTACCGTGCCAAGCCACGGTATACCATACCATACTATTACTCGTATGGGGAGTTACCGCAATTGATCCGCCTGCGGTGGCGTACCTTACCTCTTACCTGACGTCGGAGCATCGTTACAGAATGTATAACACATAAGTTAGCTTTTCCACCTTAGTAACTACTACTATCATAGACCTTATGTGGGCTTAAAGACTAATCCTCACTCGACTACTTCTAAGTTTTCAAAAATAGGCTCTTTTCGAGCGTGCCATTCCCAATGCGGCTCTGATACCATGGCTGTGGGGACCACCCCGTGGTTCACCCACTCCAAGATCGCATAGGGTGGTGCCGTACGATGCGGCACCCAACAGCACACACGAAAAGAATAAAGGATAACATACAAACTTTTATTTGATGTAAAACAGCGGAAGCCTTTTACAAAACCTAATTAACAGCGGAAGTTATATACATAGTTGCTCTCAAACCCTAACTAAGCAAAAGTGCAGCCGTCCAGCCCGGGGACGCTACACACTAGCAGCATGGAATCGGAGATCACGGCGGCGTGCATGGCTCCAGCTCGGCCGTGTACCCCGACGGGGGCATCGCCTCGTCCTCAGAAGCTTCCTCATAACTCTCACCTGCACACAGCTCAAATATTGCAACCGTGAGCACGAAGGCTCAGCAAGTCTTAACCGTCAACCCTAGGCATGGAACTCTACGTGCAATGGTATGTAAGATAGGAAAGGAATTTGTAATAAAGACACGCCTATAAGTTGATCCTTACTTTCAGTTTTATAGCAGCAGGTTCATGTGCCTTAGGCAGCCCTCACATCGGAAGTCCACAATCAAACAAGAAACGCTTTCCTCCGATGTGGAGATGCCCAAAGTGGAATATAAACTTAATTAGGTCTATATCTACAGCAATCAAGGTATTCAAGACATTAAGATCAATACAGCATTTTCAGTTGGCTTATTTCACTTCTTACTACGTCACAGCGCAGTGAACAAGCGGGTACTCAAATAACCGCGAGGGACGGTGATTGCAATCAAGACAAACCCGGATAACACGTTGCATACACCCACTTTCAGAAGCGTGATTCCACACCCCTTCCTACTCTGTTGTATGCAACAACCTTTTAAAGGCAACCCAAATGCCGAACCGGTCCATCCGTAACGGGTAGGAGGTCCCCGCGTGGAGCGTGACTGTGCCCACCGGCAGATTTACACCTTGCTACCCTCAACCCACTCCTATTTACGGTTGGGTAAGCCTCGACACCTAGGTTAACCAATTACATCGGTTTCCTGGTTCCCATATGCCAGTATGCATCCGGTACTGTTCGATACTTGTCCAGCAGGGCCACACACGGACGGTCCTCAACCGACACCAACAGGGCTACGCACGTGAGACCTCTGCTCACTGCTTCCTATCCCCCCTGCTGGGTCTCATTTTCATAACTCAAGCCATTATCTACCTCTTTTCTTCCCGTGTGATAAGTACTATCTCGCGAGTAGCTTCCAACCACTCGACTTCTACCGAGATCCTATACATTAGCATGGTATTCTCTACTCGTCGGTTTGTAAACTACCGAACCCTTTATAGGATTTTAAGAGGCTATGCAAGTGGGGTTTCAATCACCCTAACTCTAATGCAAACATTCAACCTAGACTTAAATGATACAAATGAAGACTTTATAAAAGGTACTTAAGTGCAAACCGGGGCTTGCCTGGTTGCGAGTTAAACGGAAAGTCAGCTTCTGGTGGGAGGACGTCCAACGGCTCCGGCGTATCCTCAACTTCGGTCACTATTATGAAATGTAATAAAATACATGTATAAGTATTAAGGATTTATAAGAATTGGACTTCTACTCATAGCTACTGCTATTTAAAATCCTTAATTGGCTTTGGGATTTTTACAGTGGATACTAGACTCTCTAAGGGTGATTTGAGCCAAAGTTGGAGACATGTCATTGCATAATGTAGTCTTTAAAATTCCTACAAGTACAATGCTTATCTGTATTTTGAGCCCAAATCAGGAGCTTTGACATAGCTGGAATTGGAAGATCTGTTTAGGGTCAGTCTCCATGGTTCTAACAAAATTTGTTTCACCATTTTTGGAGCTACCATCGGAGAGATATGAATTTTTGAACTTAAACAGGAGTTCTGAAAAAGCTTCTGTTTAAATTTGAATTTTCAAATAAAGGCTGAACTTGAGAAGGTAATTTGACCTAGCAAATATCCTCCAATTAAGCCCAAATTTTTCCTGGAGATCAGTATCTATGAAGAGGATTTGCTACCCAAATTTGAGAATATTTCATAAAGAATTGCTCCTGTAATAAATCCCTAAAGGATTTACTAAAAAAATTCTACAGAAATTCCTGGGCATTTTCATAGTCAAAATTTGGTTTCTCTGTGAAGTACTCCTCATGAGGAAACCAATTTTCTACACAAAGTTATGGCCTTGTAAAGATCAGCTAATTCCTGGAATTATTTCTCTAATAGAAACTTCAAATAATTGGGCTAGGCCCACTGGTTTAATTCGGACCAGTCAGATTTTAGCAACACCGGGGGCTACGGGGTTATTCCCGTGCAGCCGCACCAGATCCGGTGCCACAAACCGATCCTCGCGCGAACCCGGAGGCTGACCGGTGGGACCGGCCCTCCTTCGTCTTCCTCGCGCTGCCCGCGCCTTCCGCGGCGGCGCACGCCGGCGTGGCTCGCCGGGACGGGATTCCTGTGGTCCAAACTTCGTCAAACTCGCCGCTTGTGAGTTCTACACCGTGCTGAACACGATGGTGGGGTCGGGAGCCAATGACAATGGCCAGAAAGGTGCTTGCACCGGTGACCATGTCGAATCTTACTTCGGCGACCTCGCTCTCCCTCAACAGTGGGTCTTTCGGGCTAGGGTTGGCTCCAAAAGCACCAGTGTCCCATGGACATCCTCGACCCATAGCTCGCTCTCCCTGAAACCCACCGGAGAGGGGACCTCACCGGCGACCCGAGCCCGCAAAACTCCGGCGGCGACAAAAACTCGGTACCTGGCATCTCTACTTGATCGTTTGAGCTGCTAGGACTTCGGGAAGATGCGCAAGCATGTGCTGGAGCTACTCTAAGCTCATCTAGCACGGAGCTACCCCGAGCACAACAAATTTTTGGTTAGACCGTGCACTACCCGTCGGTGTACCGTTTTGGGAAACGGTGAAATTCTTGCCATCGGTCCTAGCAAACGCTAAACGGCCTCCAGCTACACGACCAGGACATGTCCACACACCTTTCTTGTATAGGAAGTCGGGGGAGAGGGTGGCCGGTTGCTGCTGTCGACGGAGAGCCGAAACGGCGAGGTCCGGGCACCTTGAAGCTTTGGCGCCAATCCGCGTTTCTCGAGCAGTTTGGACCGGTAAACCTCGAAGGGGCTTTGGCTAGAGCACGTACAGGTGATGCTCTTTGCTGTGGAGCGCTCGAGCAATCGATCTTGGAGGCTGTGGTGTGATCGGAAGGAACGGCGGCGGTATTCTGGACGAAAGGAAACGGCGGGGGCGCGAGTTATAGTAGGGGAAGAAGGAAAACAGCTCCGGCGCACCCTTTGCCGTGATCCAACCGAGCCACTGAGGCAGCAGGAGGTGGCGCGGGCTCTCCCTCGGGCGCGGGTTCAACCGGGAGCTGGCGCGCTCCCGCTGTTCGACCGCCATCGGCTGAGGCGGCAACTCCAGTGGGTGGCTGACAAATGGTCCACACCTCCCCTCTTTGTTTAATCAACTTTTTCTGATATTTTCCCACCAGCAACTCAACATTAAAGACTTGACTTCAACCCCAAGTCTTAGTTTGAATTTGCTGAATTCAAATAGTTTGAATTTGGGTGTGAAATTTGGATGTGGTTTGATTATTTGAATTTGAAAAGGAGTTTGAATTCCCCACTTTGTATTGCCTCAAAAATATAGCAAACCAGCTCCAAAATTTCCAATTTTTGGCATGGCTGCTCATTCAAGGGTGGAGAACACATTTGTGAAACCAAATTTTCAAATTGAGGGAATTGGAATTTGAAACTGAATTTAAAATTCAGATTAGAGGGCTTCTTCTTTTAATCCCAAACAAATATTAAAACTCCTCCAAATGAGCTGAAATTTGGAAGGTTGAATATTTGGACTATGAAGATCCAAGTTGTGCATTTAGATCTCCATGTTTGGAAGTTTTGGGAAGTCTAAACCCTCACTTTGAACTCACACTTATTATAATTCAAAGTTTTAATTCCCCTCATTTTTCATAAGTGTACATGAGCTGAATTTTCTTGCTACCACTTTTGGGGATTTAACAACAGCAAACTCCTATCCCAACTACGCCCATGTTTCAAGGCGCAAGCTCTCAACATGTCCTCCAAAATTTGGTTTGTCCTTTTGGTTTGTCCATCAGTCTGCGGGTGGTAGCTAGAGCTAAAATCCAATCGTGTACCCATAGCTTCATGCAGCTTCTTCCTGAATCTAGAGGTAAACTCAGTACCCCGGTCTGAAACTATCCTCTTCGGGACTCCATGGCGGCACACAATTTGCTCCATGTACAGCTCGGCTAGTTGTGCAACGTTGTATTTGATCTTTACAGGAAGAAAATGGGCGGTTTTCATCAATCGGTCCACGATAACCCAGATGGAGTCGTAACCCGACTGAGTACGTGGCAATCCGACGATGAAATCCATACTGATATCTTCCCACTTCCACTTGGGTACCTTTAAGGGTTGCAACAGTCCAGCGGGTCTTTGATGTTCGGCCTTCATCCGTTCGCATGTGTCGCATAGGGCAACATACTCGGCTATGTCCCTTTTCATATCATCCCACCAATAACAAGTTTTCATGTCCTTGTACATCTTGGTACTTCCGGGATGTATGGAATAAGGTGAGTCATGTGCCTCTTTTAATATCGTGTCGCGGATGCGCTTCACGTTAGGCACACAAATCCTTTTTCCTAGCCAAAGCGTACCCTTCTCGTCTTCCTTGAAGTCCTTTTCTATGCCTTGTTGGATCCTTTCCTTGCTCTCCTCATCTGTAGCTTGGCCATCTCTTATATCTTGTTCCAATGAAGATTGGAGTTCCATCATTTCCATCTCGTTCAAGAACCCGAGTAACCGTTCGAACTCCATGCGTAGCTCGGGTGGTAGCTCCCGAACCGTGAGATGGTGACATGCTCCCTTTCGGCTCAATGCATCAGCTACTACATTGGCCTTTCCGGGGTGATAGTTGATTCCAACATCATAATCCTTGATGAGCTCTAACCACTGATGTTGCCTCAAATTCAAATCCGTTTGAGTGAATATGTACTTGAGGCTTTTATGATCCGTATAGATCTCACATCGGTGTCCAAGGATATAATGTCTCCAAATCTTCAATGCATGCACCACGGCTGCGAGTTCCAAGTCATGTGTGGGGTAATTGAGCTCGTGTTTCTTTAGTTGTCTCGATGCATAGGCTACCTCTTGTCCCTCTTGCATGAGCACACATCCAAGCCCTTGTCTGGATGTGTCACAATATATGTCAAAGCTCTTGCTCACGTCCGGCAATACCAAAACCGATACTGTGGTTAGCCTTTTCTTGAGCTCCTCAAAACTTTCTTGGCACGCTGGTGTCCATTGGAAGGCTTTTCCTTTCATAGCAACTCCGTCATAGGCTTTGCTATCTTGGAGAAGTCCTTGATGAACCGTCGGTAGTATCCAGCCATCCCAGGAAAATTCCGAATATCCCTCACGTTTTGTGGTTGGTTCCACTTCAGAACATCTCCCACTTTTCCGGTATCAACCGATACTCCCTCCTCGAAGATGATGTGGCCTAGGAACGATATCTCCTTTAGCCAAAGTTTACATTTGCTGAGCTTGGCATACAATTGATGCTCTCGCAGCTTTTGCAATGTCAATCTCAAGTGTTCTTCATGTTCCTCCTCGCTTTTTGAATACACCATGATGTCGTCAATGAAAACCACGACGAACTTGTCCATGTACTCCATGAAGACCTTGTTCATGAGATATACATGAAATATGTCGGTGCATTTGTTAACCCAAAAGACATGATGGTATATTCATACGAACCATACCGTATTCGAAAGGCAGTCTTGGGTATATCGGAGGGCTTAATCTTGAGCTGGAAGTATCCCGACCGAAGATCGATCTTGTAGAAAACTCAGGCTCCCTTCATCTGGTCGAACAAATCCTCTATACGGGGCAGAGGGTACTTGTTCTTGATCGTCACCTCATTGAGAGACCTATAGTCCACGCACATCCTTTGGGTTCCATCCTTCTTGTCCACGAAGAGCACGGGGGCTCCCCATAGTGACGAGCTTGGACGTATAAAACCCTTCTCCAGCTGCTCCTGAATTTGCTTCTTCAGTTCCACTAGCTCATTGATGGGCATCCGATATGGTCTCTTTGCTATAGGTGCAGTCCCGGGTACTAGGTCAATGGAAAACTCGATGTCCAGGTCAGGTGGCATACCTGGAAGTTCTTCCGGGAACACGTCCGAGAATTCTTGAACCACCGGAATGCTTTCCAGGGTTGCTTCTTCGACGTTGTTCAACGTCGCCTTGTCGTTTACCGGTTGGGCTGACTCGAACTCAATACGGGTACCGTGCTCGTTTGTCAACTGCACGCTCCTTTCAGCATATTGTATTACTCTGTTGTGCTTGCTTAACCAATCCATTCTGAGTATTATGTCAAGCCCTTGGGAATCCAAGACAATGAGGTTGGCAAGAAAGTCTACCCCCCTTATTTTAAGGTTTACTTTCAGACATACTATATTAGTCCTCATCTCTCCACCGAGAGAATTAACCAACATAGTACATTTCAAGTGTGATATGGGTAGATTATACTTGGCAACATACTTGGATGATATGAAGGAATGTGATGCTTCGGAATCAAATAGAATGGTGGCTGGGTTGGAGTTGGCAAGGAACATACCAGTCACGACGTCCTCGGCATGTTGCACTTCCTCAGCAGAGACATGGTTCACGTTGCCGCGAGCGTAGTTCTGCTGTCCATTGTTTCCTTGATTAGCTCCTCCGTTCGGCCGTGGGTTCTGCTTGGACACGTTGCTGGGTTGTCCAGGACCTCTCTTCGGGCACTGGCTCGCAAAGTGTCCCGTCCCTCCGCATGCAAAGCATGCCCTGTTGCCCATGATAGCAGGTACATTGGGGCGGGGGTTTTGAACAGGAGCGCCCATGTTTGGACGAGGCGTAGAAGGCAAAGGCACGTGAGTTGCTTGCATAACAGAACACGGCTGTGGTGATTGGTTAGGGCGAAAAGTAGGAGTGGACGATCCATACTGTGGTGCAGCTGGGGGCATGTACCGGGGGCGTACATTTCTCCCTTGTGGCTGGTATGGCATCTTTCTTTTGCCTTCTTGCTCGATCTCTCGGATCTTGCTCTCAACCACTATAGATTTGTCAACAAGTTTCTGGAAGCTCGCATAGTCATTGTTGAGGAGCTGAACCTGGATCTCATTGTTCAACCCTCTCATGAACAAGTACTGCTTCCGTTGCTCCGAGTTGACATCCTCGGGGGAAAACCTTGAAAGCTGCGTGAACTTGTTAAGGTACTCATTCGCGCTCCTCTTTCCTTGGCGGAGACTTTCAAACTCTTGTATTTTGAGCATCATTACACCAGCAGGGATGTAATGAGAGCGGAAACTCTCCTTGAACTCATTCCAAGTAATAGTCTCCGGGTCAACATGAGTGTTGCATAGGGCGTCCCACCAATCAGTGGCGGCTCCCATAAGTTGGTGCGATGCAAAAAGAACCTTCTCTCGGTCATTGCACTGAACTATGGCAAGCTTCTTCTCCATGGACTTCAACCAATCGTCGGCCTCCATGGGATCATTAGCTTGAGCAAAAGTGGGTGGTTGAGTCCTCATGAACTCCCAGTCGGTTGTGAGCCGGCGGTGGTGGTGGTGGTGGCGGTGGTGGTGGCGGTGGTGCAGGAACGGGGTTATTGTTGTTGCCTTGCAGCTGACCTAAGGTTTGGATCATTGTTTGCATAATCTGATTTTGCATAGCCATCAATCGTTCCAGATTGTTTGCACCAGCTCCGGGGTTGTCATTCTCGGGAACTTCAATGTGGTCCCCTTCTTGGTTGCCATGGACGTTCCTCCCTTGACGGCCGGCGTTTCCTCTCACCATCTGTGAGAGCGAGTTGAGTAGAATAGAGGTTAGAAGGTTAGATGAATCCCCCTAACTATATGCATCAAGGTGAATGGACTATATATCGTCCTATATGAGGATGTGAACAAGTGCCGAAGCATCTCACACCTCTCTACTATGTGTGGATATGGCCAACGCTGAAACGTCCCACAACTCACACTAAGCACACAATCACAAGCAATCATCACAAAAGTTTCACACAACTCCTATTCAAGCTTATTCAATAGGAGTCCTGTAGTCAAGGTGGTTCCAATGCCAATCTATGCATTTTACCTAACCTTGCATCCTATGGTCAGCGTGGCTTCTAATACCAATCTGTTACTAGGGGTGCATCCTACAGTCAACGTGGCTCTGATACCAACTTGTGATTCCCCTGTTCTGAGAGAGAACCTCTCGGAACTGAGACTGATGCGTATGTGTGCCCATGATGTTCATCACACAGACACATATAATCCACAAACTGAATTCAGAATATATATAACCACGAATGAATAGATTCAAGTACTTTATTACATCAATCTCTATTGCAGCGGAAGTCTATCTTAGCAGCGGAAGTCTTATTCTAGCAGCGGAAGTCTTCTAAACTATTGCGGAAGCAACTAAGCAGCAGCAGCGGCTCCATCTCTACTCCATCCCCATAGGAAAGTTGACGGTGGATCACACTCCTAATACTCCACGTGGTCTTCATAGTACTCCTCTCCTGTTGCTGATGATGTATGATAATGCAAGTTTGAGTACATGATGTACTCAACAAGTGCTGGAAAATATGATATGTAGCTCAAAGCAAGGTAGTTATAAAAAGGCTCATTGTATAAAAGCAAAGTTTTTTTCACAAACCACGATAAAAACAGCAACTAACTTTAAATGAATGTAATCCCAACATGTATTTAAACATCAACATACCTCCATCATGATTCACCTCTTTTCATGTCTCCTTCAGACATGTATCTTTCTCAACTTTGCTCATGAATACCATCTCGTATTCACTACCATCTCATGAATACCATCTCGTATTCACTACCATTTCATCTCATATTCCATTCCCGTCTCATTCTAAGACCAATGCTCATTGCCATGAGTCAACAATCATGCAACCAATCTCATTATCCGGACTCAACAGTCCCGAAAACCAAACCATAACCAACCAATAACCAATCCAAAAACCATAACCTCCCAATAACCATCCCATCTAATCATGTGGGTTGTCCAGGCGCTCGTGACCGTAAGATCGGCTATCATGATAGTTTTAGAATCTGTAGAGTTTGCACCACTTTACCCATAAGTTTGTGATTTTGTCACCCGTCGGTGACTACAGAACCTCCATTATACCAGTACACAACCGTCGGTGTATGGCCAAGAGATCATAAAACAGCCTTTACAAAGGGCTACTAGATGTATGGACTCACTAAGGTTTCACCAGCAGGCTAGAATCTCCAATTCTCCCACTCACGGGCCCCCTCTTGTGCCATGCAGTTCCCAGGGCAGTCCTACTCGACTTCCATTCCCCGCGCCTTCCACGGTCCATAACAATCTAGTAACTTACCTAATTACTCAGCTAAGCCGCACCCATACTTGGCCTTGTGGTGGCACTGTTATCCTGACATGTGCTCGCATGAACCGGTCCTTAGATCTACTGCAAGTAACCACCATCTCAGTCTACCTCATTCACAAACCAAGCTTGCCTAGATCTCCCCACGATTCATGTTCATTAACAATATCCGCTTCTCATTATTTATATGAGTGCAGTTAGCTAGACACATCTATCTCGCTTCCCGTATCCCATGGACTCAGTGAAGCATAAAAGCAAAAACCATACTCGACTCATTAACTTTCCCGGTGACAAGGGTGGTTAACAAAACTAGTAGACTCCTATGAAAGGGTTTCCCATCATGTTGACTCAAGCACACACACCCTTTATCAAACAAAACAGTTTTCCAAAAACATGGGATCAATATGGTCAAGGGGCACTTGCCTTGTTCTTGCGATTTCTGTTGCTCAGGGATCTCGAAACCTTGTTGTTGCAGCTCGTCGTAGATAGCTCCCTGAGGTTGTCCTTCTATTTACGATCACGCACGTACAAGATATATAGCAATCAATCACCATGCACAAACTTTACTCAAGATGCGATGGTGCATATGCATGCTAATCCTAAGGTGCAGTTTAGTTTGTACGTTTTCTTGCATGTTTTAATAGTTTTGCATGGGGTTTTACGATGAACATAGGTGTAGAGATCAAATGTGGACGTGGTGATGATCTTGACTCAAGATCTAGATTAGACCGATCAACACGTGATCTGTCCACGAAAGATCTTCTGTTCGAAAGGATCGAAGAGAACAAATGCAAAGAAAACGGGATGACGTCATAAGGTGGTAATGGGGATCTACCTTACTTCCTTTGTGTCCTTCCTATAGCAAAGCAGATCGTCGGCTCTCCTCCGGCGATGGTGATCATGTCTGGCCTCGTCGGCGGTCTCTCTGGTGGTCAAACTCCGGCAAAGGGGTTTAGCTCGGCGAGTTTGGGGCTAGGGCTTCTAAGTTGTCGGCTTAGAAAAGATGTTACGACCAAGGGGTTGTTTCGGGTTCTATTTATAACCGGGAAGAGAAGAGTCCTAATCTGATTGGAATTCGAATAAGAGTCCTATTCAAATTGTTTTTGAATCTTAACAACTTATCTTCAATTGATTTGGTGCGGTAGCAATGTGGAATTCGTGTCGGTTTCCTTCCGTGGAATCTCGTCACCTTCGCGGTGATGAGCTCCGGAGGCTCCACATTTCCTGCTGGGACCTGAGCTCCCTTTTCCACAGAGACAAGCTCCGGTTGTGCCGCGTGTCAGGCGGGCGAGACCTCCCTCTTACTCAGAGGCGAGCTCCGCGTGCGCCACACATTTTAATAGGCAGGACCTCCCTATCCCTTAGAGGTGATCTCCGCGTGTGCCACGTGTCAGTGCCGGACCTCCCCTCTCTTCGGAGGTGGCTCCGGAGGTGCCACGTGTCGGTGTCGGACCTCCTTTCTCTTTGGAGGTGAGCTCCGATAGTGCCAGGTATTCTAGCAGCGCCAAACTTCCTTTCTCCTCGGAGACAAGCTCCGAGGTCGACACGTGTCCAATAGTGTTGGACCTCCTGGAGGTGAGCTCCGGAGGTGACACGTGTCCATCAGCGTCGGACCTCCCGGAGGTAAGCTTCGGAGGTGCCACGTGTCTGGTAGTGTTGGACCTCCCAGAGGTGAGCTCCGTAGGTGACACGTGTCCAGTAGGACCGGACCTCTCGGAGGTGAGCTCCGAGAGTGACACGTGTCCTGTGGGTCGGACCTCTCGGAGACGAGCTCCGAGAGCGACACGTGTCCCGCGCAGCTGGTCCTCTCTCTTCTGCGGTGACTAGCTCCGAAGGCGACACATGTCCTGCGGGCTGACCTCGCTCCTCTGCAGAGGCTAGCTCCGGGGGAAACACCTGTGCCATGGGGTCGGACCTCGCCCCTTCCGCAGAGACGAGCCCCGTGCCTGCCACGTAGCCAATTAGCGGTGGACCTCTCCCCCTTTGCGGGGATGAGCTCCGAAGGTGCCACGTGGCCAGCGCGCCGCAGGAGTTGTCTTCGGCGCTCTTTGTGGATTGGATTTGGCTCTTTTGGGCTATATTTTTTATTCTTTCTCTGTTTCCATTTCTTTTTTGAAATGCTTTCTTTATATAAAATATGAATGCATGCAGAAATCGAAATTGAGGGTGTCACACTATCCGTCTCCGGAGATGTGCCATACCCTTGTCCACTTTCTGAGCTGCAATGATATCCTCCCTAATGGTAGGGATGAGGGCAAGGTTGTAGAGAGATCCATAAGGAACCAAGTACAAACTCGGCTCTTCCTCCTCCACCGCTGTAATGGTGAGGTTATGGACATGTGATTTCCGACTCAACGCGTCGGCAACCACATTCGCCTTGCCGGGGTGGTAATGAATCTCAATCTCATAATCTTTTATTAGTTCTAACCACCTCCTTTGCCTCATATTCAGCTCCTTCTGGGTGAAAATTTACTTCAGGCTCTTGTGGTCGGTGTAGAGATGCACCAAATTCCCCACGAGATAGTGCCTCCACATTTTTAACGCCAAAACCACAGCAGCAAGCTCAAGATCATGAGTCGGCTGCTCATGGTTTCAAAGTTGGCGTGATACATACGCGACCACACGTCCTTCTTGCATCAACACGCAGCCGAGCCCGATGCCGGACGCATCACAATATACGTCGAAGGGCTTAGTTGTATCCGGTTGAGCTAAGACCGGGGCTGTGGTGAGATGCTTCACCAATGCTTAGAACGCTCCTTCACAAGCCACGTTCCAAACATATTTTTTCCCTTCTTCAATAACTCTGTCATCGGCTTAGCAAGCTTGGAGAAGCTTGGAATGAATCTCCGATAGTATCCCGCTAAGCCGAGGAAGCTTCTGACTTCATGGACTGAAGTGGGAGCTTTCCATTTCAGCACTTGCTCAATTTTGCTTGGGTCAACCGCAATGCCTTCCGCCGAGATGATATGTCCCAAAAATGGCACTTGGCTGACCCAAAACTCGCATTTGCTGAACTTGGCATATAGCTTGTGGTCTCTCAGTCGTTGAAGAACGATCCTCAAGTGTTTGGCGTGTTCTGCTTCTGTCTTGGAGTAAACTAAGATATCATCAATGAACACCACAACAAACTTGTCCAGCTCCGGCATGAACACCGAGTTCATGATATACATGAAATGTGCTGGAGCATTCGTGAGACCAAAATACATGATGAGATACTCATATAAGCCATATCTCGTCGAGAAGGCCGTCTTCAGGATATCCTTTGCCCGGATTTTTATTTGATGATATCCAGAGCGAAGGTCCATCTTGGAGAACACACTTGCACCAACAAGCTGATCAAACAGGATGTCAATGCGGGGCAGTGGGTATTTGTTCTTGATGGTGACGGCGTTGAGCGGCCGGTAGTCCACACACAACCTCAAGGTTTCATCCTTCTTCTTTACAGATAGCGCCGAGCATCCCCAAGGCGAGGAACTCGGCCTAATGAAACCTTTGCTCAACAGATCATTGAGCTGCTCTTTCAATTCAGCCAGCTCGTTTGGAGCCATTTTGTATGGTCTCCGTGAGATAGGAGTAGTCCCAGGTGCAAGCTCAATCTTGACCTCGACATCCCGCTCAGGTGGCATGCCCGGAAGATCATCCGGAAACACGTCGGGGTATTCCCGGACTACGGGGATGTCCTTTAACTTAAGAGCTTCAGTATTATTACTTGCTGAAACTTCACGGACTGGATTGTCTAATATGAGGGACTGCAGACGGTGTAGTGGGGAGTTAAGGTGAACAGTCCATGATAACGTTTCTAGGACAGTGCCATGGTAGCTTAGCCATGACATCCCTAAGATTGCATCAATCTTCTGCCCCACAAGAATAATCATAGTGGTGGGATATATCTTCCCACCTAAGCACAGTGGTGCTTTCGGAATCATCATAGTTGCTGAAATCTTTCCTCTCGCTGAGAAGATCATATAAGAGCACTCGGTTGGAAAGGCTTCCAGTTGATGCTTAACCACATATGATGCACTTATGAAGTTGTGGATTGCACCCGAATCAAATAATATGATGGCTTGATCGTTGAGAGTGAACGTACCCGCCAGCACGTTGTCTCCCTCTGGGGCGTCCTCATTATCGAGGTTGCGAACGCCCCCAGTTCGCTGACCAACCTTCTTGACCGGAGGTCGGCCTCGAGCACCGCCCTGGAACTTGGCTTGCCAACTGCTCTGCTGCCCCTGGGGACAGTCCTTCGAGAAATGGCCCGCCTGGCCACACGTAAAGCAGGTGTAGCAAAGCGGTCCTTCGCTGATTGGTGGACGGAAACCCGAAGCACGTTGTGGCGGTGGAAATGCCCGGGGTGCCATCTGCTTCTGTTGTTGCGGTCGCGGTGGTGGCATTGACGGTCGGAACGGGGGTGACTGGAAAGAACGACCCCCGAACTGTTGAGGTCGCGCCGGTGGATGCCACTGCTGACCGGATGGTGTCCGATACACCATGCGGTATTTCTGTGGAGCTCCACCCCCACTGCTGGGTGGAGTGCTGCGCTTTCGCTGCTCAGCCGCCAATTCTCACTGAGCGTCTTCTTGCATGATCGCGGCATTAACGAGATCATTGAAGGTGCCGCGATTGCATTGGACGAGATGCATCTTCATCTCGGGGTGTAACCCCCGATAGAAGTGCTCCCGCTTCTTCTCCTCGGTGGAGACGTAATCCGACGCATATTGCACCAGATGGTTGAAGGCACGGGAGTAGTCATGGGCACTCCTCCCGCCCTGCTTCAGCTCCAAGAATTCTTAGAACATCCGCTTCATTATCCCGGGAGGGATATGGTAGGCGCGGAACGCCTCCTGGAATTCTTCCCACTCCTCGGCATAGCCAGCCAGACGTGAGGCGACATAATTCGTCCACCATGCACCAGCGGCACCATGAAGCTTCTGCGCCGCGAACAGAGTCTTTTGCCGCTCCATACATTGGAGCAGCCCAAACTTGGACTCGATTGTCCGCAGCCAGTTGTCGGCCTCCAGGGGTTCTGCTGCTTCTGTGAACACCAGAGGGTGCGTACTCATGAACTCCGAGTATGTCACATCACAGGGCTCATGAGGCCCCCTCTCTTGACACCCTCCCCCCCGCCTGGGACGTATTCAGCATGATCGTGCGGAGCAGGTCGGTCTGCTCCTCACGATTACCCAATAGGGCCGCGATCACATCCGCTAGCGTAAGCGGAGGCGGCGGTGGTGGTTGTTGCTGCGGGGTGCTGTCGTAGGCAGGTGGCTGGGAGTCATCACCCCCCTTCTGGCTAGAGCCACCAATCTCATGTATGGTCTGAGTGCGAACCATCTGCAGACATACGACAATAAACATCAGTCCCGCAACACACGTTATGCAGTCCAATAGGCATAAAACATAATGACAGTAAAACATGCGGTACATCTCGTATACAGATAATGTAATAACTTTGCACAAGCTACACCATTACCAGACCAAATACAAGCTAGTTAAATCCAACTTGATAGACTTCCTCTTTGGAAGTTCAACACAACTAGGTTTGGTCACTACGAGACATTGAAATCGCTTTGTCATCACGTATACTACCCTTTTATCTTCAACACGACACAAACATGATTTCTAGCAAAATAAACTTGAGCAAGTCATATACTAAAATCTTTCACTAGTTGAAGATAACCACTCATGAGTATGTTCTACCCCATTGGAAGTACTTAAACCCCTTAGGGTACAACAATTTCTCAAATGAGTTCAACTGTCATCTCTCTGCCAGAATGACCAGTTTCTACATATTCCAGATTTTGATCTGGTGCTGGGCATATTCATGACTGAAGCTGAATACCAAAGTTAAATTTAACTTCAGTATATTTCCAACGAGTATTTATTTGCCCTCATATCATCTATGGTTAAAAAGTTATGATAATTCAAAGTCAACAGAGTTTCTGGAAGAATTTTAACAGCACCTCCTTTGGAAGTTGCTGTTTTCAACTCTGGTTTCCACTGAGTTCTGTGCTGAATCAGAAACTTTGATTTACAGAGATGTAACACATCTTTTACCCTTTCCAAAGATGTATGATATGAAAATTTTAGATTTTTCTACAGGAAGTTATGCTTGAAAAACAGAACAGTCCAGAGAGTGTTTTGAATCTGTCCTAGTTCTTGGACAGTTTACAATCATCTGGAATTTCAGCCAGTTTAAGGTGTGATTCTGCTCTGGAAGTCTACAACAAAGTTGTATACTACTTAAACACCTTTGCATAACTATATCCCACACCTCCATTGGCTAAATAATCTGTGAGTTATGCTCTGTCAAAGTTCAGCAGACTAGCTGCCCAAAACAGAGCACTCTGTTTTTCAATCCCTTTGACTACACTGATCAACTATTGAAC
This sequence comes from Neostapfia colusana, assembly GCA_030760725.1. Lineage (NCBI taxonomy): Eukaryota > Viridiplantae > Streptophyta > Magnoliopsida > Poales > Poaceae > Neostapfia > Neostapfia colusana. The sequence goes on from JASWHV010000003.1 coordinate 32,503,697, forward strand.
TTCTCTACCCAACCAGGGTCCTAAATGTTGAAACTTGGTGATTTTAGTTCTTTGTTATCATTATCTTTCATTCACATGCCTATGATATGTCGGTACTACGTTCCTAACAAAAAGAAAATCCTGACCGGATTATACCGGCATATACGTCTCAATTGTGGCACTAAACGGGCTCTCGCACACGTGTAAAAGCCCAAGACAAGGGACTTGCAAAAAATTTTAATCACCACACAACACCACAGTTTTGTTGTGGATAGATTGTGAAAAAGTGTGAAGAGCAAGTAACCTCCATCAAAAGAGTGGTTAGAGGGGAAAGCCTACACTTTCACAAAGTGGGAATTCTACACATATGATCACACATGAGAGGGTGATTCAAAACTGTTGCATTCAAATTCATGATTGCAGCAGCTAAAACAAGGATCAAAGGGCATAATTGGATTCCTCAGGTTCAATTTAGTGGGGAGGCAAAGTTTCAATAATTTTTGAAAAGGTTTGCTACCCATTTGTCCAAAAAGGATCCAAATGTGCAAGAATTCAAATATACATTTGAATTTGAGGGAAATTTGCCAAACCATACAAATGTAGCCCAGTTTGAGACTCCCAATATTTGAATTCACAATTTGTCAAGCGGTGGAGATCTTTTGAGAGGTGGGGTAGCACTGCCAAGTGGGTCCCACATGTCATAGGACTCAGTTGGCTTAATCCCTAAGCATTGTGATCGGGTTGCACTCCACCGGGAGAAGCACCGAGCGTCACCGCGGGGGGGGGGGGGGGGGGAGCCGGACGCCACCTCCTGCTGAATTGCATGTGCTGGCGAGCTCCTCGTGGGGGTGCCTTAACTCCCAGCCGTGCTCAGCGAGCCACAGCACCGAGAGAAGCCGGTTCCTTCACTCTCACCGCCAGAGAACCGAGACGCCGCCGCCATCGCAAAAATCGCTCGGGAGCGATCGCAGCTCGCGCGAAAGCATCGGCAGCTCAGCAAACCAGAATTCCCAGACCTCCCACGCACTCCCCGCATCACTTCCGATCGAGTTGAGCCACTACAAACCGAGCAAACAACGTTTTCGCGGCCGCCGGGAAGAACCGAGCAAAGGTGCTTCCGTGGGCAGCTCGGTAGAGGACTTGTCACGACCAATAAGGAGCGGTTTTGGGCGCGCCTAGGCTCCACGCTGCTCGACCACAAAGCCTAGAACCAGTGACCGATCATCGCCGGCGAATTTCGCAAAACATCTCCAACCGGTGCAGAACTACCCTCGGGTAAGAAACCCACAAATTCCCGAAATATGCTTGCTTAGAGTTTATCAAACTGCACTCACAGGAGCTAGACTTGACGGCGCCCAAGTTTGCTTCGCAACCCTAGTTTAATTTTGGCTGTAGCCGGCGTATTTCCCGGTTTTCCAGCCGCGGTTATGGCGGGAAAGGTCGGGCTCACGGTGATGACTAGGTTAGAGCTCTCCCCGAGCCCTGGCAAGACCTTTTCGACCTTCTCTGAGATTCCCTGGTGCTGTAGAGCCCTTCCACCGAGGTTTTGGCGGGCTGAGTTGGCCGGGTGGCATAACCGAAGGGAGTCTGAGCCGCTGCACCGTCGCCAGCTAGGTTAGGGCCACCGCCGACCGGAGCAGTCGGTACCATCGTGTTCAGCGCGCGAAAGTAGGCCCAGTCGGCGAGTTTCCGGCCGGGAGGCGGTCGGGAAGTCATGTCCGGCGAGCTGCTGAGGTGTGCCGGCGAGGGGGCGGCGCGGGAAAAAGGGCGGGCGCGAGGAAGAAGACGAGCCGGCCGGGCCCGCTCGTCAATCCCTCGATGCACAGTGTGAGGATTTTCTGTTGCACCGGATCAGCTGTGAACACGCGGAAAACAGTCCTGTGGCCCCGTGTGGCGCAGCCGAGGTGGTGACACGTGGGGCCGGGCCCGCTGTCAGGAATTTGAACTTTTCCCGGTTAATTCGAATTCCAGAAATTCCCCAAACTTTAGAACTCCATAACTTTTGCTAGGAAGCTCCAAATTTAGTGATTCCAATTGAGTTGGATTCATCTTGCCTAGCTCTGTCCAAATATACAACCCAATTTGTATGAAACCCATTAATTAATTCTGGAAAATTCTTTAAAGCTTTTCAGCAAAAGAATTTTAGAGGGAGTTTGGTTCATCCAAAAATCCCCAAATTTTGCCAGAATGTTCTTTAGGACATTAGTGAACCCCTGTAAAAGTTTCAGACCATTTGGAGTTGATTTGGCCAGAGCAAGTCAAATTAGACGGTGCTGTGTTCATTTGAATACGGAAACATTTTCAGAGAATTTCCAAAACTTGGAAATTCAGTTCTGGGCAAATCTTGGCTCCAAAAATGCTAGGAAAATTCATGCAAACTCTATGAGCTATAATTGAAATTGTAGTTCACTGAGTTGGGCATGAACAAGGGTGTTACCTCAGAATTTATTCTTCTTTGCTTATTTGCTAAAAGAATTATTCTGAGCAAACCACTCAGTGAAAAGTGCTAATTTTGGTCCAGAGGGTTTTCCTGTGACAAGGGACTCACACAAAAATTCTCAGCTCCAGTGGAGCTCTGGATCACCCCTGTCCTGTTTAACCACTTGAGGGGTTAATATGGAAAAGGGAGAGAACCACTTAGCATTTAACCATGGGATTAAGTCTAAGCCAAACCACCAACACCCAGTTCATATTTAAATTCTTAAACACAGTTCCAGTTGTTAGAGACTGGTTATTAGAACTAATAGCAGAAGTATTACCCTAAAATCACATTGCATTTAAATTAGCGTATAGTGTTTCATTAACGTGTAGCCATTGAAGAAGAGACTCCGGAAGTGCTGGACTTCCTACTTCCGGAAGAGGAACTAACCCCTGACCAGCAGCAACAAGGCAAGCCCCGGTTTGCATTAACCTTTTATAAGTTTTACTTTGTTTACATGCGGCATATGAAGTGTGAATGTCCATTAGGTATAGGATGGATGGAACCCCACTTGCATGACCAGAAATTTTCCATAACAATGAGGGTAGTGTCTAAGACCTCGAGTAAACAGGCTATGCCTAATGTTTCATAGGACTTCGGTACAAGTTGAGTAGTTGGAATCTACTCGCGAGATAGGCTTGGGACACACGGGTTCGGATGAGTGATGTGAGATCACATTAGTAATGAGAATGAGACTAGGCAGGGGCTAGGGCGCAGCAAGAGGGAGTCTTGTGTGCGCAGCCCTGTCCGTGTCGATTGAGGACCGATCAGTGTGCGGCCCACGCTGATCAAGTTTGAACGTACCGAAGGCATATCGGATATATGGGCCCCGATAAACCGATGTAGCCTAAACCTCCAGGCGTCGAGGCATAGCACACCGATTTATAGGTGTAGGTTGAGGGCAGCAAGGTGGAAATCTGCCAACGGGCATAGATAGATGCTCCGTGTGGGGAACCTCCTGCTCATTTCGATGCGACCGGTTCGACGTTTGGGCTGTTGGGTGAAAGGTTATCCCGTACGACATCGAGTGAGTGTTCTATGCAGCTCCATGGATGGGCGTACGTGACGTGCTCTTTGGGTTTCCCTGCAGGTGTATATCGAGTCGATTCGCCGTCCCTCGCGGTGAAGAGTACCACTTGGTCACTGAGTCGTGACGTAGAATAATGTATGAAATATGTTGATTCAATATTGCTGTTATGATATAATTGTATTGCTACATGTGTGCCACTAAATATTGCTCACTAAATTTCAGCTTCATGAACCGTTAACTTGTTGCTAAAAGATGAACTAAGGATGAACTTGTAGGCGAGTCCATTTGCTGCAACATTGCTACCCTATGTCATGGTACACCTCATGTAGAGTTTCATGCTTAGGTGAGTCGGTTAAGCCTTGCTGAGCCTTCGTGCTCACGGTTGCTGCTTAAGTGTTTTTCAGGTGAGGAGCCACCCACGGACTCGGAGTACGAGTCCACCGGCGAGGGTTACCCTCCGTCGGGGACCACGGCTGAGTGGGAGCCGTACACGTCGCGCTGAGCTGAGACGTGCAGCTAGTGTGGGTTACCCTAGGGCTGGGCAACCGACTTTTGCTAGATAGGCGGGCGTGAGTTGTACAAAAGAAACTTCCGCTGTGTAATAAAGACTCTAGTTTGTAACTGAGAAGTGTACCACTTTGTACATTCAGTTTGTTTTTCCCATGTAATATAATGTGTTCTTATGATGTGTGCTGTCGGGTGTCGCATCGCGCGGCACCACCCTCTGCGATCCTGGATGAGCGGATTCCGGTCTGCCACAGCCTGGTATCAGAGCTGCATTGGGGATAGCACAGTACTTAAGGACTGTAATATGGGAAAACTTAGGTTACGGTGAGGAATGGGTAGTTGCCCAAGTAAGGACTATATTAGCATAAATACTTAAAGTGGCAAAGACTAACCTATGTGTTATAATTCTAAATTTTAATTATGTAACGACGCACCTACGCTCTGGTATGTATGGTAAGGAACGCCACCGAAAGCGGTTCAGTTTCGGTTAGCTCTCCCTGACGAGGAACGTGGTTCAGGGATTTGTCTCACAGCTTGGTGTGAGACGTCAATATGAAACTCTTGGACTCTTCATGTCCCTGAGTTCATATGAAACGCTGATCCCTAGCGTGCATTAGGCAAGTAAGTGGAGACCCCATCGATTGGTCAGTAACGCGAGAGTGTGTTCGCCTGGAAATAGCCCAGGAGGACATACGCAGCGCTTGCCATCGGCGTGCCCTGCAGGGCAGTAGGTGGTATCTGTTGGGTTGATAACATTCCCAACCGTGATGACCCTTTCATGACCTACTCGGGTTCCCCGTCGTGTGGTGTTGAAACACGATCATGTACCTTGAGACGTGACCTAACTCAAAGACGGCCGTATGGAAATGATACGGGCGTTTGTATTTACTTTCAAATATGGTACTGCCTGAAATGGGAACCAAACCTTTGAGTGCATCACTATTGTGTGGTCTTCTTCAGGTACTAACCACGTATGTATCCGTGTAGTAAACGTGTGCGAGAGACCGTTTAGTGCCACACTTGAGACGTATATGCCGGTATAATCCGGTTAGGATTTTCTGTTGTGAGGAACGTAGTACCGAGATATTGTAGGCATATGCATGAAAATAATGATAACAAGGAATTAAAATCACTAGGATCAACATCTAGGACTTTGGTTGGGTAGAAAAGTTGATAATTGATGAGTGTAGCTCCAAAAGACTGAAAAACAGAGTGCTCTGTTTGGGCAGCAAGTTTGCTGATCTTCAACAGGGCATAACTCACAGGTCTTTTAGCCCAGGGAGGTGTGCTATATAGTTCTGGAAAGGTATTTAAGTACTCTACAACTTTGTTGTAGACTTCCAGAGCTGAAATACACCTTAAGATGGCTGAAATCCCAGAGGAATGTAAACTGTCCAGAACCAGGACAGAGTAAAAACATTCTCTGAACTGTTCTGTTTTTCAAACATAACTCCCAGTAGAAAAATCTAAAAATTATCATATGATACATCCTTAGAAAGAGTAGAAGATGTGTGACATCTTTGCAATTCAATGTTTCTGAAGTTTCAGCACAGATTTCAGTGGAAACTAGAATGGAAAACAGCAACTTCCAAAGGAGGTGCTGTTAAAATTCTTCCAGAAATTCTGCTGACTTTGAATTAGCATAACTTTTTAACCAAAGCTGATATGGGGGCAAATGAATACTCGTTGGAAAGATACTGAAGTTGAATTTAACTTTGGTGTTCAGCTTGAGTCATGAAAATACCCAGAACCAGATCAAAACTTGGATTAGGTAGAAACTGGTCATTCTGACAGAAGAATGACCGTTGAACTCATTGGAGTGGCTGTTGTACCCTAAGGGTGGTATACGTGATGACAAAGCGATAGTAATATCTCGTAGTGACCGAACCAAGTTATGGTGAGCTTCCAAAGTGGAGGTTCATCAAGTTGGATGTAACTAGCTTGTATTTGGTCTGGTAATGGTGTAGCTTGTGCAAAGTTATTACATTATCTACATACGAGATGTATCGCATGTTTCATTGTCATTATGTTGTTACGCCTATCTTTATTGGACTGCATGCAATCTGTTGCAGGACTGATGTTATTGTTGTATGGTTGCAGATGGTTCGCACTAGGACCACACACGAGGTTGGTGGCTCTAGTCAAGGGGGAGGCGATGACTCCCAGCCACCGGCCTACGACAGCACCCCGCAGCAGCAGCCACCACCGCCGCCTCCGCTTACTCTAGCGGATGTGATAGCGGCACTTGTGGGAGGTCATGAGGAGGAGACCGGCCTGTTCCGCACGATCGTGCAGAATATGTCCCAGGCGGGGGGACGTCAAGATAGAGGGCCTCGTGAGCCCCGGAAAGTGTCGTACTCGGATTTCATGAGTACGCACCCTCCAGTGTTCACCGAAGCCGAAGAACCACTGGAGGCGGACAACTGGCTGCGGACCATCGAGTCCAAGTTCGGGCTGCTCCAATGTACGGAGCGGCAGAAGACTCTGTTCGCAGCGCAGCAACTCCACGGTGCCGCTGGTGCGTGGTGGGCGAATTATGTCGCCTCACGTCCGGCTGGCCATGCCGTGGAATGGCAAGAGTTCCGGGAGGCATTCCGCGCCTACCACATCCCTCCCGGAATAATGAAGAGGAAGTTCCAAGAATTCTTGGAGCTGAAGCAGGGCGGGAGGAGTGCCCACGACTACTCCCGTGCCTTCAACCATCTGGCACAGTACGCGTCAGACTATATCTCCACTGAGGAGAAGAAGCGGGAGCACTTCTATCGGGAGTTACACCCTGAAATGAAGACACATCTCGTTCAGTGGAATCGTGGCACATTCAACGACTTAGTCAATGCCGCGATCATGCAAGAGGATGCTCAGCGGGAGTTGGCAGCTGAGCAGCGGAAGCGCAGCGCTCCACCCAGCGGTGGGAGTGGCGCTCCCCAGAAGTACCGTATGGTGTATAGGACACCATCCGGGCAGCAGTGGCGACCACCGGCGCGGCCTCAACAGTTCGGGGGACGTTCGTTCCATGCACCCCCGTTCCGTCCGCCGATGCCGCCACCAAGACAGCAGCAGACGGTACCCCGGGCGTTTCCACCGCCACAACGCGCCCCGGGATTCCGTCCACCGATCAGCGGGGGACCGCCCCATTTCACCTGCTTCACGTGTGGCCAGGCGGGCCACTTCGCGAAGGACTGTCCCCAGGGGCAGCAGAGCAGCGGCCAAGCCCAGTTCCAGGGCGGTGCTCGAGGCCGACCTCCGGTGAAGAAGGTTGGTCAGCGGACTGGGGGTGTCCGCAACCTCGACAATGAGGACGCCCCAGAGGGAGACAACGTGCTGGCGGGTACGTTTACTCTCAACAATCAATCCATCGTCATATTATTTGATTCTGGTGCAACCCGCAGCTTTATAAGTGCATCCTATGTGGCTAAGCATCAAATGCAAGTCTTCCCAACCGACTGCACTTATATGATCTTCTCACTGGGAGGGAAGATTTCAGCTAATATGATGATTCCAAAGGCACCTCTTAGGTGGGAAACTATATCTCACCACCTTGATAATCCTTATGGGACAAAAGATTGATGCAATCTTAGGGATGTCATGGCTACAATACCATGGCGCTGTCCTAGAGACTCGGACATGGACGGTTCACTTAAATTCTCCATTCCACCATCCGCATTCCATGGTGTTAGACACGCCAGTCCGGGAAGTTTTAGCAATTAATAACGCTGAAGCTCTCAAGCTAGAAGACATCCCCGTAGTCCGGGAGTACCCCGACGTGTTCCCGGATGATCTTCCGGGCATGCCACCTGAGCGGGATGTCGAGTTCAAGATCGAGCTCGCACCCGGGACTACGCCCATATCACAGAGACCATACAAGATGGCTCCAAATGAGCTGGCTGAACTGAAGGAACAGCTCAATGATCTGTTGATCAAGGGTTTCATTAGGCCGAGTTCCTCGCCTTGGGGATGCTCGGCGCTGTTTGTAAAGAAGAAGGATGAAACCCTGAGGCTGTGTGTGGACTACCGGCCGCTCAACACCGTCACCATCAAGAATAAGTATCCACTGCCCCGCATCGACATATTGTTTGATCAACTTTTGGGTGCAAGTGTATTCTCCAAGATGGACCTTCGCTCAGGATATCACCAGATTAAAATCCGGGTGGAGGATATTCCGAAGACGGCCTTCTCGACGAGATACTATATGAATATCTCGTCATGTCTTTTGGTCTCACAAACACTCCAGCCCATTTCATGTATCTCATGAACTCGGTGTTCATGCTGGAGCTGGACAAGTTCGTGGTAGTGTTCATCGATGATATCTTGGTTTACTCCAAGACAGAAGCTGAACATGCCGAACACTTGCGGATCGTTCTTCAACGATTGTGAGACCACAAGCTCTACGCCAAGTTCAGAAAATGCGAGTTTTGGATCAGCCAAGTGCCATTCTTGGGACATATCATCTCAGCAGAAGGCATTGCGGTTGACCCAAGCAAAATAGAGCAGGTGTTGAAATGGAAAGCTCCCACTTCAGTTTATGAAGTCAGAAGCTTCCTCGGGTTAGCGGGATACTATCGGAGATTCATTCCAAGCTTCTCCAAGCTCGCTAAACCAATGACAGAATTGCTGAAGAAAGGGACAAAATATGTTTGGAACACGGCGTGTGAAGGAGCATTCCAAACATTGGTGAAGCATCTCACCACAGCCCCGATCTTAGCTCAGCCGGATACAACAAAGCCCTTCGACGTGTATTGTGACGCGTCCGGTATTGGGCTTGGCTGCGTGTTGATGCAGGAAGGACGTGTGGTCGCCTATGGCTCACGCCAACTTCGGAACCATGAGCAGCATTATCCCACTCATGATCTTGAGCTTGCTGCAGTGGTGTTGGCTCTAAAAATGTGGAGGCACTATCTCCTGGGGAACTTGGTGCATCTCTACACCGACCACAAGAGCTTGAAATACATTTTCACCCAGAAGGAGCTGAACATGAGGCAACGGAGGTGGTTAAAATTAATCAAGGACTATGAAATTGAGATCCACTACCACCCCGGCAAGGCGAATGTGGTTGCCGATGCACTGAGTCGGAAGTCACATGTCCATTACCTCACCATTACACCGGTGGAAGAGGAAGAGCCAAGTTTATACTTGGTTCCTTATGGATCGCTGTACAACCTTGCCCTCATCCCTACCATTAGGGAAGATATCATTGCAGCTCAGAAGACGGACAAAGGCATGGCACATCTCCGGAGACGGATAGACAATGGAGAGATCAAGTGTTTCCGGAAAGATGATGAGGGGACGCTGTGGTTCAATGACCGAATAGTCGTACCCCGAGATATGGAGTTGAGGAAAAAGATCCTCGATGAAGCTCACTTGTCTAAGTACTCCATTCATCCGGGCAGCAACAAAATGTACCAAGACTTGAAAAAGAAGTTTTGGTGGACACGGATGAAGTGGGAGGTAGCGAAGTACGTATCCGAGTGCGATACGTGCTGACGAGTGAAAGCGGATCACATGAAGAAATCAGGGCTGCTACAACCCCTGAAGATCCCGACATGGAATCTACTCGCGAGATAGGCTTGGGACACACGGGTTTGGATGAGTGATGTGAGATCACATTAGTAATGAGAATGAGACTAGGCAGGGGCTAGGGCGCAGCAAGAGGGAGTCTTGTGTGCGCAGCCCTGTCCGTGTCGATTGAGGACTGATCCGTGTGTGGCCCACGCTGATCAAGTTTGAACGTACTGAAGGCATATCGGATATATGGGCCCTGATAAACCGATGTAGCCTAAACCTCCGGGCGTCGAGGCATAGCACACCGATTTATAGGTGTAGGTTGAGGGCATCAAGGTGGAAATATGCCAATGGGCATAGAGAGATGCTCCGTGTGGGGAACCTCCTGCTCGTTTCGAGGCGACCGGTTTCACGTTTGGGCTGTTGGGTGAAAGGTTGTCCCGTACGACATCGAGTGAGCGTGCTGTGCAGCTCCATGGATGGGCGTACGTGACTTGCTCTTTGGGTTTCCCTGCAGGTGTATATCGAGTCGATTCGTCGTCCCTCGCGGTGAAGAGTACCACTTGGTCACTGAGTCGTGACGTAGAATAATGTATGAAATATGTTGATTCAATATTGCTGTTATGATATAATTGTATTGCTACATGTGTGCCACTAAATATTGCTCACTAAATTTCAGCTTCATGAACCGTTAATTGTTGCTAAAAGATGAACTAAGGATGAACTCGTAGGGACACTCCATTTGCTGCAACATTGCTACCCTATGTCATGGTACACCTCATGTAGAGTTTCATGCTTAGGTGGGTCGGTTAATCCTTGCTGAGCCTTCGTGCTCATGGTTGCTGCTTAAGTGTTTTCAGGTGAGGAGCCACCCACGGACTCGGAGTACGAGTCCACCGGCGAGGGTTACCCTCCGTCGGGGACCACGGCTGAGTGGGAGCCATACACGCCGCGCTGAGCTGAGACGTGCAGCTAGTGTGGGTTGCCCTAGGGCTGGGCAACCGACTTTTGCTAGATAGGCGGGCGTGAGTTGTACAAAGAAACTTCCGCTGTGTAATAAAGACTCTAGTTTGTAACTGAGAAGTGTACCACTTTGTACATTCAGTTTGTTTTTCCCATGTAATATAATGTGTTCTTATGATGTGTGCTGTTGGGTGTCGCATCGCGCGGCACCACCCTCTGCGATCCTGGATGAGCGGATTCCGGTCCGCCACAGCCCGTATACTACATGGCATACATACGTGGTTAGTACCTGCAGAAAACACCCAATAATGATGCACTCAAAGGTTATTTTCATTTCAGGCAGGTCCATATTTGAAATTAAATACAAACGCCCGTACCATTGCCATACGGCCGTCCTTGAGTTAAGCCACGTCTCGAGGTACGTGATCATGTTTTAACACCACACGACAGGGAACCCGAGTAAAGCGCGAACGGGTCATCACGGTTGGGAATTTTATCACCCCAACAGATGCCACCTACTGCCCTGCAGGGCACGCCGATGGCAAGCGCTGCGTATGTACTCCTGTGCTATTTCCAGACGAACACACTTTCGCGTTACTGACCACGCGATGGGGTCTCCACTTACTTGCCTAATGCACGCTAGGGATCAGCGTTTCATATGAACTCTGGAACATGAAGAGTCCAAGAGTTTCATATTAACGTCTCACACCAAGCTGTGAGACCTATCCCTGAACCACATTCCTCGTCAGGGGAGCTAACCAAAATTGAACCGCTTTCGGTGGCGTTGCTTACCATTTTTACCTGAGCGTAGGTGTGTCGTTACATATGTAAAATTCAGAATTATAACACATATGTTAGTCTTTCCACTTTAAGTAACTATGCTAATATAGTCCTTATTTGGGCAAACTAGCGAATCCTCACCTTAAACCTAAGTTTTCCCATAATACAGTCCTCAGTTAGCGTGCTATCCCCAATGTGGCTCTGATACCAGCCTGTGGCGGACCGGAATCCGCTCATCCAGGATCGCAGAGGGTAGTGCTGCACGATGCGACACCCGACAACACACATCATAAGGAAACATTGTATTACATAGAAAACCAACTGAAATGTACAATGTAGTACAATACTTCAGTTACAAACTAGTGTTTATATTATAGCAGCGGAAACAAAGTTTGTACAACTCACGCCCGTCTACCTAGCAAAAGTCGGTTGCCCAGCCCTAGGGCAACCCACACTAGCTGCACTCCTCAGCTCAGTGCTGCGTGTACGGCTCCCACTCAGCCGTGGTCCCTGACGGAGGGTAGCCCTCGCCGGTGGACTCGTAACCCGAGTCCGTGGGATACTCCTCACCTGAAACACACTTAAGCAGCAACCGTGAGCACGAGGGCTCAACAAGACTTAACCGACTCACCTAGGCATGAAACTCTATATGTAGTGTACAACGAACAGGGGAAGGTAATTTGCAGCAAACGGACATGCCTACAAGTTCATCCTTATTTCATCTTTTAGCCACAAGTTAACAGTTCATGAATTTGAAATTCAGTAAGCAATATTTGGTGGCACACATGTAACAATAAAATTTTTATCATAACAGCAATATTGATTCAGCACATTTCATATATTAACCTACGTCACGACTCAGTGACCAAGTGGTACTCATCACCGCGAGGGACGGCGAATCGACTCGATATACACCTGCAGGGATACCCAAAGAGCACGTCATGTACGCCCACCCGTGGAGCTGCACAGCACACTTACTCGATGTCTTACGGGACAACCTTTCACCCAACAGCCCAAACGTCGAACCGGTCGCACCGAAACGAGCAGGAGGTTCCCTACACTGAGCATCTCTCTATGCCCGTTAGCAGATTTCCACCTTGCTGCCCTCAGCCTACACCTATAAATCTGTGCGTTATGACTCGACCCCCGGAGGTATAGGTTACATCGGTTTATCGGGGCCCATATATCCGATATGCCTTTCGTACGTTCAAACTTGATCAGCGTGGGCCGCGCAAGGATCGGTCCTCAATCGACACGGACAGGGCTGCTCACACAAGACTTCCTCTTGCTGCGCCCTAGCCCCTGCCTAGTCTCATTTTTATTACTAAAGTGATCTCACATCACTCGAACCAATCCCGTGTGTCCCAAGGCTAACTCGCGAGTAGATTCCAACTACTCGACTTGTACCGAAGTTCTATGAATCATTAAGCATAGCCTGTCTACTCGAGGACTTAGACACTACCCTCACTCTTATAGGAAAAATCTGGTTATGCACTTGGGTTTCATCCATCCTACACCTAATGCACATTCATACCCCACACTAAGTATTCATAAAGCAAAACTTTGAAAATGGGTTAATGCAAACTGGGGCTTGCCTTGTTGCTGCTGGTCCGTTGTTAGGGCTTCGTCCAGAAGAAGAAAGTCGAGTACTTCCGGGGTCTCCTCGCCTTCAGCGACTACACGTAAATGATATACTATATGTCAATTTACATGCAATGTTTAGACCTGAATAAGTAATTACCATAACCCTATCTAGCCTTCCATTTTGGCTCTGAAATTTATATGGGGCTTGGTATGGTCCTAACTAGAGTCTTGACCAAGTTTCATTTGAAACAAAGTTCATTTGAGCCTTGTACAAACAAAAGCCTATTTGGTCAATATTAGAGTCTCTAAGGAATTCCAGGGGTTTTCATGGTGCCAACCATTACTTTCTGGAAACTAGAATTTTAGATGGTTCTAATGGAATTGGTTTCATATCATTTGAAGATTTCTAGATGAAGTTATGCCCTAAACAAGAAGTGAGAAAATATGAAAAATGTTTCTGTACATTTTTTCTGTTTCCCTAGGGCAGTTCACTTCATCACACCATTAGGGGGACTAAATGAACTTGGATGGGTCTGAAAGTTTTTACTGTGACTCAAGGATTTTCCAATGAACCTCCCAGCCAAATTTCATAATTTTTCATAAAGTAATTATCCAGATAAAATTCCTAACAGTTTAAATATTAGGGAATTAATTCTGGAAAACTATTAAGTTTCCTGAGCTGAAATTTGTGTTGCTGGAAGGTACTCAAACATCTGAGTTCAGAAAAATTTAGTTCACTCAATTTGGAGCTCCCTAGCAAAAGTTGTGTGCATTTGAAGTTTGAACTAAAACTGGAAAATTCAAATAAAGTTTAAACCCTGCGGACGGGTCCCACCCCGCGTCTTCTTCTTCCCCGCGTGTGCGCCTAACCCCGCGGTGGTGATTTCCTGCGAGGTCGGTCAGAAGGACTTTCCCCGCCTGCTCTAGGGCCAAACCTTGCCGCCTCTACCTTTTTGGACCCGAGGAACTCATCCCCGGGGTCAGCCCGGTCTCCGGGCGGCCGGAAACCACTCGGCGACGAGCCGCCGTTATGGCTAAACTCCGGCGATGTCTCCTGGCCCCTACCGAGACTCACCTAAAGAAATTCTTGGCCCTACAGCTCTGTGGTGAAGTACTAAGCACGGACATGGTGCTAGCTCGCCGTGGAAATGGCCGGAACTATGGGTTCACCGTCGACCTAGGACTGATATCGGCGGTGGCATGAAAAACTCGACGACCAGAGGCTATACTCGTCGGTTCATTGTACTTTTTGATCCTGGATGGCCGTGGAAAGGTGTAGATCACGTGTGTAGCTCGGTGTACCCGGTGATGAGCTAATACCAGCGAATTTTAGGATTTGGGGTGGCTCGGTCCTAAGAACACCGAAACTTTCCCGGGGAAATTCTCCCCCGACCGCGTGAAACAATGAACGGTTTGGACTAGCAGGACAAGCACCTTAGGGTGGTTGTTTCTTGTGTTGATCGTCGGGCACGATGAGCCCTGTGTCGCCTGGACGTCGGCGATCATAGAGATACAAACTCGGAGCGAGTTGTTTTGGTGGTGTGCGGGCAGAACAGAGAACTGTGTGAGAGGAGAAACAGAGCACGGCAGGAGCACACGTTTTATCCCTTCGGTCAGTGATCTCTCCCCCCCCCCCCCCCCCACCGAGCAAGAGCTGGCCTTGCTGAGGCGGTCGGGCGCTGACGTCGGGAGCTGTCGGGCGCGCGCTCTCGCTCGAGTAAAGATCAGCCGAGTATACTTCTGTGTTAAGGCTACTGACAGGTGGGACCCTCCCCTCTAATTCATTTTCTGATTTTCATTTCTGTTTTCACTGAAAAGATCCCAGCTACTCACAATTGAATGAAAGACTTGGCCCCAAAGTCATGGTTTGAATTTGATTTCCCTAATTTGAAACTGGTTTGGCTAAATTTGCTACACATTTGAACTGAAATTCAAATTCAGTTTTGAATTAATGCAAATTTAGCTCCCGACAAGATGAAGTCCAATGGGGATGAAAATTGGTGGACTAACTCAGAAAATGTGCTGAGTTTGAATATGAAGTCAACTTTTGAATTCAAGTGATGAAACTGGCTGCAATTTGAATTGGCATTCAAATTGGCTCCTTTTTGAATTGTCTCCAAAAGTGCCTCAAAAAGTATTGGATTTGCCTGAAATTTGGCCTGAGCCTTCCCAAGAATACATAAGGTCTAGGGGTTAGCTCAACCTTTAATGTTTATGTGTAGAAATCCTATTTTTTGGAAGTTAGGGCTTTCCCTTCTAATCACCTTTTTGATATTTAGTTCAAACTTTAGAACCCCATAACTTTTGCTAGGAAGCTCCAAATTGGTGATTCAAATTGGGTTGGATTCATCTTGTCTAGCTATGTCCACATATACAACCCAATTTGTATGAAACCCATTAATTAATTCTGGAAAATTATTTAAAGCTTTTCAGCAAAAGAATTGTTGAGGGAGTTTGGTTCATCCAAAAATCCCCAAATTTTGCCAGAATGTTATGTGGGATGTTGGGGAACCCCTGTAAAAATTTCAGACCATTTGGGGTTGATTTGGGCAGAGCAATTAAAATTTGAAGGTGCTGTGTTCATTTGAATACAGAACCATTTCCAGAGAATTTCCAAAAACTTGGAAATTCAGTTCTGGTCAAATTTTAGCTCCAAAAATACTAGGAAAAATTCATGCAAACTATGAGCTATAATTGAAATTGTAGTTCACTAAGTTGGGCATGAACATGGGTATTACCTCAGAATTAATTCTTCTTTGCTTATTTGCTAAAAGAATTATTCTGAACAAACCACTCAATGAAAAGTGCTAAATTTTGATCCAGGGAGTTGTCTTGTGACAAGGAACCCACACAAAAATTCTCAGCCCCATTGGAGCTCTGGATCACCCTGTCCTGTTTAATCACTTGATGGATTAATATGGGAGAGGGGGGAAACCAATTAGCACTTAATCATGTGCTTAGATCCAGACCCAACCCACTAGCCCCAGTTTCCTTTTAAATTCTTGAACAGAGTTCCAGTGGTTAGAGGCTGGTTATTAGAACTAATAGCGAAAGCATTACAATAAACTCATATACATATTCATTAACATGTAGTATTACATTAACGTGTAGTCGTTGAAGGCGAAGAGACTCCGGAAGTGCTGGACTGCCATCTTCCGGACGAAGACTTAACCCCTGACCAGCAGCAACAAGGCAAGCTCCGGTTTGCATTAAGCCTTTTATAAAGTTTTACTTTGTTTACATACGTAGTGTGAAGTGTGTATGTGCATTAGGTGTAGGATGGATGAATACCCAACTGCATAACTAGAATTTTTCCCCAAGAGTAAGGGTAGTGTCTAGGGCCTCGAATAGACAGGCTATGCTTAATGATTCATAGGACTTCGGTACAAGTCGAGAAGTTGGAATCTCGCGAGATAGGCTTGGGACACACGGGCTTGGTTCGAGTGATGTGAGATCATTTTAGTAATGAAAATGAGACTAGGCAGGGGCTAGGGCGCAGCAAGAGGAAGTCTTGTGTGCGCAGCCCTGTCTGTGTCGATTTAGGACCGATCCGTGTGCGGCCCTGCTGAGCAAGTATTGAACGTACCGAAGGCATATCGGATATATGGTCCCCGATAAACCGATGTAGCCTAAACCTCCGGGCGTCGAGGCATAACGCACCGATTTATAGGTGTAGGCTGAGGGCAGCAAGGTGGAAATCTGCCAACGGGCATAGAGAGATGCTCCGTGTGGGGAATCTCCTGCTCGTTTCGGTGCGACCGGTTTGACGTTTGGGCTGTTGGGTGAAAGGTTGTCCCGTACGACATCGAGTGAGCGTGCTGTGCAGCTCCACGGGTGGGCGTACGTGACGTGCTCTTTGGGTTTCCCTGCAGGTGTATATCGAGTCGATTCGCCGTCCCTCACGGTGACGAGTACCGCTTGTTCACTGCGTCGTAACGTATATAATTTATGGAATGCTATGATCCAATATTGCTGTCATGATATAATTGTATTGCTACATGTGTGCCACCAAATATTGCTTACTAAATTTCAGCTTCATGAACTGTTAACTGATTGCTAAAAGATGAACTAAGGATGAACTTGTAGGCGTGTCCATTTGCTGCAATATTACTATCCTATGTCATTGTACACCTCATGTAGAGTTCCATGTTTAGGTGAGTCGGTTAAGCCTTGCTGAGCCTTCGTGCTCACGGTTGCTGCTTAAGTGTTTTTCAGGTGAGGAGCGACCCACGGACTTGGAGTACGAGTCTACCGGCGAGGGTTACCCTCCGTCGGGGACCACGGCTGAGTGGGAGCCGTACACGCCGCGCTGAGCTGAGACGTGCAGCTAGTGTGGGTTTCCCTAGGGCTGGGCAACCAACTTTTGCTAGATAGGCGGGCGTGAGTTGTAGAATAGTAGACTTCCGCTGTGTAATAAAGACAATAGTTTGTAACTGAGTATTGTACTTGTTTGTACAGTTCAGTTGTTTTTCCCATGTAATATATTGTGTTCTTATGACGTGTGCTGTCGGGTGTCGCATCGTGTGGCACCACCCTCTGCGATCCTGGATGAGCGGATTCCTGTCCGCCACAGCCTGGTATCATAGCTGCATTGGGGATAGCATAGTACTTAAGGACTGTATTACGGGAAAACTTAGGTATACGGTGAGGATTCTGTAGTAGCCCATGTAAGGACTATACTAGTATAGTTACCTAAAGTGGCAAAGACTAACCTATGTGTTATAATTCTGAATTTCAATTATTGTAACGACGCACCTACGCTCTGGTAAAAATGGTAAGGAACGCCGCCGAAAGCGGTTCAATTTCGGTTGGCTCCCCCTGACGAGGAACGTGGTTCAGGGATAGGTCTCACAGCTTGGTGTGAGACGTCAATATGAAACTCTTGGACTCTTCATGTTCCTGAGTTCATATGAAACGCTGATCCCTAGCGTGCATTAGGCAAGTAAGTGGAGACCCCATCACGTGGTCAGTAACGCGAGAGTGTGTTCGTCTGGAAATAGCCCAGGAGGACATACGCAGCGCTTGCCATCGGCGTGCCCTGCAGGGCAGTAGGTGGTATCTGTTGGGCTGATAACATTCCCAACCGTGACGACCCGTTCATGACATACTCGGGTTCCCCGTCGTGTGGTGTTGAAACACGATCACGTACCTTGAGACGTGACCTAACTCAAAGACGGCCGTATGGCAATGATACGGGCGTTTGTATTCACTTTTAAATATGGACCTGCCTGAAATGAACAACCTTTGAGTGCATCACTATTGTGTGGTTTTCTGCAGGTACTAACCACGTATGTATCCGTGTAGAAAACGTGTGTGAGAGACCGTGTAGTGCCACACTTGAGACGTATATGTCGGTATAATCCGGGTAGGATTTTCTTTTGTGAGAAACGTAGTACCGAGATATCATAGGCATATGCATGAAAAATAATGATAACAAGGAACTAAAATCACTAGTTTCAACATTTAGGACCTCTGTTGGGTAGAAAAATTGGAGGATGATGAGTGTCGTTCTCAAAGACTGAAAAACAGAGTGCTCTGTTTTAGGCAGCAAGTTTGCTGATCTTCAACAGGGCATAACTCATCGGTCTTTTAGCCCAGGGAAGTGTGGTATATAGTTCTGGAAAGGTATTTAAGTACTATACAACTTTGTTGTAGACTTCCAGAGCTGAAACGCACCTTAAAATGGCTTAAATCCCAGAGGAAGGTAAACTGTCCAGAACCAGGACAGAGTGAAGCATTCTCTGGACTGTTTCATTTTTCAAACATAACTCCCAGTAGAAAAATTTTAAATTTTCATATGATACATATGTAGAAAGGGTAGAAGATGTGTTATATCTTTGCAATTCAAGATTTCTGAAATTTCAGCACAGATTTCGGTGGAAACCAAAGTTGAAAACAGCAACTTCCCAAAGGAGGTGCTGTTGAAATTCTTCCAGAAATTCTGTTGACTTTGAATTACCATAACTTCTAAAACACAGCTGATCCGAGGGCAAATAAGTACTCGTTGGAAAGATACTGAAGTTAACTTTAACTTTGGTATTCAACTTGAGTCATGAAAATGCCCAGAACCAGATCAAAATCTCAGATATGTAGAAACTGGTCATTCTGACAGAGGAATGACAGTCGAACTCATATGAGAAATTGTGGTACCCTAGAGGGGGTTTGAATACTTCCAATGGGGTAGAACATGCTCATGAGAGGTTATCTCAACTAGTGAAAGATCTGAGTATAGGTCTCACTCAAGTTTCTTTTACTAGAGACCATGTTTGTGTCGTATTGAAGATAAAAGGGTAGTATACGTGATGGCAACGCGATATTAACATCTCGTAGTGACCAAACCTAGTTGTGGTGAGCTTCCAAAGAGGAGGTTCATCAAGTTGGATTAAACTAGCTTGTATTTGGTCTGGTAATGGTGTAGCTTGTGCAAAGTTATTACATTATCTATACACGAGATGTATCGCATGTTTTATTGTCATTATGTTTTTACGCCTAATTTTATTGGACTGCATGCAATATGTTGTGAGACTGATGTTTATTGTTGTATGGTTGCAGATGGTTCGTACCAGGACCACGCACGAGGTTGGTGGCTCTAGCCAACAGGGAGGTGATGACTCCCAGCCACCAGCCTACGACAGCACCCCGCAGCAGCAGCCACCACCGCCGCCTCCACTTACTCTAGCGGATGTGATAGCGGCACTGGTGGGAGGTCGTGAGGAGCAGACCGACCTGCTCCGCACAATCGTGCAGAATACGTCCCAGGCGGGGGGGTGGGGGGGGGGGCGTCAAGACAGAGGGCCTCGTGAGCCCCGTGAGGTGTCGTACTCGGATTTCATGAGTACGCACCCTCCAGTGTTCACAGAAGCTGAAGAACCACTGGAGGTGGACAACTGGCTGCGGACCACCGAGTCCAAGTTCGGGCTGTTCCAATGCACGGAGCAGCAAAAGACGTTGTTCGCAGCGCAGCAACTTCACGGTGCCTCTGGTGCATGGTGGGCGATAATGTCGCCTCACGTCCGGCTGGCCATGCCGTGGAGTGGGAAGAGTTCCGGGAGGCGTTCCGCGCCTATCACATTCCTCCCGGGATAATGAAGAGGAAGTTCCAAGAATTCTTGGAACTGAAGCAGGGCGGGAGGAGTGCCCATGACTACTCCCTTGCCTTCAACCATTTGGCGCAATATGCGTCAGACTACATCTCCACTGAAGAGAAAAAGCGGCAACACTTCTATCGGGGGTTACACCCCGAAATGAAGACACACCTCGTTCATTGGAATCGCGACACCTTCAATGACCTAGTCAATGCCGCGATCATGCAAGAGGACGCTCAGCGGGAGTTGGCAGCTGAGCAGCGGAAGCGCAGCGCTCCACCCAGCGGTGGGAGTGGCGCTCCCCAGAAGTACCACATGGTGTATCGGACACCATCTGGGCAGCAGTGGCATCCACCGGCGCGACCTCAGCGGTTCGGGGGACGTTCGTTTCAGTCACCTTCGTTCCGTCCGCCAATGCCACCACCAAGATAGCAGCAGCAGCAGACGGCACCCCGGGCGTTTCCACTGCCACAACGCGCCCCAGGTTTCCGTCCACCGATTTGCGGGGGACCTCCCCGTTTCACCTGCTTCACGTGTGGCCAGGCAGGCCACTTCGCGAAGGACTGTCCCCAGGGGAAGCAGAGCAGCAGGCAAGCCCAGTTCCAAGGCGGTGCTCGAGGCCGACCTCCGGTCAAGAAGGTTGGTCAGCGGACTGGGGGCGTCCGCAACCTCGACAATGAGGACGCCCCAGAGGGAGACAACGTGCTGGCGGGTACGTTTACTCTCAATGACCAAGCCATCATAATATTGTTTGATTCTGGTGCAACCCACAACTTCATAAGTGCATCATATGTGGTTAAGCATCAGCTGGAAGCCTTTCCAACTGAGTGTTCTTATATGATCTGCTCACCGGGAGGAAAGATTTCAGCAACTATGATGGTTCCAAAAGCACCACTTTGCTTAGGTGGGAGGATATATCCCACCACTATGATTATCCTTGAGGGGCAGAAGATTGATGCAATCTTGGGAATGTCATGGCTAAGCTACCATGGCGCTGTCCTGGAAACCCTATCACGGACGGTTCACCTCAACTCCCCACTACACCGTCCGCAGTCCCTCTTATTAGATAATCCAGTCCGGGAGGTTTCAGCGATCAACAATACTGAAGCTCTCAAGTTAGAGGACATCCCCGTAGTCCGGGAGTACCCTGATGTGTTTCCGGATGATCTTCTGGGCATGCCACCGGAGCGGGATGTTGAGTTCAAGATTGAGCTGGCACCCGGGACTACGCCCATATCACGGGGACCATACAAAATGGCTCCAAATGAGCTGGCTGAACTGAAAGAACAGCTCAATGATCTGTTGAGCAAGGGTTTCATTAGGCCGAGTTCCTCGCCTTGGGGATGCTCGGCGCTGTTTGTAAAGAAGAAGGATGAAACCCTGAGGCTGTGTGTGGATTACCGGCCGCTCAACGCCGTCACCATCAAGAATAAGTACCCACTGCATCGCATCAACATATTGTTTGATCAACTTGTGGGTGCAAGTGTGTTCTCCAAGATGGACCTTCGCTCTGGATATCACCAGATAAAGATCCGGGCGGAGGATATCCCGAAGACGGCCTTCTCGACGAGATATGGATAATATGAATATCTCGTCATGTCTTTTGGTCTCACAAATGCTCCAGCCCATTTCATGTATCTCATGAACTCGGTGTTCATGCCAGAGCTGGACAAGTTCGTGGTAGTGTTCATCGATGATATCTTGGTTTACTCCAAGACAGAAGCCGAACATGCCGAACACTTGCGGATCGTTCTTCAACGATTGCGAGACCACAAGCTCTACGCCAAGTTCAGTAAATGCGAGTTTTGGATCAGCCAAGTGCCATTCTTGGGACATATCATCTCAGCGGAAGGCATTGCAGTTGACCCAAGCAAGATAGAGCAAGTACTGAAATGGAAAGCTCCCACTTCAGTTCATGAAGTCAGAAGCTTCCTCGGGTTAGCGGGATACTATCGGAGATTCATTCCAAGCTTCTCCAAGCTCGCTAAGCCGATGACAGAATTGCTGAAGAAGGGAACAAAATATGTTTGGAACACGGCGTGTGAAGGAGCGTTCCAAGCATTGGTGAAGCATCTTACCACAGCCCCGGTCTTAGCTCAGCCGGATACAACCAAGCCCTTCGATGTGTATTGCGACGCGTCTGGTATTGGGCTCGGCTGCGTGTTGATGCAGGAAGGACGTGTGGTCGCATATGGCTCACGCCAGCTTAGGAACCATGAGCAGCATTATCCCAGTCATGATCTTGAGCTTGCTGCAGTGGTTTTGGCGCTAAAAATGTGGAGGCACTATCTCCTGGGGAATCTGGTGCACCTCTACACCGACCACAAGAGCTTGAAATACATTTTCACCCAGAAGGAGCTGAACATGAGGCAAAGGAGGTGGTTAGAACTGATCAAGGATTATGAGATCGAGATTCATTACCACCCCGGCAAGGTGAATGTGGTTGCCGACGCGCTGAGTCGGAAATCACATGTCCATCACCTCACCATTACACCAGTGGAGGAGGGAGAGCCGAGTTTATACTTGGTTCCGTATGGATCGATGTACAACCTTGCCCTCATCCCTACTATTAGGGAGGACGTCATTGCAGCTAAGAAAGAGGATAAAGGCATGGCACATCTCCGGAGACAGATAGACAATGGAGAGATCAAATGTTTCTGGGAAGATGATGAGGGGACGCTGTGGTTCAATGACCGCATAGTCGTACCCCGGGATATGGAGCTGAGGAAGAAAATCCTCGATGAAGCTCACTTGTCTAAGTACTCCATTCATCCGGGCAGCAACAAAATGTACCAAGACTTGAAAAAGAAGTTTTGGTGGACACGGATGAAGCGGGAGGTAGCGAAGTACGTATCCGAGTGTGATACGTGCTGACGAGTGAAAGCGGATCACATGAAGAAATCAGGGCTGCTACAACCCCTGAAGATCCCGACATGGAAATGGGAAGATGTGAGTACGGATTTCATTGTGGGATTGCCCCTAACTGCCAACAAACATGATTCCATTTGGGTAATCATTGATCGGTTAACCAAGACGGCTCACTTCATCCCGGTGAATACACGCTACAATGCCGGCAAATATGCGGAGCTGTACATAGCAAAGATTTTGTGCTTATACGGGGTACCCAAAACCATCGTCTCGGATCGAGGTGCATTATTTGTATCTCGCTTTTGGGAGCAGCTACACGCTGCATTGGGTACTAAGCTAATCAGGAGCTCCGCCTATCACCCTCAGACCGATGGCCAGACAGAGAGGGTGAATCAAGTATTAGAAGACATGTTGAGAGCATGTGCCATCCACCACGGTTGGAATTGGGATGATCACCTACCGTTAGCGGAATTCTCGTACAACAACGGCTATCAGGCGAGTATTAAGATGGCACCCTACGAAGCTCTCTACGGTCGTAAATGCCGCACCCCATTAAACTGGTGCGAGTCCGGTGAAAGGGTCACATTCGAGGTTGATGTGGTGAACGACGCCGAAGAGCGTGTTCGGGCGATTCAAGCTAACTTGAAGGCCGCTCAATCCCAACAGAAGAGCTACGCTGATAAGAGGCGTAGACCGTTGCACTTTGACGTTGGTGATCACGTGTACCTTCGTGTGTCCCCGATGAAGGGCGTGCACCGGTTCGGCGTCAAGGGGAATCTCGCTCCCCATTTCATTGGACCCTATGCTATCACCGAGAAGTGCGTACCAGCGGCGTATTGATTGGAGTTACCGGCATCCCTTGCTGGTGTCCATGATGTTTTCTATGTTTTGCAACTGCGAAAATGTTTAAAGCATACAGCTGCTGTTCCTACTAAAGACATCGGCGAGCTGATACCGGATTTGACATATGATGAGTATCCGGTGGAAATTCTTGATGAGAAATCCCGAACCACGAGTAGCAGAACGTTGTGGTTCTACAAAATACTATGGAGCAACCACACCACCGAAGAAGCGACGTGGGAGAGCGAGGAATTCCTTCGCTCAAATTACCCGGAGTTTGTGGCTTCTCAGCACGGGTAAGTCCCTATTACATCGCTATCTCTTCTTTCGTAATCTCGGGACGAGATTCTTTTAAGGGGGGAGGGATGTAAAAGCCCAAGAAAAGGGACTTGCCAATCTTTTCCTCACCTCACAACACCACACTTTTGTCGTGGATATGTTGTGAAAAATGGTGAAGAGCAAGTAACCTCCATCAAAAGGGTATTAGTTCAAACCTTCTACACTTATGATAACACATGGGAGGGTGATTCAAAACTGTTGCATTCAGACTCATGGTTGCAGCAGCCAACACAAGGATCAAAGTGCATAATTGGATTCCTTAGGTCCAAATTAGTGGGGAGGCAAAGTTTCAATAATTGTTGAAAAGGTTTGCTACCCATTTTTCCAAAAAGGATCCAAATATGCAAAGAATTCAAATATGCATTTGAATTTGAGGGAAATTTCTCCAACCCTACAAATGTAGCTCAGTTTGAGACTCCAAACATTTGAATTCATCACTTGCCAAATTTTTGGAGATCTTTTGAGAGTTGGAGAGCACTGACAAGTGGGACCCACATGTCATTGGGGAGGTTAAAATTGCACAAAGATCAATAGCCTTAGGGGCTAAGTGTTGCACTCGGAACAGAGCCGAGGCTCCACCGTGACTCACCGAGAAGTGCCGGACGCCACTTCCTGCTCCTCCCTCTCGCGCTGGCGAGCTCCTCGTGGGGTCTTTAACTCTCAGCCGTGCCTCAGCGAGCCACAGCACCGAGAGAAACCCGATTTCCTTCGCTCCCACCGCCAGAGAACAGAAGCGCCGCCACCATCGCCAAATCGTTCGGGAGAGACCTCAGCTCGCGTGCAAGCATCGGCAGCCCAGCAAAACAACATCCTCAGACCTCCCACGACCTCCCCGCACCAGTTCAAGTCGGGCTGAGCTACCACAAACCGAGCAAACGACGTTCTTCACGGCAGCCGGGAAGAACCGAGCAAAGGGGCTCCCGTGGGCAGCTCAGCAGAGGACTTGTCACGACCAAGAAGGAGCGGTTTTGGACACGCCTAGGCTCCACGCTGCTCGACCCCAAAGCCTAGAACCAGTGACCGATCATCGCCGGCAAATTTCGCAAAACATCTCCAGCCGGTGCAGAACTACCCTCTGGTAAGAAAACCGTAAATTCCCGACGTAGACTTGCTTAGGGCAGATCATACTGCACTCACAGGAGCTAGACTTGACACCGCTCAAGTTCACTTCGCAACCCTAGCTGGATTTTAGCTGTAGCCGGCGTATTTTCCGGTTTTTCCACTGCGGATATGGCGGGAAGGGTCGGGTTCACGGTGACGGCCAGGTTAGACCTCTTCCCGAGCCCTTGCATGGCCTTGTCGACCTTCTCTGAGATCCCCTGGTGCTGTAGAACCCTTCCACCGAGGTTTTGGCGGGCTGAGTTGGCCGGGTGGCATAACCGAAGTAAGTCCGAGCTGCTGCACCGTCGACGGCTAGGTTAGGGCCACCGCCGGCCGGAGCAGTCGGTGCCATCGTGTTCAGCGCACGAAACTAGGCCCTGGCGGCGAGGGAGAGCTCGAGAGTCGGCCGGGCGGCAAGTATCAGCGTGTCTCCGGCAAGCCCGGCGGCGCGCGGGAACGCGAGGAGGAAGACGATCCGCGAGCCCCACGTGCCAGTAACGGGAAGTTTAAAACCTAGATCTACTGTGGCCCCGGGATCAAGTGTGACTGCACGGGAAGGGGTCTGTAGCCCCGTGCGGCTCAGCTCCGGCGGTGACACGTGTGGGCCAGGCCCACGGTCAGAGTTTAAATTTTTCTTCGGTTTATTTAGAACTTCAGATTTAGTTCAAACTTTAGAACCCCATAACTTTTGCTAGGAAGCTCCAAATTTAGTGATTCAAATTGGGTTGGATTCATCTTGCCTAGCTCTGTCCACATATACAACCCAATTTGTATGAAACCCATTAATTAATTCTGGAAAATTCTTTAAATCTTTTCAGCAAAAGAATTGTTGAGGGAGTTTGGTTCATCCAAAAATCCCCAAATTTTGCCAGAATGTTCTGTGGGATGTTGGGGAACATTGGGGGTCCTATAGGGTTTTTGGGGTGATACCAATCTGTGATTTCACTCTATGTCAAGGTGGTTCGGGGTGATACCAATCTGTTACTAGGGTGCGTCCTACAGTCAACGTGGTTTAGCTACCAATCTGTGATCAATCTAGCCTTGTGACCTACAGTCAACCGTGGTAGCTTGGTACCAATCTGTGGACTGTACCAATCTGTGACTAGGCATGGCAGGTTTAATATCAATCTGTGACCTATCTGGGCTGTGTGATCTATGATCAACCCGTGGTAGGTTGATACCAATTTGTGTTTTCTATCTAGGCGTGTAACCTACCGTCAACCGTGGCTCTGATACCAATCTGCGACGCCCTCGTTTCTGTAGAACACAGAACCGAGAACTGATGTGTATGTGTGCACAGGATGTTCATCACACATACACATATGTCCACAAACTGAATTCAGAATATATATTACCATGAATAACAGGGTTTATTACAATGTCTCATGAGTCTTGGACTCATGCTAGAAGCGAAAGTCTACTCTTAGCAGCGGAAGTCTAAATCTAACAGCGGAAGTCTTTATTCTAACAGTGGAAGTCTTCTAACTAGTGCGGAAGCAACTAAGCAGCAGCAGCGGCTCCATCTCTACTCCATCCCCACAGGCAAGGTTGAGGATAAATTACACGCCTAATCCTCCACGTGGTCTTCATAGTACTCCTCTCCTGTTGCTGATGATGAAGTGATAATGCAAGTTTGAGTACATGATGTACTCAGCAAGTGCCGGAAAATATGATATGTGGCTTACAACAAGGCAGGTATAAAAAGGCTTATTGCAGAAAGCAAAGTTTATTTCTCAAAACACGATAAAAACAGCAACTTAACTTTAAGTGAATGTAATCCCAACATGTATTTAAAATACCAACATACCTCCATTATGTTTCATCACTTTCCATGTCTCAACCAGACATTAATCTTTCTCAACTTTGCTCATGAATAACTTCTCGTATTCACTACCATCTCATGAATATCATCTCGTATTCACTACCTTTCATCTCATAATCAATTCCATCTCATTCTGAGACCCAAATCTCGTTGCCATGACTCAACAGTCATGCATCCAATCTCATTACCCGGACTCAACAGTCCCGAAAACCAAAACCAAAGACCAACCCATAACCAAACCATCCAAAAACCATAACCTCCCAACAACCATCCCATCTAATCATGTGGGTTGTCCAGGCGCTCGTGACCGTAAGCTCGGCTATCATGATAGTTTTAAGACTATGCAGAGTTTGTACCACTTTACCCACAAGTTTGTGATTTCGTCACCCGTCGGTGACTGCAGAACCTTCATTATACCAGTACACAACCATCAGTGTATGGCCAAGAGATCACAAAATAGCCTTTACAAAGGGGCTACTAGATGTATGGACTCACTAAGGTTTCACGGGCAGGCTAGAATCTCCAATTCTCCCACCCACGGGCCCCCTCATGTGCCATGCAGTTCCCAAGGCAGTCCTCACTCGACTCCCATTCCCCGCGCCTTCCACGGTCCATAACTATCTAGCAACTTACCTAATTACTCAGCTAAGCCGCACCCATACTTGGCCTTGTGGTGGCACTGTTATCCTGGCATGGCTCGCATGAACCGATCCTTAGATCTACGGCAAGTGACCACCATCTCATCCTACCTCATTCACAAACCCAGGCTTGCCTAATCTCCCTCCAATTCACGTTCATTAACAATATCCATTTCTCATTATTCATACAAGTGCAGTTAGCTAGAAACATCTATTTCGTTTCCCAAAATCCCATGGACTCAGCGAAGCATAAAAGCAAAAACCATATCCGACTCATTAACTTTCCCGATGACAAGGGTGGTTAACAAAACTAGTAAACTCCAATAAAAGGGTTTCCCATCATGTTCACTCAAGCACACACCTTTTCGCAAATAAAATAGTCTTCCAAAAACATGGGATCAATATGGTCAAGGAGCACTTGCCTTGTTCTTGCGGTTCCTGTTGCTCAAATTCTTGCCGTTGTAGTCCGTCGTAGGTAGCTCCCTGAGCTTGTCCTTCTATACGCGGTCATGCACATACAAGATTCATAGCAATCAATCATCATGCACAAACTCTACTTTAAGATACAATGATACATATGCATGTTAATCCTATGATGCAGTTTAGTTTGTACGTGTCCTTGTATGTTTGCATGGGTTTTATGATGAACAGAGGTGTTCGGATCAAATGTGGACGTGGGTTTTCAATTCTATTTATAATCGGGAAGAGAAGAGTCCTAATCTGATCGGAATTTGAATAAGAGTCTGTTTCAAATTGTTTTTGGATCCTAACAACTTATCTTTAGTTGATTTGGTGCGGATGTAGAAGAGTTTGTGTCGGTTTCCTCCGTGTCGGGCACTCGTGCATGGGAGAAAAACCGCTACAGAATCACGTCCCTACACGGTGATGAGCTCCGGAAGCTCCACGTGTCCGGCAGAGACCTGGGCTCCCTTTTCCGCAGATACAAGCTCAGGGTTGTGCCGCGTGTCAGGCGGGCGAGACCTCCCTCTCCCTAGGAGGTGAGCTCCGCGTGTGCCACGCATCCTGGCGGGCGGGACCTCCCCTCTCTCCAGAGGCGAGCTCCGCGTGCACCACGTGTCTGGTGGGTCGGGACCTCCCCTCTCAACAGAGGCGAGCTCCGCGAACGCCACGTGTCAGTTCTAGACCTCCCCTCTCTTCAGAGGTGGCTCCGGATGTGCCACGTGTCAGCGCCTGTCCTCCCCTCTCTTCGGAGGTGACCTCTGATAGTGCCACGTGTTCTAACAGCGCCGGACTTCCTTTTTGCTCAGAGGTGAGCTCTGAGGTCGACAAGTGTCCAACAGTGAAGGACCTCCCGAAGATGAGCTCCGGAGGTGACACATGTCCGGTAGTGTCAGACCTCCCGGAGGTGAGCTCCGGAGGTGACACGTGTCCGATAGTGTCGGACCTCCCGGAGGTGACACGTGTCCAGTAGGACCGGGCCTCTCGGAGATGAACTCCGAGAGCGACATGTGTCTGGCGGGGCCGGACCTCTCAGAGGTGAGCTCCGAGAGCGACACGTGTTCAGCACGACTGGTCCTCTCTTTTCCGCAGTGAATAGCTCCAGGGATGACACGTGTCCTGCGGGCTGACCTCGCTCCTCCGCAGAGGCTAGCTCTGGGGGCAACACGTGTCCCACGGTGTCGGACCTCGCCCTCTGTCGCAGGGACGAGCCCCGAGCCTGCCACGTAGCCAGCTTAGCGGCGGACCTCTCCCCCTTTGCGGAGATGAGCTCCGAAAACGCCACGTGGCCAGCGAGCCGCGGGTATTGTCTTCGGCACTCTCTGTGAACTGGAATTAACTCTTTTGGCTATCTTTTTGATATTTTCTCGGTTTCAACCTATTTTTAATTTTTTTTCTACATGAAACATGAATACATGCAGAAATCGAAAATGAGGGTGTCACAACAGTGCCGCCCAACGGCGCAGAGCCGCCTAGCAGGGCGAGAGGACGCGGCGATAAAATGGGTACTTCATCATCACCTGCTACCTGGTCAGAGACGCCGGCGGTACAGCCGGCGTGCCTTAACTCCACCGGCAGTGACAATGCGTATAGCAGTAAAGACCCTTGTTCATGTATAGGGTATAGACAGCTGCGAGGCCACCTGTCAGGCCCCGGGCCACCATGTAACTGTCCTGGCCTTGGACTATAAAAGGATCGGGGCAGCCTCCTGGCAAAGGGTTCGCAACTCTGCAACTCTAGCTCCCAGTTCTGAACCCCGACTCTCTCACACACTCATACGCGCAAGCAATACAACAAGAACACCTGTGGACGTAGGGTATTACGCTCCGGCGGCCCAAACCATGTAAATCATCATGTTCCCCTCGCCATTGTGCTCCGATCGTCGAAATCCACTAGCCCCTCCAAAAAAAAAAGAAATTCCGTGGGCTGCTTCTAAGCAGACCGGGGGAAGTGTCGTAGCGAACATATCGACAGTATCCCTCGATATGTGTGTGTCATGAGTTGATCCAGGCCATCCAGACACCATAAATATGAACCTCATTTCAAAGTCACATACAACCATGACATTTTGACTATAATATCCATATCGATTGATATACACTGCCTGCTCTGATGATGGCACGATCACTTGAATATGTTTGCCATCTATAGCACCAATACAATTTCTTAAATGAGGCCGAGACCTATGTTCTCTAATCTTTGGATGCACAACAACAAAGGTAGGATCTTTAGACTTGATGGTTTGAGCATCCAACTTTGTTACATACTCTAGAACTTTGGTAAACTTCCGAATAACAGTTTCTACAAATAGAGTGAAAATATATTTCGCTTGATGAATTGACAGCGCATTATCACACATCCACAGAAACATGCCTAGGCGTCCTCTGGTCTCAGGGCAGGACCTTCTGTACCGCCGCCGGCTCCTACAGCGACGGTACCCGTTGCCACCAGGCAGCCCTCGGTGCGACGGCAACAGCATCGCAAGCGCCGACCGATGCTAGTCCGGAAAGCGTGCTGTTAGTAGCCCGCACGCTCCTGCACAACTGTAACACCCCAAAAATCTGTTAAGAGGCAAATTTAAAAAATTTTGGACGTATTGCATGTGGTGTATAAATTCAAATTCAAATTGGAATTCAAATTCAAATCAAAACAGAAAAGAAAATAAAAGGAAAAAGAAAAGAAAAAGAAAACCCCCCTGGCCAGTGGGCCGAAACCCACCAACTGGCCCACCTCCAGCCGAATTCTGGTCCCGGACGACTCCGACACGATCCCAACAGATCGCTGCCCTCCCTCGTCTATATAAACGCCGGCATTGCCCGATTCCCCCCCCCCCCGATCGGCTGTTTTTCCTCCCGGTGAGAACCAGAGCTTCTCCAGCTGTTTTCTCTCGATCCTTGCTCGGATTTTCTGATCTAACGCGCCGATCATGTTCCACCGCCTCCGGGGAGTCTCGCAGGTGAAGGAAATCCAGTGTTTTGCGCTCTAGAAACAGCTCCGACGAGCACCGCCGTGTTTTCACCTCGGACCTTGTTGCCGACCGCCTTCCAGGGCCTCCGAGCTTAAGAAAAACCCCGAGGTGAGATCCCCGACCTCCCCTCTACCGATCTATGCCATGACATCCAAGTTTTAGGAGGTATAGACGAAGATCCGAAGTTCTCCGGCGAGATCGCCGCCTCCCGCCGCCACGCGCCGCCGGGCAGCGCCGCCTGCGCACGGCCAAGGCGACGTGGCCCCCTGAGGCCTGTCCATTTAAAATCGTGCGGTTAATATTAGATCTAACTCGTACCGCTTCGCGTTATAATCTCAGCCGTCTGTTTTAAATCGGACGGTCCACGTCGGCCCCGCATTATAAAGGCCAGGATTCTTACGCGCTACCCCCTGGGGATCTCGGAAAATACGAGCTAGCCCCGGAAACTTCTGATCTAGCCCCTGGAACTTCAGAAATTCGTATAAATTCATTTAAAAATCAGTTTTAGCCCCTGGACTTAATAAAAATTAGGAAAACCCCTCTGTTATGTGTAGTTAGACCCCTGGAAATTTAGGAAATAATAAATTAGACCCTGTAGTAGGGAGGATTTACCTTTTTGACCCTATATGATATTAAATTCAGAAATTTGAATCTGTGATTAGGATTCAAATTTAAAAGGTGAGGCAAACACAATGTAAATTCAAATTTAAACTCTCCTAGCACTTGGAAAACCTTAGAGTGAGTTAAAAATAGATTTTAAGCTGAAATGAATCTGTCTAATTGGTTGTTCATAGAAACACATTTTTGGGTTAGGAAATAATTCTGAAAATTGGTAAAATAAATTTAAATTAGTTCCACATCAGAGAGGAAGTTCAAAGATATATTATTGAACATTTTACATCAGAACCTATTCTGTTTAGATGATGTGTCTTACTATTATCATAATAAAATTCACCTTTAGGCATAGAAAATAAATCTGGAAAATATAGGAAATGGGTATGCATAATTAGAAAATGATAAATGAAGTCTCCCAATCCAAAAACTTCAGTTTAGGAATTGGTAGAAGATCTGAAAACCTATTTGGAGTAGGAAAATACCTTTTATACAAACTTTGTGGCTAAGAAATGTAATAAGTAAATATAAAGAATTTGTTCAAATTGGAACTCCATATATAGTGTGCAAATAAGAAATCTGAACATAGAAGTTAGAAATAGTATACATATGTTTAAAGGTGAAGATAGGTCAGAAATCAACACATGTAGAGTGACACACAACACATAGAAATGTGAATGACATTCATAGGTATGTATGTGTGGTTTGTATGAAGTGAAAGTGTGAACTATGTCTTATGGATTGTTGTTTTCTTTTGCTATGTGTATTGGCATGAGTAGAACCTGCCCCAGAGCAAGTTCTCCCCTTCCAAGACCAAGACTTTCCATTCCCAGAGCAGCAGGAAGAAGGCAAGTGTCCTTGACCACTTTGATCCTATACTAGGATGTGTAGATAGAATTATTTGCATTGTCAATTGAAATATGAAACCCATGCTAGGAAGTTTCCCTAGAATTGCATTATCTTGTTTCCTTGTAGCTTGGGTTGGGATTTATTCTGTCATGTCATTTATTTATATGCTTATGCTTAGCCATGCTTAGAATGGGATAATCGGGATATGAGATCATCAATTTTATTTACCTTACTCTTGAATGAGAAATTATGAGTTACGTAGAGATAGGGATCGAGACAAGTTGGATGATTTGGTTGGTGCTGGGTGCATGAGACTCGGGTTTGTGTTTAGTACTTGCCTGGATCCTAAGGACCGGTTCATGGAGCATGTAACTTGGCTTTACCGTGCCAACCACATGCTGAGATGGGGCAGCTTGGCCAATTAATTAGGTGTATCCCCGGCGTAGTATGGGTGTGTTGGATGGTGCGGGGAGTAGGTGTCAGCTGGACTACCATATGAACCGCAAGGCTCAAGAGGAGGCCACTGCAGCGGGGTTGGAGCCTCTTGTATGCTGTTAGGGGTGAAACCTCAGTGGGCCCACGCTCGTCGGGAATCCCTTTGTAAAGGCTTCGTAGTGATCTCCTGGCTACACACATGGGAAATGTGAATGTGGTTCGTGGCCACTGGCATAATGGAGGTTCTTTTAGTCCACCTGGCAACGGGGGATGAAATCACTACATGTGGGTACAGTGGTGCAAACTCTGCAGAGTCAAAACTGTCATGACATCCGTGCTCACGGTCAAGAGCGGATTGGACTTATTCATGATTAGGGGATGGATGGCTTTGGATGTTGAGGATGTTAAGCGGGGAGCTTAACATTGGAATTGATATTATGGTTATTTGATTATGATGATGGGTTGGGAGATTGGGACCATTTCATCTGTGTAGTAATGTAGGTGCTTAATAAGCTAAGGTGGTAGGTAATAATTGCGTAGTGCTTTAACCATGAGTTCAACCTCTCCTTGCTCTAGCCATGCATGACATAACTTTCCCACACTTGTTGAGTACCCACGGTACTCAAACTTGCATATTGGTTGGTTTAAATTGCTGCTCAGGTCAAGGGGATGATGTGGTGTTTAATGATCAAGACTTCGGACCCGAAGAAGGATTCTAGGTTCATGGAGTCCCCCGGGCAACGCCTGTGACGGAGCCCACAAGAATAATATTCCGCTGCTGTTTTATTTACATGTTATGAACTTATTGTGGTCCATTGAGACGTATGCTTTGTAAGACATCTTTATATTCGACACCTGGCTTGTAATAAATGATGCTTCACTATTTGTCATCACATGTATGAGAAAATGATCCTGGCATGCATGTGATATTCACTCGGTTGTTCTTCGGAGAAACCGGGTGTGACAACAACCCCCTGAATGCAGGGGCTTCCCCGTCCACTGCTGAGCAATGGCACAATGACGTCGACCACCAGGTCGTAGCCGTGCTCAAATCGCCGTGTTACCAGAGACGACGGCCAGGGACGGGACAGCTGCCGCCCCGTAAACTACCAAGGGATTATAGGACGGCGACAACCCACTCGAGGGCAATGTCCAGGCTCCCCACCGCTGACCTCAAGGGCGACCTGGACAGTCGTCACCGTCAAAAGGAAGATGGCCGCGTCATCATCGAGCGATAGTGCGAGTGGTGTCGCAGCCTCGGGGAGGAGTATGGTACCTCGGGTACCATGCGCCCCAACTATGCGGGCTAGAACCCCGTCTCCCAGAGCTCGGTGGGAGGCTGCATGGCACTGGCTCCACACCTTCGTATGGCGGTGTGGCCGTGCAAGTTCCGGCCAAACTTGCCGGAGAATATCGACGGGACATTCAACCCCGTCGAATTCTTACATATATACTCCACCGCCATCCTAGCTGCAGGAGGGGATGGGGGCCATCATGGCTAACTACTTCCCCGTAGCCTTGATCGGGTCAGCCCAGTCATGGCTCATGAACATGCCCCAGGAGTCTGTAACCTCCTGGGAAGAGTTGTGCCGTCAGTTCACGGCCAACTTCGGGAGTTCCTACATTCGACCGAGCTCGGAGGCCGACCTCCACACCATACAAAAGCAACCGGGAGAGTCGCTATGCTCATTAATCCAACGCTTCTCCCAGGTCAGGAACACCATCCCCCGCATCTCCAACACGTCCGTCGTCCTCGCCTTTTGACAAGGCATCCGTGACAGGAAGATGCTTGAGAAGATGGCTACGCATGACGTGCAGGATGTCTCTGAGCTCTTCAGCATGGCGGACAATAGCGCCAGGGTTACCAAGGGCCGCAACTGGCACACGCCGCCCAGCAAGGGGGTGAGTCCGCCAGGGAGAGTTCTAGCAGCAAGAAGAAGAAGATCGGCGGCAAGGACAAGCCTCTAGGACTCTTGGGTTAGTCCCCCACCTCTAGGACTCTTGGGTTAGTCCCCCACCTCTAGGACTCTTTGGTTAAGTCCCCCATCTCTAGGACTCTTTGGTTAAGTCCCCCACCCCTAGGACTCTTTGTTCCCCACACCTAGGACTCTTTCCCCCCCCCCTATGAATATAACCCCCCCCCCCCCCCCCGTAGCCGCACACCTCTTTCTTTTTGGCCGCCTCCCCCCTGCTGCAAGTTGCACCCCCTTGCTGCCAAGTTGCCGAGTCCCCCCCCCCCCCTGCTGGAATTCGGCCGCCGTCGAGCCCTGTCATGCCTCGCCATCGTCGGAAAAGAAGCCCCTGACGTTCTTCCCTAGCCGCGACCCCATAAATTCTCCACGGAAAATCCTCCACTGCTGCCATTGCTAGGAGGGAGGACCTGCCGCAAGGGAGAAGTGAGGTAGGTCTTCGTTACCCCTCTTACAACATCACCGCTGTTTCTACGCACCCGTTTTCTTTGCCCCTTCGAGCAGAAACTTCTGCGTGTGGACAAACCATGTTTTGGTCAAATTTTAATGGTGGATTTGATCTATATCTTGTGTCAAGATCATCACCATGTCCACACTTGATCCCAGCAACCTTGATCACCATAAAACCGCATGGAAGCCCATTAAAACATGCAAGAACACGTACAAACTGGTTTTATAAAACTGCACCATAGGAATTGCATTCATCACCTCATTGCATCTTGAATAAAGTTTGTGCATGATAATTGATTGCTGTAAATTTTGTATGTGCGTGGTCGTAAGTAGAAGGACAAGCTCAAGAGGCCGTCTACGAGGAGCTACAGCACCAAGACTTCGAGAAGCTTGAGCAACACGAACCACGGGAGCAAGGCAAGTGCCCCTTGACCATATTGATCCCATGTTTTGAAACTGTTTTGCTTGCGAAAACTCGTATGTTTGTGTCAACTTGATGGGACACCTTTTTTATAGGACTTTACTAGTTTTGTTAACCATCCTTGTCACCGGGAAAGTTGATGAGTCGGGTATGGTCGTTTGTCCTTTTTGCTTCGCCTAATTTATGGGATACGGGAAGCTGAAATAAAACATGTTTAGCTACTGCACTCTTATGAATAATGATGATGAGAACTTGATGATGATAATGAGCATGGAATCGGGGAGATCTAGGTGAGCTTGGTTCGTGGATGTTGCTGAATGAGAGGGTGGTTTGCTTGCCGTAGATCTAAGGAGTTCATGCAAGCACATGCCAGGAAAACAGTGCCACCACAGGCCAAATATGGATGCGGCTTAGCTGACTAATTAGGTGTGTTGCTAGATTGTTATGGACCGTTGGATGGTGCAGTGAATGGGAGTCGAGAGGGACTACCCTGGGAACTGCATGACACAAGAGGGGGCCCGTGGGTGGGAGAATGGAGATTCGAGCTTGCCGGTGAAACCTCAGTTGGTCCGTACATTTTAGTAGCTCCTTTGTAAAGGCTATTTTATGATCTCTTGGCCATACACCGACGGTTGTGTACTGGTATAATGGAGGTTGTTTCTAGTTGCCGACGAGTGACGAAATCACGAACTTGTGGGTAAAATGGTGCCACCTCTGTAGTGTGTAGAACTATCATGATAGCTGTGCTTCTGGTTACAAGAACCTGGCCAACTTCCATGATTAGAGGCAAAACTTGTGATGTTTATTTGGGTACGGTCATTGGGATTGGTTTTGGAACTGTTTTGAATCATGACCATGAATTTGGTTTCGGTTCTATGAAAATGAGATGGATATGAATATTTATGAGTATGAGATGAACTTGAGAAAGATAAATGGCTGGTTGAGACTTGATAAATGGTTAATTATGATGAAGGAATGTTGATGATGTACTTGGTTATGTTAAACTCACCAAGAGATAGATGTTGTTTTTACCATATTTGTGAAATAAAATTTGCTTGCCACAATGAGCCTTTTTATTTCCTACCTTGTTGTAAGCTACATGTCATACTTTTCCCACACTTGTTGAGTACAACATGTACTCACCCTTGCATTATCACGTATACATCAGCTACAGGAGAAAATATTTTGAGGAACAAGTGGAGTAATAGGCGTGCGCACTGTCGTCAACATGCCTGTGGAGTCGAAGTTGGAGCCTGCTGTCTTAGCCATTTTCCGCTGTCGTTTAGAGTCTTCCGCTGCTAAATAAGTTGGATATTCATGAGTGAGACAATGAGTCAATGTAATAAAGTACTTAAACATTATTCGTACGTGGTTATATTTTGAATTGATGAACATCCTGGGCACAGATATGCATTCACTTGGTTCATTTTCGGAACCGGGTGTCACAGAATTAGATCCCACCTTCTTTAAAGATATTTACAACAAAAATAGCTACTATAATTAAAAGTATTTTGTTATACAAAATTTATTGTATGAGTTAATTTCGTAATACAAATTTATATATAAGATGCTACTCATAATATTTTAAAAGTATGACATGTGAACTAAAAACAATGATGGCAAGAAAGGCTTATTCCAAAAGCAATTGGTTTGCAAGTTTTAAATGCTAGTTAATTAATTACTAAGTGTGAGGTCAATCTCATCATATCCAACCAATACCCATAATCCATCTGATAGCAATGCCAACATAACTAATATCCAAACATATCCATCATAAATATCTAGTCACAATCATCATAATCAAACCTTGATCAATCACATCCAATGACCAAATCATAACCATAAATCATATCATATAATCATGTGAGGGTGTATACCCGGTTCAAACTGTGAGCAGAGTTGTTAAGACAGTTTTACATTATGTAGAGATTGCACCACTTTACACACAAGTTTGAGATTTCATTATTCCTCGATGACTAGAATATCCTCTAGCATAATCATGTACAATACCTTTGGTGTACACCCAGATGTAACACTCGGATTTTCAAAATTTATGAAACAAAAGTTTTTATTGAACTAGTAATTAATATAAGAAAATCATTTTACAAAAATAAAATCCTCAAAATATTCATCCACCATGTATGACATTGTTGCATATATAAATATGCATTGTGTGGCAACAATCATTATCAAAAAATTTCAAAAGAATTGAATTAAAATATAATAGGAATAGAAATTGGAAATAAGAAAAGAAAAGGACGAGAAGAACTAACCAACTTGGTTGAATCCTTTTTCACAGCCCAATCTCTCTCTTTTTTCTTTCCCCGCCAACTCGCTCCCCCTTTTCTTCCCTCGGCCTCACGCCATCTGGCTAGGCCGCACAAGCATCGTTGTATCTGACCCGAACGTCCTGAATTTTGATCGTGCCGTGCACACCTCAAACTTGAGCTGCGAGCCCGGACTCTCGATCCAAACACCCTACAAATAGTTGTTCCCATCCTCGAGTCTGGGCTATCGTAGAAACCTACCTCACCTCACAAACCCTAGTCGTTGTCGTCTCCATAGTTGTCGAGCTCGTGCTCCACATGAACCTGTCACTCTCCGTGCCACTCGACACCACACTACACCCAATTCGCAAGAATCGATGAAGGATCAACATCGGCACACCTTCATGACTACTCTAGCGACCTGTCGCCCCTGCTCATTGTCGTGCATCATTGTACGCCCTTCCCAGACTGTGCCCAACCCTCTAGCTGAGATCCCCATGACCCACTATTTCTTTTGCGACAAATTTCAAAGAAATGGTTGTCCGTAGCGTGAGTTTTGCCAACTCGCCAACTCTGGTGAGCTTCCGCCTGGTCGACGATGGTGCCACCATCGCCCCTTCCTACTGACGTCCTAGCATATTGGCACACGCTAAGTTACATTAATAAAACATTCTCGGCAACAGCGCCAGAAATATTTGTTGGCACACACTAAGCTACATTAATAAAACATCCATGGCAATGGTGGCAAAAGAGCCAAAAAACATTATAATAATGCACCCTAGAATATGTTGATATCCTTCATGATTACATAAAGTATCCGCAAGCGCACGGAAAATACGGTTGTAATGTAAGACCTAGGTGTGCTGAATACATTGGCAATGGAGTGTTAGAGTGAGGTTCATGTAAAGTTTCGAGCATTCACGTGGTGTTTGATATGTGGTTTGCCATGGGATGTGTTAAGCTTGTCTTTGATGTGTTGGAGAGTATGTTTGGTGCTCATTAACTGAGTTTTGGTATGGTTATGACTTGTTAAGGTGTACAACGTGCTTGTATGAGGTGCTCACGCAAAATGTTGTGGTGTCGACTATTGAGAGTCAAGTCGTGGACTTGTGCTCTCAAGGGATTCGTTATTTGCTCATGTGCAGGTGTTTTTGAGGTCAAGACATGGTTGGTGATGGTGATCCTTGAACTAAACTTGGAAAGAAGTTGAGGTTCAACAATCAATTCGGGAGGAATCGTGGTTGAGGCGATCAAAGATATCATGCAACATGTTTGGATCAATAATGATGCGTATGACGGTACATGAGACGTGTCAAGTGATGTTGCAAACATATGTGGAAATGATTGGCACAACAGTGCCGCCCAACGGCGCAGAGCCACCTAGCAGAGCGAGAGGACGCGGCGATAAAATGGGTACTTCATCATCACCTGCTACCCGGTCAGAGACATCGGCGGTACAGGCGGCGCGCCTTAACTCCACCGACAGTGACAATGCGTATAGCAGTAAAGACCCTCGTTCATGTATAGGGTACAGACAGCTCGAGGCCACCTGTCAGGCCCCGGGCCACCATGTAACTTCCCCGGCCTTAGACTATAAAAGGATCGGGGCAGCCTCCTGGCAAAGGGTTCGCAACTCTGCAACTCTAGCTACCAGTTCTGAACCCCGACTCTCTCACACACTCATACGTGCAAGCAATACAACAGAACACCCGTGGACGTAGGGTATTACGCTCTGGCGGCCCGAACCACGTAAATCTTCGTGTTCCACTCGCCATTGTGCTCCGATCTTCAAAATCCACTAGCCCCTCCGAAAAAAGAAATTCCACGGGCTGCTTCTGAGCAGACCAGGGGAAGTGTCGTAGCGAACACTTCGACAGTATCCCTCGATAGGTGTGTGTCATGAGTTGATTCAGGCCATCCAGGCACCATAAATATGAACCTCATTTCAAAGTCACATACAACCATGACATTTTGACTATAATATCCATATTGATTGATATGCACCGCCTGCTCTGATGATGGCACGATCACTTGAATATGTGTGTGATCTATAGAACCAATACAATTTCTTAAATGATGCCAAGACCTATGTTCTCTAATCTTTGGATGCACAACAACAAAGGTAGGATATTTGGACTTGATGTTTGAGCAGCCAACTTTGTTACACACTCTAGAACTTTGGTAAACTTCCAAATAACAGTTTCTATAAATTGAGTGAAAATATATTTCGCTTGATGAATTGACAGCACAGTATCACACATCCACAGAAACATGCCTAGTGCTTCTATTGATTGCATCTCATTTGTTGATGTTAAGCCGTAATCATTAAGCAACACTTCATGTAAGCTATGAAACTTTGACTTCTCATTCTGAACATATTGTAACAATTATCTAAATCTGTAAGATATCTTTGAACCCACTGAAAACTCATCTCAGTTGGTACTTTTCTTGCCTTCTTTGCAGATGTGTTGCCATAATCAAGCATTAATTAAGCTGCAATCCCGAGGGTCATCATCAACCAACCATCTTTTTCATGCGACACCATACTTGCAACACATTTGAATCATTTGACTCACTTGACATATGTTACTAACAAAATATACATAAACTCACTTGCACACTCATGAATCAAACATACATAAATAATAGTGGTACGTGAACACACACAAGGTTGAACATACATAAATAATAGAGGTACGTGAAACACACACAAGGTTTAACAAACATAAATAATAGAGGTACATGAAAAACGCATAAGGATCAGGATACATAGGCAACAACTCCTATCTAGTGCTTCTTTCTCTCCTCCAATGCCCTCCTAAGCCATACAATTTTCCCTTTTCGGTTCGTGAGAGTCGAAAACGCATATTATACTTTTTTCCATAAAAAGTTGTGTGGCACAAAAATGTTCTTCACTTCCTTCTTCTGGCCCAGCCTGAATAACAGATTGCAACATTTCAGTTATCTCTTGGCGGGCTGCACCATGAGGTGAAGATGTCGTCAGAGACTTGTTTGAGCTAGCTCTTTCCACGAAGGAATCCACAAGCCGCTTGAACTGAACATCTATAAGATTCTTCTTTGATTTCTTGACTGGAGATTTTTGATTAACTCTTTTCCTAGATTGCTTATCCATGAAAGATGTAGTAGGGGACACCTCCTCAAAGTCATCATTTTCATCATCAACATTAACCACCCCCACAGATGCACTTGGAATCGTGGCGGAGGCATTGGTACAGGTTGCACCATTGAACATGATTTCTAAATCTTTTTCATTTTCCAATGGGGCAAGTCTAGACTTTGTTGCATGACGGCATAGCCTAAAAACAGGAACACAATTAACCCATTTATTCGCATAACACAAGATGTCATAAAATAAAATATAGTACAAGGTTTTATAGCGCAATTTTTTCTTCCCACCATTCGTTACTAGCTGCAATTGAACTGGTATTTGGATCTATTTCTAACCCAGAGGCATGATTGAGTAATGTCTTCATGTCACATATTCAGCTTTCAAGGCATCCCATCGATTTTTTATTTGAGCACGAGTATAATTCCTGCCCATGCATTCATTAAACTGAGCAATAAGGTTGGCATAACCTTTGGCGTTCAAGCAACCATGTGGCTTGTTATTAGAAAGTACTTATTCCACACATAACTCAATAAAAATTTCACTTGCATTTGCATCCTAGTGTGCATTGGGTTTCCTGAGCTTTGAGGCGTTTTCCATCTACAAGCACTATTTGCATAAGCACAACATCAAACACTATTTGACATCTAATTGTATTATTACACTAGCACTACGATAATAAGGTTTACAAAAGCTAATGACACCTACACTTCCCAAATAACGTAAAACATTAATAAGACATGTTGTCGAGTGTTTGCTACAACACTTCCCCCGGTACCGCTACTGGAGCAGTCCGCGGAGGTTCTTTGTTTGGAGAGGCTAACGTCCGTAGATCGATCGAGATTGAAGAACACGGATGAACACCAGGATTTATGTGGTTCGGGTTGCCGGAGCGTAAATCCCTACGTCCATGGGAGTGTGAGTTGTATTGCTTGTGCTTGCGCGTGTGTGTGAGTGTGGTGGGTTTTGAACCCTTTTGAATCCTTTTTATAGCTAAAGGCCAGGCAGCTACAGCAAGACTCGGGGCCCGACAGGTGGCCCCATGGTGGTATGTACCCTATACACAATCTAGGTTGTTAATGCTACTTGTAGTGTCCACTGTTGATGGAGTTAAGGTGCGCCGTCTAACACGTCGGGCGCCTTAGACCGAGTAGCGGTTGATGATGGCGGGAGAAGGCCCCACGTTGTCGCCTCGTCCTACTCGCTCAGCTGTGCAACACTGTTCTGTTGTTGCCGTTGTCACGCCTCATTGTCCTGTCACTGTAATGACTGCCATGAGTAGGTGGAGGTGTGCGTTGCGCGCCATGCTTCCAGGAAACGCACGATCTTGAATGTGTGACTGGACTACGCACGTCTTCTTTGACCCCTGAGGCCCATGGCCCATGGCGGGTCGTGAGACACATGGCGGCAATGGACCTCGCCCAAGCGGGTAGGCCAGGTCCGGGGCCGGTGGACACGTGGCAGCTCCGGAGCCCTCCTCGACGAGGAGGCCAGGACTGGAGCTAGAGGAAACGTGGCTGCGCCGGATCTCTCCTCATCGTGAAAGCCAGGTCCTGGGCCGGTAGACACGTGGCAGCTCCGGAGCCCTCCTGGATGGGGAGGCCAGGCCCGGAGCTAGAATACACGTGACGGCGTTGGAGCCCTCCCCAATGGGAAGGCCAGATCCGGGGCCAGTGGATACGTGGCAGCTCCGGAGCCCTCCTCGACGGGGAGGCGTGGCTCGGAGGCATAAGGCACGTGGTAGCGTCGGACCTCTCCTCTGCGGGGACGCTAGGTCCAAGGTTGGTGGACACGTGGCAGCATTGTAGTCCTCCTCGATGGAGAGGCCAGGCCCGGAGCCAGAGGGCACGTGTCAGCGCTGGACCTCGCCTCAGCGGGGAGGCTAGGTCTGGGGCCGGAGAGCACATGGCAGCACCATAGCCCGTCTCAGCAGGGAGGCGGGGTCTGGAGCCTCTTCAACCCTGCACGCGGGGGTACCCGGGCTGCAGGATACCGATAGGGGCCCCGGGCCCACCTCGGGGAAGGCAACGACCCCGCAGGTGGGGCCTCCGTCTCTCCTCCCCACGTGGTTGCTTTGAAATTGTACCTTGGCAGATGAAGTGGTTGCACGCCCTTGGTGTAGTGGGCGAGTGGCCGTACTTTGTATTTGAAGCGACAGCACGCCCCTGGCTCGTGGAGCGACTCAAGGCATTGACTGCGACGGTTCTCGAGATGACCGCTGCAGTTCTGCCTTGCCACTTTTCTCGGGAAATACCCGAGCCTCCCTCTAGAGTTGCTGCCTGCCTGGCCCCACTGTTTGACAGGTGGACCTGGGCCCCAGTCGTCATTGGAGATGCGGGCAGCATGGGGTGGTGCTAGCCCAGGCACCGCACACAGAATTCTGACAAGCGTTGCAGTAGTAGTAAAGGAAACTTTGCACTGAAAGTCGATTGTTTCCTTACTTGCTTCCTTGCGCCTTGTTCCCTTCTTCCTCCTTTGCGCTCGAAACTTCCGCGCTCAACCAGATCCGTCCACAGCATGCTCCAATGGCAACCGGCCTTGGCTCCTCTTGCCTCCGGACTGACGAAGATCTTGGGCTCATAAAGGCGGCTGCTCGGCTGGCAGTCGGCCGACTACGACCGAAGGATTCGCAGTGGGACGAACCCGCTCACCAGCTCGGAGCCGGGCGAGATCATCCTCTTCACGTCTTACGTGCTGTCCAGGTTCACTCTCCCGGCATCTTCGTTTCTGTTGGCGCTGCTGGAGGTGTACGACCTTCAGCTCCAACATCTGACTCCGTATGCTCTCGCATTGGTGGCGGTCTTCGTCCACTTCTGTGAGATGTTCGTGTGCGTGCGGCTGTCGGTGCTGCTGTTCCGGGTCTTCTTCGTCCTGCAGGCCTTGGAGAGAAGCTCAAGCCACTTGGGGGCTTACTAATTCCAGCACCGAAGCAAGAACTCCGCGCCGTACATCGCACCCTTCTCCCCCAGCAAGTGGGAGCACTGGAGGGAAGACTGGGTGATCGTCCAAACCAACGTCCATGACTGCCTGGACTTGCCGAGC
The DNA here is from genome assembly GCA_030760725.1 of Neostapfia colusana. Classification (NCBI taxonomy): domain Eukaryota; kingdom Viridiplantae; phylum Streptophyta; class Magnoliopsida; order Poales; family Poaceae; genus Neostapfia; species Neostapfia colusana. The sequence continues at coordinate 32,547,811 of JASWHV010000003.1, forward strand.
GTCCCCCGGTCAGCGAGAATCCCGTTGGGGACGAGGTCCCTGACCTGCAGGAAGCCTACAAGCCCGTGTTGGTGTGGATCAGATTCAGCAGAGCAGGACCGGACTTCGCTGATGGTCTTGGCTGACTTCTTGGCACGCCGCCTTGCTCCCTTCCAGCAGCGCACCCGCGCTGCCTGGTTGTATACCAGGGAGAACAACATCACTTGGCTGGAGCACGGCCCCGGGATGACCCCCGACAGGGTGATGCTAGAGGCCATGCTGTTGAAGTTGTCCCCCGACCCAAGCTCTGACAACTTCATCAAACCGCCGGCGAGTTGCTTGCTGGTCTGCCTGAACCACGTGGCAAGATCGAGGCTGGTGAAGGAGTTGCCGATGCTGGACGACATCAACGTCACCGTGCGGTGGGTCAGGGACGCTTCCCGGGGCGTGGAGATCTTCGGAGGAGGCGGCGCTAGCGATCAGGCGAGGCCCGTGCCAGACCCATTCCTCGACAAGGGGAAGGAGTGGCTGCTGGCTGGTGGACCCACACCACGACGCACCCTCGCTCACCGCCCAAGGACGCCGTAGAGTCGAGCAAGCAGACAAAGAGAAGGTTTGTTCGCAGTGACAGGAGCTCCGTCTTGAAGCCTAGAGTGGAGGGGGCTCAAGCCGCGCGTGGTCCTGCATCAGACCTGGTGGGCAGTGCTGCAGTCAGGGCAGTTCCGGCGGGTGTGAGGAAGACACCTTACATTCCTCCAGCTCTGAAGCCAAAAGTGATAGTTTCGGCACCTGACGCGCCTCCAGCCTCGAGGCCACCAGCAAAGAAGACTCCCGATGCGCCTCTGGCTCCAAAGCCGACAGGGAAGAGCACTCCTGACATGTCGCCGGCTCCGAAGCCGATAGGGGAGAATGGCTCCAGCCCCCTACACATGAAGCTTCGCACATCCTGGAACTGCCAGGCACCCAGGTATGACGCAGACCTTAGGGTAAGATGTATTCTTACCGCTGTTATGTTTGTGTGACTGATTTCAGCTCCTTTCTCGCAGAGCTTCACCGCAGAGCGCGATACCTTCTTCGCGGCAGCGCACGACACCTTCCTCGCAGCAAATCATGGGCTAGAGCCCTTTTGACGCTAGAGGTTACGGAGGTCCAATGCCGGTGCCAGCACCGAGGCCAGCGCCTGGGCCAGCCCGGACGCTGACTCTCGGACCCCCGAGACCGGCTGGCCGACAGAAGTGGACGTCCTTGGCGGCGGCGCGGCCGCTCCAAGGCAACCTGCAGGACTGCCCCCTTCTTCTCCGTAGGTGGGTGTAGTGGTAGATCCGCTAGAGGAAAATGGGTCCGTCGAGGCCGTGGGGTGACCTCTCTTGCAGATGTCGGAAGTGGTCCCCCTCAAGGCCATGAAGGTTGCACTCTGTTGCTTCGACCATGTGCAAGAGGCGCTTGGCCGGGAGAGGGACGAGCTAAAGGCAGAGCGGGAGCATCTCAGGGATTGGGACGACCTGTTGAAGGAGCGGACCCAGGTAACCAAGGAGAAGGCGAGGGCGAAGATGGAGCGGCTCTAGGTCATTGCAAAAGGCGATCAACCGGGAGTGGGCCACGGTCTGAAGGCTCGAAAGGATAGCTAGGGACGTCTTGGACAAAGCCAGAAGGCTTCACACCGAAGCCGACGCTCTCGGAGGCGCGGAGGGCCTCGTTCGATGGAGCGGGAGCTGCAGGAGAGAGAGAGGGACCTCGACCTCCGCAATGCAGCCTAGGAGGCGGAGCGGGAGGGCTTTGGGAAGCAGCTCCAGGATGTCCACGAGCGCAAGCTCGTGGCCTTGTCTAAGGAGGCCTCCCTGGAGCGTCGAGCTGAGGAGCTGTCTACCAGGGAGAGGGAGCTGGTGAACCAAGACTTGGTCCAGGATCTGGCCACCAATTGCAAGATGGTTGAGGAGCTCTGAGCTTCCCACATTGTTGAGGCGGAGAAAGTCTAAGACTTTCTGGGCCACACGGATACGGCATTGGATCCCTTTGGCTTCATCCCCTTGCGCTCGGAAGGTCCGGTGCAGGAAGTGAACCAAGTGCTCCCTGTGTTGGACTTGGCCAGAGACAAGCTGTTGGCCCTGGAGGGCATTGTCGGAGAAGGGCTGGAGGCCGAGGGCAAGGCCTTGGCTCAGCATGTGGCAGAGCACGTCCTCACGTGCTTATGGAGCTGGGACCCCAACGTCTCTCTGGCATCGGTGGTGCAGGGTCCCGTCACAGAGGCGATGGAGGTGGCCAGGTCTAGTGTGGACACCGCCAAGATCGTAGCTACAAGGTTCCAGTGCTAGTAGGATCCTAGGGCTGCCGCTTGTTTTCTGTGTCTGCCAGCCCTTGTTATGTCCTTGCGTCCTGCCACGAATAAAAACTTGTTGTTGAAGTTTTTATCCTTTATGTTGCAGCTGCATCTCTTTGGGTCCTTACCAGCGCAAGGGCCCGAGAAGATTTGGCCGAGGTAGCTAGTCTTCACCGATGTCGTTAGCTTGTCTCACCAGGTCCTTAGCAGCGTAAGGACCCGAAGAAGCTCCGACGGTGTTGTTAGCTTGTCGTAGTCGAAGCTCCAAGTCCCTGCTTGTTGTCGTGGCAGTCCCGATGTCCTGCCCGCGTAGATCATCATGAAGGCCCTTTGGTAGGTGTGGCCCTTAGGTTGGGCGCACTTACCAAGTAGACGATTGAGGCAGGACGTCGATGGCAGGCCCCTGAGAGGTTAGGGACGCTAGGACCTGCACAGACAAGACAGAGAAGAGGAGTAAAAGTGCTCACTGGTCACAATTCCCTGCTCTTAGTTTCGTTGTGGCTTATGGTCCTTGGCCGAGCTGCGGGGCATGGGCAATTCAGTGTGATAGCATCCAGGTTATTGTTACTACTTTTTTCGAAGGTATGAGCCGTCTGGCTCCCCGGTACTCAGCCGCAGCACTGGAGAGTCAAAGTGTGCACGCTTAGGGTGCAGGACCAGGCTAAGCAGGCTACACACTCTGGAGCTCCCACTGGCATGAACTTTTCAAGGGAGGGACCATTCGGCACCCTATGGCCCCCGAGCAAGGAAGCAACCAAGGGACCCCTGATATCCGTAGGTACCTCATGTGGACCCACCTGTAGCAGGATAGCATAACTCTAACTATTGGTGAACGCTGAGAAAAGTGTCTGACCATACGTCCAGAGCAATATGGGAAAGCAAGCACTAGAATAAAAACGGCGGTGTCCGGGGTACGGTTATCCTCTTGTCCAAGAGTGTATGCCATCAAGCCCACGAGTACTCAGTCGTAGCGCAAGGGAGGCAAAGTGTACAGGCTTAGGGGTGCAGGACTAGGCTAAGCAGGCTGCACACTGTGGACCTCCTGCGGGTGTTAACCTTTCAACGAGGAGACCTTTCAGTGCCACAGAGCTCCAAACAAGAAAGTAGGACGGACCCCGAACACGCCACACAACAGCTGATATGCGAAAGAAAGAAAAAACTGAAGTGTAATGAGAAGGAAATGAGAGCACGCAGGGTGAGGCAGATTTTTCTCGGATCAGGTTATTTCATAGGAGGAGGTTAGCTTTACAAGAAGGCAGCTACCCGCTCCGGATGACAAGAGTAGCAGGACCCCTCTAGAGTCTAGCTGTTCCGAGCGCTGCTCCTAGACTCTATGGCACCCTAACAGAGAAAAAAGAATCCTACCGTTGTGCTAAGGGTAGAACTTATGAAGGTGCTCTGTGCCCCAGGGATTGGGTAGAGGTACCCCATCCTTCGTGGCCAGACGGACGCACCCGGGGCGGGATACTTGTGTTACTCGGAAGGGACCCTCCCAGCTGGGGGAGGGTTTGTCTGCCCCTTCATGAGAAAGTATGCGCCGGAGCACCAGGTTGCCCATCCCAAGCTGTCTACTACGCATGAACCGCTGGTGATAGCGCTAGAGTGCCTGGCGGTACCGTGCATTTTGAGCAGTAGCTTGCCACCTTCTCTCTTCGACAAGGTTGATGTCTTCATGCCAAATTTGGTCTTGCATGGCTTCATCGTATGCCTGGACACGGGGGCATCCCATGGTGATCTTTAGGGGGGAGGACGCCATCAGCCCCATACACCAGGAAGAAGGGTGTTTCCCTTGTCGCTCGGCTGAGGGACGTCCGGCTAGCCCATAGTGCGCACGGAAGCTCGTCTATCCAATTGGCACCATGCTACTTCAAGCAGTCATAGGTGCGCGTCTTGAGTCCTCTGAGTACCTCAACATTAGCCCCCTCGACATGTCCATTGCTCTCTGGATGTGCAAAGGATGCGTATCCTGCACTGGTGAACTGGGTCCTGTTGTCGATGATGATTCTGTTCGGGACCCCGAACCAGCAGATGATCGACTTGATGAACTTGACTGCTGACTTCTTGTTGATTATGACTATAGAGGATGCTTCCGGCCACTTGGTAAACTTGTCTACGGCAATGTAGAGGTACCGGTACCCTCTAATGGACCTGGGGAAGGGTCCCAGGATGTCCAACCCCCACACAGCGAAGGGCCATGAGGGCGGGATCATTTGCAGCGTCTGCGTCGGTGTGTGGATCTGCTTGACATGGATCTAGCAAGCTCTGCATCTCTTGACCAGCTCGACGAAATCCTGGATAGCTGTTGGCCAGTAGAAGCCATGCAGGAAGGCTTTACCGACCAGCGTGTGGGTAGATGCGTGGTTCCCACATTGCCTCCGTGGATCTCTGCGAGCAAATCACAACCCTCCTCATGGGTTATGCACCGCAATAGGACGCCATTGTCGCCACGCCAGTAGAGACCCCCCTCTACCAGTGCGTATCTCTTAGCCAACCGAACAACCCGTTCAGTGGATGCATGTTCATCGGGAAGGATGTTGTCTTTCAAGTAATCTTAGACCTCCGTGATCCATGCATTGGGACCTAATTGAGCTTCTGGATCTTGAGCACCGGGTTGAATGGAGTCCCCGGTGATGCTTACGATCCTTGGCGTGCTCAATGGTAGCAAGCTTGTTGGGACCGCCAGCTTTGAGGTGCTGGTCTTGCCCCCTTCACCAGGTTCGACAGGCCAGGCTGTAGGTTGCAGCAACTTCCTTTCAAAGAGTCCCTCAGGGACCGGAGTCCAGGTACAAGCCTTTGTTGACAGGTCGTCGGTGATTGTGTTGTTGGCGTGAGGGACATGGCACGGGTCCAAGACGTGGAAGTCTTTTTCCAGCTTGTGCACTTGGAGGAGGTAGGCTGCAAGCTGAGGATCATTGCAGCAGCATTCTCCCTTGACTTTCTTGATGATTAGTTGGGAATCACCTTTGACAAGTTACTGTTGGACGCCAAGAGATAGCGTGGTCTTTAACCCGAAGATGAGAACCTCGTACTCCGCCATGTTGTTGGTTGCCTTGAAGTCAAGCCGCACCATGTACTTGAACTGCTCCCAAGTCGGGGTGAGGAGCAGGACCCCCGCTCCGACACCTTGCTTGTACGAGGAGCCGTCGAAGAAGAGTGTTCAGTGGGGCTCGGTGAAGACCAGAGCTCTGGGCTCAGGCTCATCGTTGTCTTGCCCCCCTTGGGTGGATCGGTGGTGGTGTCCACTCAGCCACGAAGTCAGCCAGCGCCTGACTCTTTACCGCATGGAGCAGCAATAAGTCGAGCTTGAATTCTGCCAGCTCGGCAGCCCTCGTCACAACGTTTCTAGTTGCATTGGGGCTGTATAGCACAACTTTCAATGGGTATGAAGTGACCACTGAAATCTTGTGAGCTTGGAAGTAGTGGCGCAACTTCCTTTATGCAATGAGGACTGCATAGACAGCTTGTGCACCTCCAGGTACCGCGTCTTGGCGTCGTGAGGACCTCGCTGATGTAGTAGACTGGATGCTGGATGGTCTGGACCCTCCCTGGGGGGTCTGGTGCGTCTTCTTGGAGCAGTTCGGTGCTCGAGGGTTCCCTGCCCCCGTGTCTAGGACTGCGCTCCGGGAGATGGGACCCGGATGCATCTTGGTTATTAGGTCTGGCAGACTGGGACCTGACTAGCTCCCCGCCACCTGGCCCTCCTACGTGGTCCGAGTCCTGGGACTATGGACCTACGGCAGAATCCTCGTCTGGGACTTGAGGTCATGGTGGTTCCGGCCGCTCTTGCGACCAGGACCATGCTCACAACCTCTGCTGTGGCGGTGATGTAGAGGAGTAGAGGCTCGCCTTGTTCCGTAGTCACCATGATTGGCAGTGTTTTAAGGTACTTCTTCAGCTCCTAGAATGCCTCATCTACCTCCTCTGTCCAGGCAAAGGGTCCGGACTTGCGCAGAAGATTGAAGAACGGGAGATCCCGCTAATCCAGCCTAGAGGTAAACCGACTGAGCGCAGCCAAGCATCCCGTGAGTGCACGTCTTTGATTTGGGCGGGAGGCCACATCACTTTGATTGCCTTTATCTTCTATGGGGTAGCTTCAATTCCCCAGTGTGGGACTAGGAAACCGAGTAGCGTTCCGGTAGAGACCCCGAAGACACACTTGTCTGGGTTCAACTTCGTGCATGTTGAACGCAACCTGTCAAAGACTAAGGCTAGGTTGTCGAGCAAGGATGCAACTTGACCTTAACAACGATGTCATCGACATACACCTCTACTAGGTATCGAATGAGGTCCTTGAATGTTTTATGCATGACACGTACAAAAGTGGAAAGAGCATTCTTAATACCATAAGGCATGGATACATAGCAAAATAGCCATCTACTGTTATGAAGGCAATATGCTCTTCATCTTCTCTAGACATTGGTATTTAGTGGAAAATTGAGTAAACATCTAGGAAGCATAGTAGATCGTAGCAGGATGTAGAATCCACTATTTGGTCTATGCGAGGGATAGGAAAAGGATCCTTTAGGAATGCCTTATTGAGAGTGGTGTAGTCGACGCACATCCGATGCTTCCCACCTTGGGGACGGCGTCAGGGTTGGCCAGCCATCATGGATGGTGGACCCCTCGGATGAAGCCGACCTCGAGCAACTTCTTGATTTCTTGACGGATGATGTTCTGCCACTCAACGGACTATTTTTGAAGCTTCTGTTGCGCTGGTCGGGCATCAGGGTAGATCTTCAGATGGTGCTCAATCACCTCCCTGGGGATCCCGGGAATCTTTGACGGTTGCCATGCAAACACGTCAACATTAGCCTGGAAAAAGGTGACGAGCGCGAGTTCATATTTGTCATCCAAATTTTCCATGATGCGGGTGGTATGGGCGGCATCCGATCCGATCTAGACAACTTTGACTGGGACGTCCCCGCCGTCCGAGGGTTGCACACGGGGTGCAGATGTCATCCCTCGCTGGCGCTTGCTTGGAGGCGGCCGGCTAGCTTCACCGTAGCCGGAAGCAGCCTCCTGCACCGCTGCCAGCACCTTGAGCTTCTCAAGTGCTGAGATGACGACGTAGCAGTCTCCGCAGATCTTAAGGACGCCTCTAGGTGTTGGCATCTTCAAGACCAAGTAGCCGTAGTGAGCTACAACCATGAACTGGTACAGGGCTGGCCTGCCGATGATGGTGTTGAAGGGGAGGCTGATCTTTGCAACATCGAAGACGACGCTCTTCGTGCGGTAGTTCTCAGGCATCCCAAAAGTCACCGGGAGGGAGATGCTAACGCACGGACAGATCGGGTCCTGACCCACCCCCGAGAATGGACGGGAAGGGATGAGTCTAGACATGGGGATCTGCAGCTTAGTGAAAGCTCCAAGCATGATGATGCCTAGGGACACCCCACCATCAATCAGCACGTGGTAAAGCTTCAAGTTGGTTATGGTGAGGCGACGAGGAGTGGCAGCTGCCCGGCACCATTGTGAGACTTATGTGTGCTGAATACATTGGCTATGACGATAAAAGTTTTGAATTCTGCCAAAACACTCTTTTTGTCAAGGTCCGACTCTAGGTCCGAGCTCCGACAAGATCCGACGTAAGGTCCGACTTGCTATGGCTAGGTACGACATGTGTTTGGTTAGCTCCGGCGGTAGGTCCGACTAGCTTTGGTAAGTTCTGGTGCTAGGTTCTGCTAGCTTTGGTAAGCTCCGACTCAAGGTCCGGTTAGCTTTGGCAAGGTCTGGAGCTAAATCGCAATGGTTCTGTTTTTACCATGCAAATGTTTCGAACTTGCTTTACATCTATGGAAAGTTTGCTTAGTATTCTTTTACTAAGTTTTTGAAGTGTTATGGCTATTTACAGTGGTTAACATTTTGCTATGGTTTGCAACATGCTTATGTGAGGTGTTCACGTAAGGTGTTGTGGTTTTCGGAACTAACGTGAGTCAAGTCACGGACTTGTGCTCGAAAGTATTGGTTGTTTATTCATGTGCAGGTGTTGCTTGAGTTCAAGATATGGCTGGTGACGGGATCCATTGAACTAGTCTTTTGGACATGTGCTGTGAAATGATGACTATGTTATGCTTATGATTAATGGTGTATGTTTAAAACTGCTATGTAGGCTTGAGACTCTTGATGATATTATGATTATTCTTATTATGATATTTGTAGGATCGAAGTACACGTGTAAAGCTACCAGAGGGGGGTGAATGGTAGATAAAAACTTTTCAGCGGAAGCAACAAAACACCCCTCAGCAGAAAACTGATCTGTTAAAGAAACGTGTGTGCGACTAATCTAAACGTGTTCAACTGTGAAAAACTAGTATAGATTGTAGAGAATCAAGTCACGAAGACTTCACAACAAGAATCATGAAAATCCGTTGAGAGAAACTCAAGTTACGATCGAAAGATCGAATAAAGGTCAATCTGTCCTACGCGAGAAAAACAGTTCTGGAATACTTACTGCAAATAAACTCGTGTAGATCAGAAACCACAAATTCAATGACCTTGAAATTTTTACAGATGATATATAATCAAGTTGTGAAGATAACCCAAAAAGAATCACATCAATTGGATCTGTAAAACTCGAGTTATGATAAAACCACCGAAGCAAGGTAGTGCTGAACAGAAACTCGACGAGAAAAACTTGTCTGAAAAAAGTCGGACGAACAAGGCACAAAAGTTCCTTTAGAATACGAATTTTATTTATAAAAACACAAGAGGAACAGCCCCAAAGTCGTGCACCATGATCTCTGGCCTCCCTTGCTTATATAACTAGCCCGAAGGCCAACTCAACTCAAACTAGGACTCCTACTCCTACTTGGATTCAAACTGTAACTTTCCAATACTGCTTAGGACTCTTCTATACGTAGATAGAAGCAATATTAAGACTTCCAAACACCTTAGGAACGTACCAAATATTCCTAAAACAACTCTACTTCATGCCTAACACAAAATTCTGTTATAACCAACTCGAAACTTTCCATAAACAAACCATAACCGCCTCAGCCGCAGCCTGAGCACAAAATTCAGCCGGTTGAACCTTTTCAACCATATCTCCACTTCCATATCTCTTCACCACGCCTTGGAACCGTGTTGCCACGTCCATGCACTCCTTACACACGTGCAAACACCTCCCAACAACGTCCACGATACATTCATATGCATTGTTCTTGATCCAAACATGCTGCGCGACCTCCCGATCAACTCAACCATAATTCCTCCCGAACTTGGTTGTTGAACCTCATCTTCTCCCTAAGACTAGTTCAATGGATCCCGTCACCAGCCATGTCTTGAACTCAAGCAACACCTACACATGAATAAACAACCAATACTTCCGAGCACAAGTCCTCGACTTGACTCTCGTTAGTTCCGAAACTACAACATCTTACTTGAGCATCTCACATAAGCATGTTGTAAACCATAGCAAAATGATATCAGCCATAACCACCAAAATACAGCAAAAACTTAGTAAAATAATACTAAGCAAACTTTCCATATGAGTAAAGCAAGTTCAAAACATTGCAAGTTAAAAGCAGAACCATTGCAATCAAGCTCCGAACCTTACCAAAGCTAACCGGACCTTGAACCGGAGCTTACCAAAGCTAGTCGTACCCAGCGCCGGAGCTTACTAAAGCTTAGTCGGACCTAGCACGGAACTTACCAAAGCTAGTCGGACCTAGCACCGGAGCTAGCAAAAATAAGTTGGACCTAGCCAAAATAAGTCAGACCTAGACAAAGCAAGTCGGACCTTACGTCGGACCTTGCCGGAGCTATCCAAAACAAGTCGGACCTATCGTCGGACCTTGCAGGAGCTCGGACCTAGAGTCGGACCTTGTTAAAAAGGTTTTTTGGTAGTATTCAAAACTTTTATCGTAAAAGACAATGTATTCAGCACACATAGGTCTCACAATCTCCCCCTTGATGAACGCATTGGCAACACCACTTAAAATCCGAACATTGGCTTATTCACATGAAAAGTTTTGAAAACAATTTCTCCCCCTTTGTAAATCAGAAATAAAATGAGAAGAAAAACAAAAATACCAATATTCTCCCCCTGAGAAGAATCGTGCCAAAACACTTGTGAATGTGTGCAATGTGTGATCAATTTCTCCCCCTTTGACAATTTATTCAGCAAGGTACAAAGGAGAAATTTTAATTTGTTATGAGCACATTATAACATATACATATAAAACAAAACTCATCCAAATCATACTATCAATTAACTTACACTAACACATCAATGAGATACATAAAGTAGTAAGCCATGCTAGAGATCAAGTGTAATTTTCAATTTAAGCAAGTCTGTAAAAGTCCCAAAAACGTGTATGAATAAAAAACTAAAGTTTAAGTTCATATGTGTGGCAATGACATGAAAAATGGGACTTGCTAAAACTTTTCTTCGTGCAAGGTAATACATGGATGAACATCCAACATGAGGTTCACCTTTTTAATTAAAAGTGTTGGACCAATCAGGAGTTAAATACCTCTTTGCATGAAAGTTTAAAATTCAGATTTGAAATTCAAAGTTCACACATAGGGTGAGCAAAAACTTTGAATAAACATGCAGCCCTATAGTTGGGATTATAGAAAAAATTTTGCTCACAAACTTTTCATTTATAGGGTGGGCTCAAAAAGGGGTTAAAGAGGAGAATTTGCAAACTTCAACCAAATTCAAATTTGGAAAGCAAATTCAAACTGAATTGGAAGGATTCAAATTCTAACCCACACTTTAAACTCAGAATTGTGGGAATTGAGAGGATCACTTGGAGAAAATATTTGGGGGTTAGAATGTGGGAGGGGACCCACATGGCAGTGAGCTGGAGGCTTAAACTTAACCAGGAAGCAAATGAGTTTGGCTTCTGTTCTGCTCGGGCGCCACCGAGGAGTTCCACCGCGCCCCGGGGAACTGGACCCGACACCTCCTGCTGCCTCCCCCCCCCCCCCACGCGCGGCCACCGAAGGCGGTTTCCTTCGACGTTATCGTGCCCTCGGCTGAGCAAAGACCGGATTGCTATCCTCCTCTCGCGTGAACGCCGCACAGCCGTTCTTCCCTCGTTCGCTCTCGGTCGATCGGGAAACCAGCGGAGACCATCGCGCCCACTGCCTCCGAGGGGCTAAACCCAGAGGCGCAACCGTTGCTCACTTCCCCCGACCCAGAAACCACCAAGTCCCGGCGTTCCCGAGCCCCCAATCAACCATTCCGCGGCGACCTCAAAAGAATCGACGGTCGGCTTCACGTGGATAGCTCTCCACAGAAGGTCCCAAGCCCAATCAATCACGGCCACAGGAGCGTTCTGCTGTGTTATTGCTCTCACCCAAAACTTGGAGCAAGTCGTGGAGCGTAGCCGGCGAATTCCGAGGTTTTGCTCCGGCGGCTTCAACCCGAGCATCCGGTATGGAAATCCAAAATTCTCCACTTCTGTTCGTTCTTAGCTCGTCAAACTTTGCACGGAGGAGCTGGACTAGCCGGCGGTCATAACCTCTTTAGCATCCGAGGCATGACACTAACTGGGCACCGCGAATTTGGAGCTCTACCGAGCGTGATCACGGCGGAACCGGTCGGCCGCACGGTGACGTCCGGTTTGCGGCCAGTCCAGGGCCATTTGAGGGCCATGCCAAGCTTGGCGATCGACCACTGATGCTGTAGCACGTGTTTGTCGCTTGGTTAGAGGACTAGGAACCCTGGTCGACGGTGCCAAAAGGCAGCAAGGACCGCCGCACGTCGCCGGGGTGTTTCCGGTCACCGGCAACCCTAGATGACCCCGCAGATATGTTCCTCGACATCATAAACGCCCTGGCGGCAAACCTCAGCTCGGGCGGTGGCCGGAGAAGGCGAGCCGGTGAGCTCTGGCGTCGGGCCGGCGAGGGGCAGCGCGGGCGCGGGAAAACAACGGGAGGAAGAAGAAGACCGGGTGGGTCCCAGCCGTCAGTGCCTGTAGAGTTTAAAAAGAGGATCTGTTGTGGCTAGGATCTTTTGTGGCTACGCGGTACAATCCTGTGAACCGCTGTGGCCCCAATCTGATTGGCTGGGGTTTAAAAAAAGCGGGCCCAATAGGATTTGCAATAGGAAAATAATCCCTGACTTAGCTCAATTTTTAGAAATTCATATCTCCCTGTAGAAAACTCCAATTTGAGTGATTCCAATTGGGTTGGATTCATCTCTCTGAGTTCTATCCAAATATGAACCCAGATTTCTATGAAAGTCAATATTATAGTCTGGAAAATTCTTTGAAGGTTTTCTGAAAAAGAATTATTGAGGGAGTTTGGCTTATCCAAAAATACCCAAATTTTGCCAGAATATTCTTTAGCATATTATTGACCTAATAGCAAATTTTCAACTCATTTGAAGATCATTTGTGTAGGAATTTGCTAAATGCAAACTACTGTGTTCAAAAGAGTCCAGAAACATTTTCAGAAAATGTTTCCCACTTCAAAAATCTGTTCTGAGCAATCCATAGCTCCAAAAATCATAGGAAAATTTAGGCAAGCTCTCTGGGACATTCTTGGAATTGTAGTTCACTTAGTTGGGCATGAAAATGCACATTACTACAGAATTAATTCTATTGAGTACAAATGCTTAAAGAATTGTTCTGGGAGAACTACCCAAGTAAGAGGGCTGAATTTTGGACCAGATGACTATCATGTGATCAAGAACTCACATGTAAATTATCAGCCCAAGATGAGTCCTGGAACTCCCTGTCCTTATTCTCCATACTTATGTATAAGGGAAAAATACATAAGAGATATTATGAGAATTATGGAGGACACAATATGACTCCACATTAGCTGCAATTTGGCAAGCTAAATCCTTAGGTAGTATAGAACCTGCTGTAAAAGTTTTGAGGCCATTGGAGTTCTTGTTCTTCAGCTGCACTCAAATCTTTTCAGCTTATCTATTATGTTCATTAGAGAAAAGGGTTAGTTATAGCTAAGGGCCTTAAGGTCAAATTAGTTTAATTCTGTTCTTTGCACAACAGAGGCAAACCAAGCCATGCTTGGCTTTTCCACACAACCTCTGTTCTTAAGAAAGTAATTCTATAACTTCTTTCCATTACATTCTACAAAACATGTGCATATGCATCTCAATAGGAACCACAACGAAGGGGACTCAAAGGAGTGATTCATCGAAGTGGATCAAGCTCCGGAGAGTCAAGGGTGGATCTGCAAGGATACTAACTGCTTATATACGACTACCCTGCAAAACAGGCAAGATCCGGTTTGCATTTAACAGCTGTTAAGTTTTTATTTTGTACTCACTTTCGGTCAAGATATGAACTGTGCATTAGGTCTAGTGATTGATACTCCTCTTGCATAGCCAAAGGACCCATGGAGTATTGGGTAGGTGTCTTTCACCGTGTAGAACTGCCATGCTTAAGTACGGTTCGGTAGAAGTCGAGTGGTGAGATGCTACTCGCAGATTTAGGAACAACAGGGGCATACGGGATTGGTTCGTAATTGAATTAGCAAGTTAAAATTGAGACCGGAAGGTTGTAGGAGCAGCAGGACATAGGGGCCTGGGTGCTGTAGACCTGTCCGTGTCGGTCAAGGACCGATCCGTGTGCGGCCCTGTTGAACAAGTTTGAGTTGTGTACCGGACTCATGCTGGCTATATGGGACCCAGTAAACCGATGTACCTCGGGAAGCTGTCGTTGGGACTTTTCGGGTCGCCTCAGGCGGACGGCCGGTGTGCAGTATGTGGGGAATATTCTCATGACATCTCACGTCGGAAGGTGCACCATGAGAGTAGCTACTGTACGGGGCGACTTGATCGATTCAGCGGGGGTGAAACGGGGGAAAGGCTGCCACGTACGACGTCAGTGATGGTTGTTGTAGGCAACGTCGAGTACGGGCATGCGTGTCGTGTAGTCCGGGTGTTATTGATTCGAATCACCGTCGCTCGCGGAATGGACCGAGCATACTTGTTCTCACAGTCGTGACGTAGTAAGAACTTGCATGAGAAAGGAACTAATCATCTTGATGTGAAGTATTATTCTACCTTGTATTGCAGCTTGATGAATAGGCTAGTGCAAACTCGATTCTTTTATGCCATGAGTAATTTACATCGGGGGGAAGCGTTTCTTGTTTGATTGTGGACTCCCGATGTGGCGTGCCCAGGGTTACTTAAAATACTGCAATTAATAATGAAAGTAAGGATTTACTTTTAGGCGAGTTTACTTATGCTTATGCCATCCTATGTTAGGTCCATAACCTCACTTAGAGTTTCATGTTTAGGGTGATGGTTAAGTCTTGCTGAGCGTTATGCTCACGGATGCTATCCGAGTTGTTTTGCAGGTAATTGACTCGCTGATTATGAGAAGGGATGCCGATGAGACTCGGGAACCTCCGAGTGTTTACTCAAAGAGCATCCTCGCCGCTGCAGATTGATCTTCGTGTTGCTAGTAAGAAACGTCCGCGGGCTGGACTGTTTCTTTGTTGCTAGTTTAGATATGAGTCGTGAGAGTGATAGTCTTCCGCTGTAGTTTACTCTGATATATATTTATTTGTAAAACAATCTTGTACGCTTCCGCAAACTATTTATATAATATGATGGGTGTTCATCGACCCGTGTGCTGTTGGGTGCCGCATAACACGGCACCACCCAACGAGGTCCCGTGGGGCCGTCTCAGCGTGGCATCAGAGCTGTCGCACACGGTATCAGAGCTGCGTTGGGAACAGAGCACGGATTGAGCATCATATTATGTCAAAAACTTAGGATACGGTGAGATAACGGTACTAGGCCCACATAAGGACTATTATTAGCATATTATGAAGGTGGCTATCTAACTTATGTGTTATGTCGGAAAATCGTGCATCTCGGGACGTCTATGTCTTGGGGGGTGTACGTATGCGCTGTCCACCAGTGCGCACAAGCTGAAGGGTGGAGCCTCACGGGTGGCAGGTAACCCGACCCGCTTTAGTATCCTCTACGACTCTTCATGTCGTTTGGGGTATTCGAGCAGCGTCTGTCCCAGGCGTGCGTGGTGCAATTTGGGAGACCCCGTCACGTGGTCAGTAACGTGAACACGTAGCTCAAGGCGTGTTTGGCTTGAGAACACCTGGGCGAGTGATGACGGCCGGGTGTACCAACTGTTATGGATACCGGGTTCGGTGTGTAGCCGAACCTGATGATTGAGTGTGTTTTATGCAGGAACTAACCATGAAAACCTTAGTGCGTGTAGAACACGTTTGCGAGTGACCGTTTTAGTGCCACCTAAGTATACGTATATGCCGGTGTAATCCGGTTAGGTTTTTCTTTGGTGAGGCGACGTAGTACCGTTATATGTCTTACGGTGCATCGTCACCGTACTAAACTGGATAGTATTCTTACCTATGAAGAAATCATTCATGACTAACTTCCAAACTAAAAATGGATTTGATAAAGCACATATTAGTTACTGAACTCTTCATTTGAACTAAGTTTCAAAGAAGAGACTTGTTAGGCTTCTTTTGATCTCAAAGACAGAGTGCTCTGTGCAGACAGAAATTTTTCTGGTCTTTAACAGAGCGTAACTCTGATTATCTTGACCCAATGGAGGTGTTTGATACAGTTCGGGAAAGGTTATTAAGTGCTCTACAACTTTTCTGTAGAACTCCAGAGCCAAATCCGACACCAACTTGGTTGAACGTCCAGATGAATGCAAACTGTTCAGAAAACAGAGCAGCTGCAAACTTCTCTGGATGTTTCGGTAAATTGGTCATAACAATCTGTAGAAAATTTTCTAAGGGTCATGTGATACACCGTTGGAAAGGTTATGAAACTTACAACGATTTTGTAGTTCATAGTTTGTTCATAATTGTACCCCAGTTGTATGTAAAACTGTGATGAAAACAGCCACATACAAAGGAGGTGCTGGCAAATTTTAGCCAGAAATTCTGTCAACTTTGAACAATCCTAACTTCTGTTCCAGAAATGATCTAGGGGCATATGAGTACTCGTTGAAAATATACTGAAGTTAACTTTAACTTTGGTATTCAACTTGAGTTATGAAAATGCTAATGAATGGATCAAATTCTGGGTTAAGTACATAAAGGTCTGTTCTGTACAGAATGAGGGACTGAATGTATTGGCTTTAGAAAGATGTGTAAACATGAAATTTTGTTATGCTTTCATAAAGTTTTAGCATGTTCATGTTTTACATACTTTCACATACTGCTAGATCAAGTTGTGACTCCCCTCAAAATTATGCTTTTGCAGTATGGTGCGTACTCATTCCCCGAGTAGGACTGAAGGTTCTCATCGAGACGGTGATGACTCGACTCCACCAGGGGCACCGCCATCAACGGTATGGGCGGATATCATGGCTCAGATGGTCGAGTCAAGTCAAGAGAACACAAGACTACTCCAAGCCTTGGTACAACAGGGCTTACTCCAGGGTGCACAACAGGACGTTCCACCTCGGAACGCCTACTTGGATTTCTTGGCGACACAACCGCCGATCTTCACGGAAGCCCATGAACCAGTGGAAGCTGATCAGTGGCTTCGAGTTATGGAGTCCAAGTTTGGGGTGTTTGAGTGCGACGAATATCAGAAGGCATCATTTGCAGCTCAACAGCTCCATGGAGCCGCCGGAAATTGGTGGTTCTCTTATCTTGCCACCGTTCCAGAAGGTCATCAAGTGGAATGGTCGGAATTTCGTGAAGCATTCCGGGCTCGTCACATTCCTATGGGTTTTATTAAGGCCCAACAGCAAGAATTCAGAAACTTGAAGCAGGGGGACATGAGTGTCCTCGATTATGTCCGAAGATTCAACCTTCTGGCACAATATGCTCCTGCTTATGCGACGAGCGAAGCTGCAATGTGTGACTATTTTTTCTATGGCTTGAGTGCCATACTAAAAGAGAAGTTAGCTTTGTTCAATCAAGGCAGTTACACCGAGTTGATCAGTGCTGCTCTGCTGCAAGAACAAGCGACACTTGAGTGTCAAGCAGAGAAGAGGGACCGGGAGGATGTGCAGGAAGACACACCAGTCGTTCCTCGTAAACATCGTGTGGTGTATCACACACCATCCGATGAAAGATGGCAAACGCCAGTGAGATCAACTCCGTACAGATTTCCTGCTCAAGAGTCTTGTCTTGAAACAACACCATTGCCGCAGCAACGAAGGACACCTGTTGCATCATTGCTGCAGCCAAGTACATCAACTTCTCAACCACATGTCAACGAAGAACCGGGGAAACCCCCGTGTTCTTATTGCCACCGTTCTAGGCATTTTAGGCAGGAATGCCGGGAGAAGTTGTTGAATACCAGACAGCCATCATCATCACGTGGTATGC
Source organism: Neostapfia colusana (assembly GCA_030760725.1). Classification (NCBI taxonomy): domain Eukaryota; kingdom Viridiplantae; phylum Streptophyta; class Magnoliopsida; order Poales; family Poaceae; genus Neostapfia; species Neostapfia colusana. The sequence continues at coordinate 32,565,371 of JASWHV010000003.1, forward strand.
CGCCACCTGCTCCAGTCAACATAACAGCATTGCAATCCGGGAGTGTGCAACATCTTGCTATTGAGGATGTCCCGGAGGGAGCACCGGTATTAGCGGGCATGTTCACACTTAAAGACGTGCCCATATTGGTACTTTTTGATTCAGGTGCAACCCACAATTTTATCAGCAAAACATGCGTGGGTCAGCACCAATTATCCACCAATACTCCCACAACGAGTTTTCTCATACATTCACCGGGAGGAAATATCTCTGCCAATCAGATTGTGTCCCGAGCAGCTTTGTGTTTGGGCGGAAAAATATACCCAACATCGCTGATTATGTTGGATAGGCAGAAGATAGACATTATATTGGGGATGTCTTGGTTAAATCGTCACGGTGCCGTTCTCAATATCGGTAACCGGACTGTCCAGATTGACTCGCCGATTCACGGACAGCACACGCTGTTTTTAGACAGCGAAGATCCAGATATGGTAGAGGCCTACCACACGGAAGCGCTGAAGCTTGAAGATATTCCGGTGGTACGTGATTATCCCGACGTATTTCCCGATGACTTACCGGGCATGCCGCCCGAACGGGACGTCGAGTTCAAAATTGAACTGGCGCCAGGAACGACGCCTATTTCACGAAGGCCTTACAAGATGGCACCTAACGAACTAGCGGAGTTGAAAGAGCAACTGAATGAACTCATGAGCAAGGGTTTCATACGACCAAGTTCTTCACCTTGGGGTTGCTCAGCACTGTTCGTTAAGAAGAAGGACGAAACACTACGGCTATGTGTTGATTACCGTCCTCTCAATGCTGTCACAATAAAGAACAAGTATCCTTTGCCCCGCATTGACATTCTGTTTGATAAACTTGTGGGTGCAAAGGTATTTTCGAAGATGGATCTTCGGTCGGGCTATCATCAAATCAAGATCCGACCGGAGGACATACCGAAGACAGCTTTCTCGACGAGATACGGACTCTACGAGTACCTCGTCATGTCATTTGGATTAACCAACACTCCGGCACACTTCATGTATTTGATGAATTCTGTGTTCATGCCGGAGTTAGACAAGTTCGTCGTGGTATTCATCGACGACATATTGGTTTACTCCAAATCGGAAGAAGAGCACGCTGAACATCTGCGTACTGTGCTACAACGGTTGAGAGAGCACCAGTTATATGCCAAGTTCAGTAAGTGCGAGTTCTGGATTGAGCAAGTGCCTTTCCTAGGCCATATTATTTCAGCAGAAGGTATCGCCGTGGACCCCAGCAAGATTGAACAAGTGCTGAAGTGGGAATCTCCCAAATCAGTCCACGAGGTCCGAAGTTTCCTAGGTTTAGCAGGATATTATCGGAGGTTTATTCCGAGCTTCTCAAAGATTGCTAAACCAATGACGGAGCTACTGAAGAAGGGTACTAAATACATGTGGAATACAGCATGTGAATCTGCATTCAAGACGTTGGTGAAACATCTCACCACAGCTCCAGTTCTTGCTCAGCCAGACACGACGAAGCCATTTGATGTATACTGTGATGCATCCGGCATCGGTCTCGGCTGTGTTCTGATGCAAGAAGGGCGTGTAGTCGCCTATGGGTCTCGTCAACTGCGAAACCACGAGCAGCATTATCCAACTCACGATCTTGAGCTTGCTGCTGTGGTGTTGGCGTTAAATATGTGGAGGCATTATCTACTGGGTAATCTTGTTCACCTCTACACCGACCATAAGAGCCTGAAGTATATCTTCACGCAGAAGGAGCTGAATATGAGACAACGGAGATGGTTGGAGCTCATAAAAGATTATGAAATAGAGATCCACTATCACCCGGGAAAAGCCAACGTGGTTGCCGACGCGCTTAGTCGGAAAGCCCACGTTCACAACTTAGCGGTTGTTGAGTTGGAAGATGAAGAACCCAGCCTCCGTGTCATTCCGTATGGCGCACTTTATAATCTCGCGCTCATTCCAACAATCCGTGAAGAGATTGTTGAGGCTCAAAGAAGAGACAGAGGTATGTCTCACATACGGAGAAGACTAGACAACGGAGAGGTGAAATGTTTCCGGAAGGATGAGAACGGTACAATATGGTTTAACAACCGTATAGTGGTACCGCGCAATATGAAACTCCGGAAGAAGATCTTGGATGAAGCCCACCTATCAAAGTTTTCCATTCATCCCGGAAGTAACAAGATGTACCAAGATTTGAAACAGAAATTTTGGTGGACAAGGATGAAGAGGGAGATTGCTAAATACGTATCCGAATGCGATACGTGTAGACGGGTCAAGGCTGATCATATGCGGAAAACCGGACCGCTACAACCTTTGAAGATTCCGGCGTGGAAATGGGAGGATGTGAGTATGGACTTCATCGTCGGATTACCACTCACATCCAAGAAGCATGACTCGATATGGGTGATCATCGACCGGTTGACGAAATCAGCTCATTTCATACCGGTAAACACTCATTATCGAGCAAGGCAATATGTGGAGTTATTCATCTCCAGAATTATATGTTCACATGGTGTCCCGAAGACCATCATCTCAGATCGAGGTGCGTTGTTCGTTGCTCGGTTTTGGGAGCAGCTGCATGCCTCGTTGGGCACCAAGCTAATTAGAAGCTCCGCATATCACCCTCAAACGGATGGACAAACTGAGAGGGTGAATCAAGTGCTCGAGGACATGTTGAGAGCATGTGCCATCCACCACGGTAGGAATTGGGACGATCACCTACCGCTGGCGGAGTTTTCATACAACAACGGTTATCAAGCGAGTATTAAAATGGCACCGTATGAAGCTCTCTATGGCCGGAAGTGTCGCACACCACTGAATTGGTGTGAGTCCGGCGAAAGAGTTCTGTTTGGGATTGATCTTGTCAACGAAGCCGAAAACCGAGTTCGGTTGATACAAGAGAACTTAAAGGCTGCCCAATCCCGACAGAAGAGCTACGCCGATCAAAGGCGTAGGCCGTTACATTTTGATGTCGGAGAGCACGTATATCTTCGTGTATCTCCGATGAAGGGAATTCACCGGTTCGGTGTAAAGGGGAAACTCGCTCTCCGTTTTATTGGTCCTTTTGATACCACGGAGAAGTGCGGGCCCGTAGCCTACCGGCTGGAGTTACCAGCAAGTCTAGCGGGTATTCATGATGTATTTCATGTATCACAGCTGCGGAAGTGCCTCAAATTCACCGCTGCTGTTCGCACTGAGGACATCGACGAATTGAAACCGGACCTGACCTACACCGAGCGACCGGTCCAGATTTTGGATGAAAAGACCCGGGTAACCCGGAACCGGACGATCAGATTCTTCAAGGTGCTGTGGAGTAATCACACCGCGGAAGAGGCGACATGGGAAAGTGAAGATTATCTCCGCACCAACTACCCGGAACTTTTATCTTTGTACAGTTTGTAATTACCTCTCCCGTCTCGTTCCTCTTTTGTAATCTCGGGACGAGATTCTTTTAAGGGGGGAGGAATGTAAAAGTCCCAAAAACGTGTATGAATAAAAAAACTAAAGTTTAAGTTCATATGTGTGGCAATGACATGAAAAATGGGACTTGCTAAAACTTTTCTTCGTGCAAGGTAATACATGGATGAACATCCAACATGAGGTTCACCTTTTTAATTAAAAGTGTTGGACCAATAAGGAGTTAAATACCTCTTTGCATGAAAGTTTAAAATTCAGATTTGAAATTCAAAGTTCACACATAGGGTGAGCAAAAACTTTGAATAAACATGCAGCCCTATAGTTGGGATTATAGAAAAAATTTTGCTCACAAACTTTTCATTTATAGGGTGGGCTCAAAAAGGGGTTAAAGAGGAGAATTTGCAAACTTCAACCAAATTCAAATTTGGAAAGCAAATTCAAACTGAATTGGAAGGATTCAAATTCTAACCCACACTTTAAACTCAGAATTGTGGGAATTGAGAGGATCACTTGGAGAAAATATTTGGGGGTTAGAATGTGGGAGGGGACCCACATGGCAGTGAGCTGGAGGCTTAAACTTAACCAGGAAGCAAATGAGTTTGGCTTCTGTTCTGCTCGGGCGCCACCGAGGAGTTCCACCGCGCCCCGGGGAACTGGACCCGACACCTCCTGCTGCCTCCCCCCCCCCCCCCACGCGCGGCCACCGAAGGCGGTTTCCTTCGACGTTATCGTGCCCTCGGCTGAGCAAAGACCGGATTGCTCTCCTCCTCTCGCGTGAATGCCGCACAGCCGTTCTTCCCTCGTTCGCTCTCGGTCGATCGGGAAACCAGCGGAGACCATCGCGCCCACTGCCTCCGAGGGGCTAAACCCAGAGGCGCAACCGTTGCTCACTTCCCCCGACCCAGAAACCACCAAGTCCCGGCGTTCCCGAGCCCCCAATCAACCATTCCGTGGCGACCTCAAAAGAATCGACGGTCGGCTTCACGTGGACAGCTCTCCACAGAAGGTCCCAAGCCCAATCAATCACGGCCACAGGAGCGTTCTGCTGTGTTATTGCTCTCACCCAAAACTTGGAGCAAGTCGTGGAGCGTAGCCGGCGAATTCCGAGGTTTTGCTCCGGCGGCTTCAACCCGAGCATCCGGTATGGAAATCCAAATTTCTCCACTTCTGTTCGTTCTTAGCTCGTCAAACTTTGCACGGAGGAGCTGGACTAGCCGGCGGTCATAACCTCTTTAGCATCCGAGGCATGACACTAACTGGGCACCGCGAATTTGGAGCTCTACCGAGCGTGATCACGGCGGAACCGGTCGGCCGCACGGTGACGTCCGGTTTGCGGCCAGTCCAGGGCCATTTGAGGGCCATGCCAAGCTTGGCGATCGACCACTGATGCTGTAGCACGTGTTTGTCGCTTCGTTAGAGGACTAGGAACCCTGGTCGACGGTGCCGAAAGGCAGCAAGGACCGCCGCACGTCGCCGGGGTGTTTCCGGTCACCGGCAACCCTAGATGACCCCGCAGATATGTTCCTCGACATCATAAACGCCCTGGCGGCAAACCTCAGCTCGGGCGGTGGCCGGAGAAGGCGAGCCGGTGAGCTCTGGCGTCGGGCCGGCGAGGGGCAGCGCGGGCGCGGGAAAACAACGGGAGGAAGAAGAAGACCGGGTGGGTCCCAGCCGTCAATGCCTGTAGAGTTTAAAAAGAGGATCTGTTGTGGCTAGGATCTTTTGTGGCTACGCGGTACAATCCTGTGAACCGCTGTGGCCCCAATCTGATTGGCTGGGGTTTAAAAAAAGCGGGCCCAATGGGATTTGCAATAGGAAAATAATCCCTGACTTAGCTCAATCTTTAGAAATTCATATCTCCCTGTAGAAAACTCCAATTTGAGTGATTCCAATTGGGTTGGATTCATCTCTCTGAGTTCTATCCAAATATGAACCCAGATTTCTATGAAAGTCAATATTATAGTCTGGAAAATTCTTTGAAGGTTTTCTGAAAAAGAATTATTGAGGGAGTTTGGCTTATCCAAAAATACCCAAATTTTGCCAGAATATTCTTTAGCATATTATTGACCTACTAGCAAATTTTCAACTCATTTGAAGATCATTTGTGTAGGAATTTGCTAAATGCAAACTACTGTGTTCAAAAGAGTCCAGAAACATTTTCAGAAAATGTTTCCCACTTCAAAAATCTGTTCTGAGCAATCCATAGCTCCAAAAATCATAGGAAAATTTAGGCAAGCTCTCTGGGACATACTTGGAATTGTAGTTCACTTAGTTGGGCATGAAAATGCACATTACTACAGAATTAATTCTATTGAGTACAAATGCTTAAAGAATTGTTCTGGGAGAACTACCCAAGTAAGAGGGCTGAATTTTGGACCAGATGACTCTCATGTGATCAAGAACTCACATGTAAATTATCAGCCCAAGATGAGTCCTGGAACTCCCTGTCCTTATTCTCCATACTTATGTATAAGGGAAAAATGCATAAGAGATATTATGAGAATTATGGAGGACACAATATGACTCCACATTAGCTGCAATTTGGCAAGCTAAATCCTTAGGTAGTATAGAACCTGCTGTAAAAGTTTTGAGGCCATTGAAGTTCTTGTTCTTCAGCTGCACTCAAATCTTTTCAGCTTATCTATTATGTTCATTAGAGAAAAGGGTTAGTTATAGCTAAGGGCCTTAAGGTCAAATTAGTTTAATTCTGTTCTTTGCACAACAGAGGCAAACCAAGCCATGCTTGTCTTTTCCACACAACCTCTGTTCTTAAGAAAGTAATTCTATAACTTCTTTCCATTATATTCTATAAAACATGTGCATATGCATCTCAATAGGAACCACAACGAAGGGGACTCAAAGGAGTGATTCATCGAAGTGGATCAAGCTCCGGAGAGTCAAGGGTGGATCTGCAAGGATACTAACTTCTTATATACGACTACCCTGCAAAACAGGCAAGCTCCGGTTTGCATTTAACAGCTGTTAAGTTTTTATTTTGTACTCACTTTCGGTCAAGATATGAACTGTGCATTAGGTCTAGTGATTGATACTCCTCTTGCATAGCCAAAGGACCCATGGAGTATTGGGTAGGTGTCTTTCACCGTGTAGAACTGCCATGCTTAAGTACGGTTCGGTAGAAGTCGAGTGGTGAGATGCTACTCGCAGATTTAGGAACAACAGGGGCATACGGGATTGGTTCGTAATTGAATTAGCAAGTTAAAATTGAGACCGGAAGGTTGTAGGAGCAGCAGGACATAGGGGCCTGGGTGCTGTAGACCTGTCCGTGTCGGTCAAGGACCGATCCGTGTGCGGCCCTGTTGAACAAGTTTGAGTTGTGTACCGGACTCATGCTGGCTATATGGGACCCAGTAAACCGATGTACCTCGGGAAGCTGTCGTTGGGACTTTTCGGGTCGCCTCAGGCGGACAGCCGGTGTGCAGTATGTGGGGAATATTCTCATGACATCTCACGTCGGAAGGTGCACCATGAGAGTAGCTACTGTACAGGGCGACTTGATCGATTCAGCGGGGGTGAAACGGGGGAAAGGCTGCCACGTACGACGTCAGTGATGGTTGTTGTAGGCAACGTCGAGTACGGGCATACGTGTCGTGTAGTCCGGATGTTATTGATTCGAATCACCGTCGCTCGCAGAATGGACTGAGAATACTTGTTCTCACAGTCGTGACGTAGTAAGAACTTGCATGAGAAAGGAACTAATCATCTTGATGTGAAGTATTATTCTACCTTGTATTGGAGCTTGATTAATAGGCTAGTGCAAACTCGATTCTTTTATGCCATGAGCAATTTACATCGGGGGGAAGCGTTTCTTGTTTGATTGTGGACTCCCGATGTGGCGTGCCCAGGGTTACTTAAAATACTGCAATTAATAATGAAAGTAAGGATTTACTTTTAGGCGAGTTTACTTATGCTTATGCCATCCTATGTTAGGTCCATAACCTCACTTAGAGTTTCATGTTTAGGGTGACGGTTAAGTCTTGCTGAGCGTTATGCTCACGGATGCTATCCGAGTTGTTTTGCAGGTAATTGACTCGCTGATTATGAGAAGGGATGCCGATGAGACTCGGGAACCTCCGAGTGTTTACTCAAAGAGCATCCTCGCCGCTGCAGATTGATCTTCGTGTTGCTAGTAAGAAACGTCCGCGGGCTGGACTGTTTCTTTGTTGCTAGTTTAGATATGAGTCGTGAGAGTGATAGTCTTCCGCTGTAGTTTACTCTGATATATATTTATTTGTACAATCTTGTACGCTTCCGCAAACTATTTATATAATATGATGGGTGTTCATCGACCCGTGTGATGTTGGGTGCCGCATAACACGGCACCACCCAACGAGGTCCCATGGGGCCGTCTCAGCGTGGCATCAGAGCTGTCGCAAAGTCATGATCTCACAAACTTAACTATTTCAAGACCTGAAAGCATGACACTTGTTGCTGCATTTTATTTAACATTTAAAGCACAAATTTTGATCTTATGACATTTGCAAGGGATTATATGCAGCATCAGCCTTATTCTAACCAACCAAGCCAAGGCTATGTCATTTGACAGTCAGAAGCTTAAGGACATGGTTTTAGTCATACACAACTCCTTTCAAGTTCATATCTAAGTGCAATGATAAGCCATCTCAAAAGAAGAAGTGTGATGCATGCATATTCTCTTGATCTTTTCTCATTTTTTTATTTAAACATAAAAACTCAACATGTGAGTTGATTACTTGATTAATTCTTTATGATTAAAAGAACTTGTGAGCATGCAACAAGTTCAAAAAAGCAAGAAAGTTCGACCAGACCAGATTTAGTGTAAGTAATTATTCCAATTACTAGACATGGTAAAAACTACAAAATGTATAACACGAGTAATGTAGTAAGAACTTTCAGCATGAAAAAGGAATCATAAAGTCATATATGTATGAAATACTATGCTCATATTATTTTAATTTCAGATTCACACATAGACTTCCCAAGTTTTGAAATTCTCCCTCAATTTAAGCCATGAGGATGCATAACCCTTATTTCACTACGAATTTAACAAAAACAAGTGAAATCCAAAGGTTTTGTAAAAATGTCAGCCAATTGTTGTTCGGTATCTACATGGTGAAGCACAATGTTCCCTTTTTCGACATTATCACGGAGAAAGTGATACCTAATGTCAATGTGCTTAGTTCTCGAATGTTGCACGGGGTTTTTAGCAATGCAAATGGCACTAGTGTTATCACAAAACAGTGGAACACTATCTAGATCAACCCCATAGTTCTTAAGTGCTTGAACAATTCAAAGAATTTGTGAGCAAGCACTAGCAGCAGCTACATATTCAGATTCGGCTGTGGATTGTGCAACTGAACTTTGTTTTCTAGAGGACCAGGCAACAAGTGAATTACCAAGAAAATGACAAGCACCAGAAGTACTTTTCCTATCAATCCTACAACCCCCAAAATCAGCATCGGAAAAAGCTTTCAAAGTAACGTTGAGGAAGAAGGAAGAAAAATACCAAATTCTTGAGTTCCATGTAAGTACCTGAGAATCCTTTTGACGGCTTGACGATGTGAAGTACGTGGGGAGGCTTGAAACCGTGCACAAAGACATACGCTGAATTGTATGTCCGGTCTTGATGCCGTGAGATACAAATGTGATCCGATCATGCTTCTATATTCTTTTTGATCAACGGAATCACAATCTTCATCAAGTTCAAGTGTTGTTGCTGTTCCCATTGGTGTACGAAGAGGCTTGCTTTTGTCCATGTTGAAGCGCCTTAGGAGATCTTTTGTATACTTTATTTGATGCACAAAGGTACCCTTCTTGGTTTGCTTGATTTGCAGCCCCAAAAAGTACGTGAGTTCTCCCATCATACTTATCTCAAATTCTGAACTCATCATAGCTGAAAACTTGGACACAAGATCATGAGAAGCACAACCAAAGATAATATCATCCACATACACTTGAACGAATAATTATTCATTGCCATGCTTAAGCACAAAAAGAGTTTTATCAACCTTGCCCATGGTAAACCCCTTTTCAAGTAAGAATGTTTTTAACCTATCATACCATGCTCTAGAGGCTTGTTTGAGACCGTACAAGGCTTTGGACAATTTGTAAACATGATTAGAAAAATTTGGATTTTCAAAACCAGGTGGTTGTTTGACATAAACCTCCTCATCTATGTAGCCACTAAGAAAAGCACTTTTAACATCCATTTGATATAGCTTAAAACCTTTAGATGCAGCAAAAGCTAACAAAATTCTTATGGCTTCTAATCTAGCAACAGGAGCAAAAGTTTCATCAAAATCTAGACCTTCAACTTCTGTGAAACCTTGAGCAACCAACCTAGCCTTATTCCTAACCACAACCCCATCCTTACTTTGTTTATTTTTAAACATCCATTTAGTTCCAATTAAAGTGTGACCTTGAGGTGGAGGTACAAGTTTCCAAACATTATTTCTTTCAAAATTTTCTAACTCTTCTTGCATGACAATAATCCAAGATTCTTTAGTGAGTGCGTGTGATATATCTTTGGGTTCAAAAGAAGCAACAAAAGCAGAATGAGCATGAGAATTAGGGTCGAAAAACCTGGATCTTGTAACTCGTTCATGCAAGCTTCCAATAATTTGTTGTGGAGGATGACTTTTGAGAATCCGGAGGGGAGTGGACACTTCACAAGCTTCTTCTTCTTCATGTTCATCAAAAATAGATGAGCTTGTGACGTGAGGAGGATCTGGACAAGCAATGGTGGTCGTCGGTGCTGGCTGTGAATCAAGATCAGGAGCTGGAACAATGTCATTAGCTGCTGAATTTCCGGACAGCAGCACCACTTCTTCCTCTTCTTTAATAAAAATACTCTCCCCCCTGCGGATATGGATCCGGACCTGCAATATTTAAACTAGTACCTGGGCTAGCTTCATCAAAAGAAACCTCACAAGTCTCCACAATTTTGTTAGTATCAAGTAAAAACACACGGTAGCCTCTAGTATGAGATGGATAACCAAGAAACATGGCATCAATAGATCTAGCTTCGAATTTATCAAGATTACCATGTTTCTTAACAAAGCATTTGCAACTGAAGACCCTAAAGTGTGTGACACTGGGCCTATGTCCAAACCTGAGCTCATATGGTGTTTTACCTAGCTTAGCACGCAAGAAAACATGATTTGAGACATAACAAGCGGTTGCAATTGCATCAGCCCAAAATTTCCTAGGAGTTTGATATTCATCAAGCATAGTCCTAGCCATCTCAACTAAGGTTCTGTTCTTTTCTCTACAACACCGTTTTATTGAGGTACATATGGTGAAGAAAATTGATGATCTATTGCATTTTCTGCACAAAAGTGATCAAACGATTGTTTTTTTAAATTCGGTTCCATTATCACTTCTAATTGCTCTTAAAGATCATGGGTGATCAATTGATAATCTAAGAAATAAAGTTCTAAAGTGACTAAAAGCTTCATTCTTAGATGTCATAAAGTAAACCCAAGAGTATCTAGAATAGTCATCAACAATCACAAGAACATACCATTTACCTCCGAAGGATTGAACACGCGAAGGTCCTACGGTGTCAAGGTGTAAAAGTTGACCCGGTTCAGTTGTCATGGTCATTGTAAGAGGAGCATGTGATCCTGCAACCATCTTAGCATATCTACAAGAAGAGGGCACAATTTCTTTGTCCCCTTTAAGCTTAGGCAGCCCACGTATGCGATCAAGAGTACTAACACGCGTGAGATGATCAAAGCTGATGAGTTGTTTAGGCCCGATCTTCCGAAAGGTAGGTCGATTGAAGTGGAGATCTCGACGTTAATGATCTGAGGAACTCGAGTAGACCCGAACACCCATGCAACCACTAAACCACTGCTCCGTTGGTTATCAACCGTGCTTCACATGCTTGACCTCACCAAGAAGGCTATCCCTGCAGGTGCAACCAAGAACACAACCAAGAACGACGAAGATGCAATCTGAAATTGCGAAATTGGGGTCTCACTAACCGTAGAACGGTGAAAGTGTTTAATCTAAGCAAAACCCACCAAATATGGTCGGCGGCTGCAGTATTTAAAGGCTAGGGTTCGACCATAAGACCCTTAGACGCGTCCCTAATGGACTTACGGGATACAAGGCCCAAAAGCCCAATACGGTGGTGCAACACCGGACAGAACTCTGAAATCAACTTGTTTCGACAACTCCCAATGACTCCCGGCGAATTTTAATGTGGGACCATAACCATTGGTATTTTCTCATATTTCCATGCATATGTAGAACGTAAAAAACGGAGTCCGTATGCATTCTGGGTGTCCGTTTTAAGATGTACTGCTCCTGGACTCCGAGTTGAACTTGAGTCCGAGTTGGTGACTGTTTCCATCAACTTGTGGACGTCCCATATGATTCTCCACGTCCCCAAATCCTCCTCCCTTTACTTGTTGATCATGTCCATGGTTCCTAATAACAATTAAATCGTTCAATAGCAATCCATTCTCAAAATCACATGAGTAGGAAGTTAGGAACGAGTTCACCTGCTGATTTAGTAACCGTGCTCGTCCTCTTGTGATTGGTACTTGTATATAAATGTGAGTATCCACTATTGTAATGTACTCATCATCCTCCCCCTCTTGAATCAGAGTCGTCCTCGACTCAAGATCATCTTCTTCCCCCATGTGTGGTCGTAAATCTGAAATGTTAAACGTGGGACTAACCCCAAAATCAGGAGGCAACTCAATCTTATGTGCATTGTCATTGATCTTTTCAACAATCTTAAAAGGACCAGCTGCTCGTGGCATAAGTTTAGATTTTCTCAAGTGAGGGAATCATTCTTTTCTCAAATGTGGCCATACCAAGTCCCCTGATTCAAGTTTCACTTCTTTTCTACCTTTACTACCAGAAATTCTATACTTCTCATTCATCCTTTCAATATTTTTCTTTGTAGTTTCATGCATCTTAAGAATGAATTCAGATTGTTTTGTGGCATCAAAATTTATAGTTTCAGAAGGAGGCAAATGTAATAAATCAATAGGAGCACGGGGATTGAAACCATACACTACCTGGAATGGGCTTACCTTTGTAGTAGAGTGAACTGACCTGTTGTAAGCAAATTCTATATGTGGTAAACAATCCTCCCAACCCTTTAAATTTGTTTTAAAACAGCCCGCAACATAGTGGATAAAGTACGATTTACTACCTCAGTTTGTCCATCGGTTTGTGGGTGACATGTGGTTGAAAACAGCAGCTTGGTTCCCAATTTATACCACAAAGTTCTCCAAAAATGACTTAAAAATTTTGCATCACGATCAGAAACAATGGTATTTGGCACCCATGTAAATGAATAATTTCCGTCATAAAAAATCAGCAATGTGTGAGGCATTATGATTCTTATGACAAGGTATGAAATGTGCCATTTTAGAGAAATGATCAACAACCACAATAATACTATCCCTCCCCCTCTTAGTCCTAGGCAGTCCCAAAACAAAATCCATGGAAATATCCTGCCAAGGTACACTAGGAACAGGAAGAGGCATATAAAGACCATGTGGGTTAAGTCGAGACTTTGCTTTATTGCAAATAGTGCATCGTGACACGTAGCGCTCGACATCGCGTCTCATCTTTGGCCAAAAGAAGTGTGTGGCCAGCACGTCCTCAGTTTTCTTTACCCAAAATGTCCCATCAAATCTCCTCCATGTGCTTCCTGCAAAGGTAATAGGCGAACGGAACTAGCAGGAACACATAGCTTGTTAGCACGATAGAGGAGGTCCTCCCGTAGTACATATTTATTCCAAGTTCTTCCTTCTCTACAATTTTCAAAGGCATCTTTGAAGTCCAAATCAGTAGGATATAATCCTTTTATTGTTGCCAAACCAAATATTTTATGATCAAGTTGGGACAGCATGGTGTAACGTCTAGATAATGCATCTGCAATAACATTCTCCTTCCCTTTCTTATGCTTAATGATGTATGGAAACGATTCTATGAACTCAATCCATTTAGCATGTCGTTTATTCAGATTGGTTTGACACTTAAGATACTTCAAAGATTCATGATCGGAATGTATGACGAACTCCTTAGACCACAGGTAATGTTGCCAAGTTTGTAGAACTCGCAGTAAGGCATACAATTCCTTATCATAAGTAGAATAATTCAGAGAAGGACCATGCAATTTTTCACTAAAGAAAGCAACGGGTTTACCTCCTTGTATGAGAACACCTCCAATACCAATGCCGCTTGCATCACATTCTAGCTCAAATGTCTTGTCAAAATCAGGAAGTTGTAGCAATGGTGCTTGTGTAAGCTTTGATTTGAGAACATCAAAAGCTTGTTGCTGCTGTTCGCCCCATCGAAACTGCACTCTCTTCTTCGTCAGTTCATGGAGAGGTGCTGCAATGGTGCTGAAATCCCGCACAAAGCGTCGATAAAAACCTACAAGACCAAGAAAACTACGCACCTGCGTGACGGTCGATGGAGTTGGCCAGCTAGTGATCGCTACAATTTTTGCCTCATCCATCTCAATTCCCTGCGATGAAACAACATATCCAAGAAACAAAACTCAATTGGTGCAAAAGACGCACTTTTCGAGGTTACCAAACAAACGTGCATCTCTTAAGACACTGAAAACAGCACGTAAATGATTAAGATGCTCATCATATGACTTGCTGTAAATGAGGATATCATCGAAGTAAACCACCACAAATTTTCCAATAAAAACACGTAAAACCTCTTTCATTAATCGCATAAAAGTGCTAGGTGTATTAGTTAAACCAAAAGGCATTACTAACCACTCATAAAGTCCAAACTTGGTTTTAAATGCAGTTTTCCATTCATCTCCTAGTGCCATTCTAATTTGGTGGTAACCACTACGCAAGTCAATTTTTGTGAAAATAATAGCACCACTCAATTCATCAGGTATGTCATCTAATCGAGGAATAGGATAACGATATCAAATGGTGATGTTATTAATCGCTCTACAATCAACACACATGCGCCAGCTACCATCTTTCTTAGGAACCAAAAGAACAGGAACAGAACAAGGACTAAGGCTTTCACGAATATACCCACGGTTCAAAAGATCTTGAATTTGTCGCTGAATTTCCCTTGTCTCTTCCGGATTCGCCCTGTACGTCGCACGATTTGGAAAACTTGCCCCTGGAATCAAGTCCATCTTATGTTCAATGCCCCTCATAGGTGGTAATCCAGGGGGTATCTCGGGGGGGGGGGGGGGGGGACACATTCGCAAAATCCTGCAAAAGGTTAGCAACAGCAGGAGGCAATGCAATGGACACTTCATGAATTCAAAACATGGCTTCTTTGCATACTAAAGCGTAGTACATCCCCTTGGTATTAAATAAATCAGCAAGGTCAGATTTAGTTGTGAGCAACGAAGGTGATTTTAACTTAATTACTTGCTGTTTTTCAGAGTCTAGTGATTTTGTTGCCTTATCATCACGTGTTTTACTTTTCTCAAAATGTACAATTTCAGCAGGAGTCATAGGAAGCAAAGTGATTTTCTTTCCTTTATGCATCAAAGTATATTTATTAGTTCTACCATGATGAATAGCATCCGTATCAAATTCCAAAGGACGTCCCAACAAAAGATAACAAGCATCCATAGGTATGACATCAAAATCAGCAAAATTATGGTAAGAACCAATCGAAAAATGTAGCCTCGCTGTTTGTGTTACCCTAACCTTACCGCTGTTGTTGAACCACTGAATGTGGTATGGATGAGGGTCTGCTCTTGTTGTCAACCCAAGTTTCTTGACCACATCCGTGTTCACCACGTTGTTACAGCCGCCTCCATCAATTATAGTGTGCACGCGGCAGTCCTTGATAATGAAAAACATGTGAAAGATTGCCCTAGCAAACGAGCATACATAGCACGGGATGATGGCGGGTACGATAGTACTTCGGATGTTGAAGATGAATATTCTCTTGCTACTGACGTTGCAGGACCAAAAGATGACCACTATAGCACAGATGAAGAGGTACTTGGTACTGCAGCAATGGAAAATTATAGAAGCATAATTGTGCAGTGTGCTTTGAGCTCCAAAGTTGAGGTGGATGACAAGCTACAACGACACAATCTTTTTCACATGTTTCTCATCGTCAAGGACTGCCGCGTGCATAGTAGCTTAAAACAATCAGAATTTAGCAACAACGGCTGATGGGATGTTGTGTGATGAATCAAGGAGGACAGGCACAATGGTTTGTCACCTGTTCTAGGGCTGGCAATGCGGGAGTTCACGCAAGGCGGCTAGCTAGGGCAAACCGATGATCTTGGTGGCTCGGTTTGTTGTTTAGGGATTGTGGAATAGCTGAGCAGCAAGAAAAACAAGGAAGAAAAACGGTAACTACGACCCAAAAACACAAAGCTAAACCAGCAACAAGACTCGACCACACGAATGCAAACTCAACAATGCAAACTGAAAAACGAAAACTTGCAGGCACTATAGTCTACGAATCTGTAACACGATATATTTTTTTGTGGCTTTTTCTGTGGACTCTATGTATGAAAACAAAAACTAATCTAGTGGAAAATCAAATACCTCACGGGCAACCTGAAATCTGATACCAAATGATGAGTTGTTTAGGCCTGATCTTCCGAAAGGTAGGTCGATTGAAGTGGAGATCTCGACATTGATGATCTGAGGAACTCGAGCAGACCCGAACACCCCTGCAATCACTACACCACTGCTCCGTTGGTTATCAACCATGCTTCACACGCTTGACCTCGCCAAGAAGGCTATCCCTGCAGGTGCAACCGAGAACACAAGCAAGAACGATGAAGATGCAATCTGAAATTGCGAAATTGGGATCTCACAAACCGTAGAACGGCGAAAGTGTTTAATCTGAGCAAAACCCACCAAATATGGCCGGCGGCTGCAGTATTTAAAGGCTAGGGTTCGACCATAAGACCCTTAGACGCGTCCCTAATGGACTCATACGTGATACAAGGCCCAAAAGCCCAATACGGTGGTGCAACACCGGACAGAACTCCGAATTCAAATTGTTTCGACAACTCCCAACAACTCCCGACAAATTTTAATGTGGGACCAGAACCATTGGAAAGTTTATCTTCTCATCTTTCCATGCATATGTAGAACGTAAAAAACAGAGTCCGTATGTTCTGGGTATCCGTTTTAAGATGTACTGCTCCTGGACTCCGAGTTGAACTCGAGTCCGAGTTGGTGACTGTTTCCATCAACTTGTTGACGTCCCATATGATTCTCCACGTACCCAAATCCTCCTCCCTTTACTTGTTGATCATGTCCATGGTTCCTAATAACAATTAAATCATTCAATAGCAATCCATTCTCAAAATCACATGGGTAGGAAGTTAGGAACGAGTTCACCTGCTGATTTAGTAACCGTGCTCGTCCTCTTGTGATTGGTCCTTGTATATTAATGTGAGTATCCACTGTTGTGATGTCCTCATCAAAAGCCTACGTGACCAAGTCTACGATGCCAAAAATATAAATTTTTGGAATCATTTGCAACTAGACATCTATTCTTAGAGGAAGACATATCAAAATCAGCTTTAAAAACTCTTCCAAACTGAGACATTTAAAAATAAGCTCACTATTTGAATCTACAACTTTGCAGCAGTTTTTATTGAAAATAATTTCTAGATTTTCATCTAGCAATTGTGAAACAGAAAGCAAGTTGTATTTCAAATTGTTGACAAGTGCCACATCCTTCAAAGTGTAGTGATCATTTAATCTAACCGAACCATTAGCAATTATAGGAGTTGAAGAATTATCGGCAAAAGTAACATTCTCTACACGTGACACAAAAGAGAGAGAGGAGAACCATTCTTTGTTACCGGTCATGTGGCGTGAGCAACCTGAATCCACAATCCAAATGTTCTCCTTCCTCAAGCATGTAACCTACATAGAAGCACAATACATCGATGACTCAATATTGGGGTTAGTTAAAAGCCATTTAGGAATCCAGTACTGAGTCACACGATGTCCAGCAGGAATAACATGCGAAAGCTGAGATAAAACAGCAGGTTTATGAGTCAAAGTTTGAGATTTTTTTGTTCTTAACTACTGACCTATGAGGTGTTACTTGTGTAGCACGAAAATCAGTAGCTCCGGAGGCAAAAACAGAAGGTCCGGAGGCAAAAACTGAAGCTCCGGAGGAAAAAACTGAAGCTCCGGAGGTAAACTTTGAATATTTTTGACTCATAACAGCAGGTTGCATGTTCCTGACATTCGGTTTATTATGTGCAGCAAATTTTGCATGAGAGTTATAAGATCTAGCTTGCATTCTTTCCTTTTCATGTTGTTTAGCTAGTCTATAACAAAAATCTATGACATGACCATCTCTACCACAATAGGTACAATGAAATTTAACTTTGTGTTCATGTCTAGATGAGCATGCAGTTATACTTATTTGAACCCGAATGTGACAATACTCCTGCAGATTTAAAAACCACTTCTTTTTGTTTAGGAACTGTTTGAATCAAACCAATTCCTAATGATTTTATAATTTTAGTTTGATGTTCCTTAGCATGAGCATGTGAATCAAAACCTAAACCAGTTTTATCATTGCAAGACTTAGAAGAATTCAGCAGCAAGTTTAGGTTCTTATTCCCATTACAAAACTGATCTAATGTCTTATGAATGTTATCAAGTTTATTTGATAGATCAAGGAAATTTTCACATGAAGTTTTTCCTTTTAATTTGCAATTGGAACAATATTTAACTTCATGAGAACGTAAAGCATTGTTCAATATAGAAATTTCTTTCATAGCATCTTGTAGTTTCTTATCAAGATCATCACAAGTAGAACAATGCAAATCAATTGTAGAACAACAAGCATCTTTTAAGTTTTTATCATTAAGTGCAGCAAGCTTTTTGTTCTTTTTGATTTCAAGTTCAAGTTTATCAAGTGTGGAGGTGTGTGCACTTCTTAGAGAGGACAATGGTTCATATATTAAATCACATGAGGAACAAGAATCATCACTAGGAATCAAGGATTTTAGACGATTAATTTCAGATTCTAGTGACTCAATTTTAACAGCATTGTCCCTAAGCTTTTTGTCCTGTTTCTTAACAATAATAGTTGCATGAGAAATAGCATCACACATTTCTTCGCAAGTAGGGCATACCTCTTCGTTGTCACTGTTGTGTTCTGCATCCTCCATACTTGATTTTGATTTACCCGCCATGAAGCACAAGTTTGCCAGATCATCTTCATCTTCATCACTTTCATTGTCTACATCACTCGAGCCAAGTTCTTGAAGTGCGGTGATGAAACTGTTTATCCGTTTGCGTCCTGTAAAACCCTTCTTTTTCTTGTTGGTGTTGTCAAATGAGGTCTTGACTTTATTCTGCTTTTCATCACGGTTAGAAGGACCTGAAAGATTAGGGCAACCTGTACGAAAGTGTCCTGTCTTACCACATTCAAAGCATCGTTGAGGTCTGGAGCTTCCTCTCCTTTTAGTTCTCACATTTTGCAATGCTTTTGAGAACCTAGTAGAAAGAAGTACTAGCTCCTCCTCTGGAAACTCCTCAATCTGTTCCAGGGTTAGTGAAGACAGCAACGCAAGTGTATTGCTAGATGATTGGCCGGAGCTAGGCATATCACATTGTGAGACAAATGCAACAGTCTTATTTGGGTTCTTACGTGATATAATGTCAATTCAAGAGTTTTTAGCTTAGAATAAAGCACATCTAATGTAAGAGTACTCATGACAGTGGATTCATGTACGGATGTTACTTTCATCTCCCAAATGGACATGTCTAATGCACTTAGTAACTGCCTAGCATTTTCAGCATCTGAAAAATTAACATTGACGCTACGCAAGTTGCTGAGAATTTTATTAAAGTGAGCAAAGAGGTCATCAATGGACTCATCGGGTTGCATCTCAAAGCGCATGTATTCTTTCTTGAACATATCCCGTCTTACCTCCTTGATCGTGTTGGATCCTTCGTGGTAGTCACAAAGTGCTCTCCACACATCGTACGCTGATCAGAGGTGTGCAACACGGTCGAAGTCGCTCTGAGTTAGTCCTTGTATGATCAAGTTCCGAGCCTTTTTGTTGTTGTCGACATCTCTCATGTTTGTAGCCGTGACTTGATCGTTTGAAGGCACATCGTAAGGCTTGTACACCTTTTCCCATATTGCAAAGCCTTGCGCCTGGATGAAAACTTCCATGCGTGCCTTCCAAACCTGAAAATCAATACCACTAAACACACAAGGTTTGGCGGAGTATTTCTCCATGATGATTAGTCAAAACACATGCAAATCACAAAGATTAGAGCAACCTGGCTCTGATACCAATTGTAGGATCGAAGTACACGTGTAAAGCTACCAGAGGGGGGTGAATGGTAGATAAAAATTTTTCAGCGGAAGCAACAAAACACCCCTCAGCAGAAAACCGATCTGTTAAAGAAACCGTGTGTGCGACTAATCTAAACGTGTTCAACTGTGAAATAACTCGTATAGATTTTAGAGAATCAAGTCACAAAGACGTCACAACAAGAATCATGAAAATCCGTTGAGAGAATTCAAGTTACGATCGAAAGATCGAACAAAGGTCAATCTGTCCTACGTGAGAAAAACAGTTCTGGAATACTGCAAAGAAACTCGTGTAGATCAGAAAACACAAATTAAATGACCGTGAAATTTTTCACAGATGATAGATAATCAAGTTGTGAAGACAACCCAAAAAGAATCACATCAATTGGATCTGTAAAACTCGAGTTATGATAAAACCACCGAAGCAAGGTAGTGCTGAACAGAAACTCGACGAGAAAAACTTGTCTGAAACAAGTCGGACGAACAAGGCACTAAAGTTCCTTTAGAATACGAATTTTATTTTTCAAAACACAAGAGGAACAGCCCCAAAGTCGTGCACCATGAGCTCTGGCCTCCCTTGCTTATATAACCAGCCCGAAAGCCAACTCAACTCAAACTAGGACTCCTACTCCTACTTGGATTCAAACTGTAACTTTCCAATACTGCTTAGGACTCTTCTATACGCAGATAGAAGCAATCTTAAGACTTGCAAACACCTTAGGAACGTTCCAAACATTCCTAAAATAACTCTACTTCATGCCTAACAGAAATCCTGTTATAACCAACTCGAAACTTTCCATAAACAAACCATAACCGCCTCAGCCGCAGCCTGAGCGCAAAATCCATCCGGTTGAACCTTTTCAACCGTATCTCCACTTCCATATCTCTTCACCACGCCTTGGAACCATGTTGCCACGTCCATGCACTCCTTGCACATGTGCAAACACCTTCCAACAACGTCCACGATACATTCATATGCATTGTTCTTGATCCAAACATGCTGCGCGACCTCCCGATCAACTCAACCACAATTCCTCCCGAACTTGGTTGTTGAACCTCATATTCTCCCTAAGACTAGTTCAATGGATCCCGTCACCAGCCATGTATTGAACTCAAGCAACACATGCACATGAATAAACAACCAATACTTCCGAGCACAAGTCCTCGACTTGACTCTCATTAGTTCCGAAACTACAACATCTTACGTGAGCACCTCACATAAGCATGTTGTAAACCATAGCAAAATGATATCAGCCATAACCACCAAAACACACCAAAAACTTAGTAAAATAATACTAAGCAAACTTTCCATAAGAGTAAAGCAAGTTTGAAACATTGCAAGTTAAAAGCAGAACCATTGCAATCAAGCTCCGAACCTTACCAAAGCTAACCGGACCTTGAACCGGAGCTTACCAAAGCTAGTCGGACCCAGCGCCGGAGCTTACTAAAGCTTAGTCGGACCTAGCACGAAACTTACCAAAGCTAGTCGGACCTAGCACCGGAGCTAGAAAAAACAAGTCAGACCTAGACAAAGCAAGTCAGACCGTACGTCGGACCTTGTCGGAGTTACCCAAAACAAGTCGGACCTATCGTCGGACCTTGCAGGAGCTCGGACCTAGAGTCGGACCTTGTTAAAAAGGTGTTTTGGTTGTATTCAAAACTTTTATCGTTAAAGCCAATATATTCAGCACACGTAGGTCTCACAATATTCACATCAAAATTATTGCTCATACACATTGTTTTGCACCCCGCCATAAAGAGTGCACATATGTCATGTGTCTACATTGCCTATTTTGCTCAAAGCTCATATGTGCACACTTTATGAAAATCTGAATTTTTTTATCATATTTGTGTGATCTCAATTGTTGTCATCAATCACCAAAAAGGGGGAGATTGAAAGTGCATATAGCCATCCCTTGTGGGTTTTGGTTGATTTATGACAAACAAATGAGACCCTAACAAAATCGTTGAGATGAGTGCAGGTTTTTAAAGAAATTAGGAAGAAAGCGCAAAAAGAAAGGAGAATGAGGATCTAAAGTGATAAGAGCCCAGGAGCTGAAAAGATTAGCTTACTTAGTATGGAGTGTGTTGGAGAAACACACCCCAAGAGCTCAAGTGAAAGAAATCACACTAACTGCACAAAAATAAGCATGTGCGGACTAGTCGGATATCAACCGGACTAGTCCAATTTCTCTCTTACTAGAAAATGGACAAGTCCTCCAGGTGCAGACTTGTCCTCAGTCCTCACTTTCTCCACACAACGGACTAGTCCGATATGGACCGGACTAGTCCGATATGTCTCTGACTAGAAAACGGACAAGTCCGCCAAGTTCGGACTTGTCCATAATCTACAAAGTTCTCACCACAGCGGACTAGTCCGATATGGACCGGACTAGTCCGATTTGTCTCGGAGTAGACAACGGACTAGTCCACACTCTTACGGACTAGTCCGGTATCTCGCAACACTTAGGGTTTTTCACACGCCGCACACCGGACTAGTCCAGAGTCCACCACGGACTAGTCTGGACATCGCAAACCCTAACGGTAACCTTTGGAAACCCTAGTATAAATAGAGGTGTACGGCAATACTACAACCTCTCTCGACCCCCTGCGCCGTCACACCTTCCAAGAGCCCAAAATTCACATCTCTCCACACATTCTAACCCTAAAAGGATCAAATCTTTGAGTATTAGCAATTGATCAAAGGAGAGACTTATTCTACACATCTTGAGCTCTTGGGTTTGATCTCTCGCACACTCTTGTTCATTTATTGTACATCTTTTGAGTGTGCTTGGTGGTATTCTTTCATTGTAATTCTTGGGAAGCCCTCAACTTGTGAGAAGGCCCCTTAAACGATTTATTTACCCTTTTTGATTAGTGGAAGAGAATCGGCCTCCGTGGCGATTCGACGAGGGTAGGGTTGGTGAAGATCCGGTCCTTCGTGGACTCCTCAACGGGGACGTAGATTTCCTTCGTGGAATCGAACCTCGGGATAAAATCTTGTCTCTTGCTCTTGTATTTTATTGTTCATCATATTCTAGGGTTTACTTAATCTTGTGTAATTCACGTTGAAACATTGAAACTAAAGTTGATCTCTGTCATTCATTGTTTCACTGTTGTAATACATCTAAGTTCCCAATTAATTTCTGCTGCATAGGGTACTAGAGGTGAAAATATTGATCAACCTTGATCTTTCTAGTCCACGCATATCGTGTAAAGGTCCCAAAAATATGAATACAAGAAACTCTTGTTTACACCAAGTTGGTTTCCTAGGTATGAAAAATGGGACTTGTTTAAACTTTTTCACATGTGATAATACACATGGGAGCTCTCTTCACACAAGTTCAAATATTTAATTGATGACTTGGAACCCAAGAGGGATCAAATACCAAAGTAGGAAGTTCTCATATGTGTGAGAAAGCTAAAGCCATATTTTGGAACAACTTGTTCCACTCAAAAATTCAAATGAGAGTAACACCATGGTTTTCAAACTGTTGTGTTAAAGATCTCATTTGCAGCAGCCAAATCAAAGATCAGAGTTCATATTTGAATTCCTTAGGTCCAAATTAGGGGGTAGACGAAGTCTCATGAATTTTCGAAGATGTTTGCTAACCATTTTTCCAAGTGGACTTAAATGTGCAATGAATTCAAATATACATTTGAATTTGGACGAAACTTGTCCAAATTACCAAACACAATACAGGTTTGAATTCTCACCATTTGATTTCCAGCATTTGCCAAAGTGTGGAGATATTTGTGAGAAAAATGAGAGGGGATAAGAAGGGACAGTGGGGCCCACATGTCATAGTGCTATTTATACTTGCCCACTAAGTTTTCCCTCTGTTCCTCACTCCACCGAGGAGTTTTCTCCTGGCGACACCGAGCTGCTCGCTTCACCTCCTGGTTCCACCTCCTGCTCGGACGTACGCTCGGCCTGATCTTTACACCCGGAGCCAACCGAAGCACGCTGCCTCCCTCGCTCGATCGCGCTCTTGCTGTTTTTCTCACGCACGAACAGAAACCGGAGCACCGCCGCACTCTCCTTTTCCTGGTCGCCGGCCCCAACCGAGCCTCGGTTGCTCGCGCCGGCAGCACAGAAAAGCAGTGCCCGTGCATGCTATACCACGCCAGCCCCACAACACCGAAGCTCCTAGCCTGTGGCGCGCGCAAATCAGCAACTGGCGCCAAGGAGCAGAGCTCACCGGCGGAAGCCAAGTCGGGTTACAGTGGACAGCGAACTACGGCTCTTTTTACCATCTCTTCTCAACACGAAAAAGGTGCGCCATACTCCATAGCTCGTGTAGCTGCAAACCGCATAGCATACGATCAACTGAGTAGGGAGAATTTCCAAAGTTCCCAAAACATGGTGCATGTGGGTAGGGGTCGGTCTACCCCAAAAATTCTAGCGGCACAGTCCACTCAAGCTCGGACGAGCTTGCACACAGCCTCTACACCTCTTAGCGGTTATCCTCGAAGAAGAACCGAGCGAAAACATCTAAGATCGACCGAGTTATAGCCATTTTTTGTTCCACCATAAAGAAATCGTCTCGGGTCACCATGGAGCTCTATGTTGCCGGCCTTTTCACGAGGTTTGGCGCCCATTTTCAACATCCTGAAGCTGCCACGGTACTCTCCGATCACTTCCCAATCGTTTTGATGCGGAGTATGAGGTTTCCGACCTCACCAGAACCCTAGCGGCCACTGCCGCCGCATCACACCTTATTCCAGCGATCTACGGCCGCCGGCGATACCCTAGACGAGTTCAGTGCCACGAGTTAGGGTGAGGCGGTGAGTTTGAGGTTGCGGAATTGCCGGGAAGGCTGTTCCAGCGACGCTCGCCGGGGAGCGCCGCTGCGGCCTCTGTTTGGCCGGAGGTTGAAGATGACCCGACGGGTCCCGCATGTCTGTGACAGTGATTTAACTTCCTGATCGGCTGTGGCGCTGGGATCTAGTGTGGCTGCGCGGGAAGAGTCCAGTGGCCCGTGTGGCTTACCCCAGCGAGCGACACGTTTTGCACCCCAAAACCTTCTAAAGAGGGGAATTTAAAATTTTTTGGACGTATTGCATGTGGTGCAGAAATTCAAATTCAAACTGGAATTTAAATTCAAATTAAAACAGAAAAGAAAAGGAAAAAGAAAAAGAAAAACCCAACCGGCCAGTGGGCCGAAACCCACCAGCCGGCCCAATTTCCCCCGCACCCGCCCCAAACCCGTGGCCCTCTCTTCCTCTCACTGACACGTGGGGCCTGCGTGTCATCTCCTACCTCCCGCGCGCCCCCAACGGCCGGACTCTTCCCTCGCGCCCGATCGCAACAAACTCCGAAAACCCGCGCCCCCAACCCGATTCCCGGTCCCGGACGAATCCAACTCAATCCCAACAGACCGCCGCCCTCCCTCGCCTATATAAACGCCGACAATCGCCCTGTTTTTACCCCCCCCCCCCCCCCCGATCGGTTGTTCTTCTCTCCGGTGAGAACCGAAGTTTCTACAGCCGATATCTTTCGATCCTTGCTCAAATTCCCTGATCTAACGTGCTGATCACGTTCCACCGCCTCCGGGGAGCCCTGCAGGTGAAGGAAACGAAGTGTCTTGCGCCCCAACGCCCCCCCCCCCGACGTGCACCGAAGATCGTCGCCGTTGAAGCTCGCCGCCGACCGACTTCCAGGACCTCCGAGTGCTGGAAAACCCCTTGGTGAGCGTCCCCTACCCCTCCGCAGCCGATCCAAGCAAAAATATGCGAGATCTAATGTGTAGCGGCAAAAGCCGAGGCTGCGCCGGCTAGATCGCCACCCCCGCCGCCACGTGCCGCCGCGCGCGCGGGCTGGCTCCGGCCAGGGCAACGTGGCCCCTTGAGGGCCGTCTATTTTAAATCGCACGGTAGAATTAAAACCCGCGCGTACCGGTTCGGCGATCTAATCTGAGCCGTCTATTTTAAATCGGACGGTCCACATCAGCCCCGCGTTATAAAGGCCGGGATTCTTACGCGCTACCCCCTGGGGATCTCGGACAACACGAGCTAGCCCCGGAAACTTCTGATCTAGCCCTTGGAACTTCAGAAATTCTTGTAAATTCATTTAAAAATCAGTTTTAGCCCCTGGACTTAATAAAAATTAGGAAAACCCCTCTGTTATGTGAAGTTAGACCCCTGGAAATTTATGAAATAGCAAATTAGACCCTGCAGTAGGGTGGATTTACCTTTTTGACCCTATATGATATTAAATTCAGAAAATTGAATATGTGACTAGGATTTAAATTTAAAAAGGTAAGGAAAACACATTGTAAATTCAAATTTAAACTCTCCTAGCGCTTGAAAAACTTTAGAATGAGTTAAAAATAGATTTTAGGCTGAAATGAATCTGTCTAATTGTTGTTCATATTTATTAGTTATAGAAACACATTTTTTGGCTAGGAAATAATTCTGAAAACTGATAAAATAAATTTAAGTTAGTTTACATCAGAGGAGAAGTTCAAAAATATATTATTTAATATTTTAGATCAGAATCTATTCTGTTTTAATGACATGTCCTACTATTTAATATTAAAACTCACTTTTAGGCGTAGAAAGTAAATCTGAAAAATATAGGAAAATAGGTATGCATAATTAGAAAATGATAAATGAAGTTCTCCAAATCCAAAAGCTTCAATTTAGGATTTGGTAGAAGATCTGAAAACCTATTTGGAGTAGGAAAATACCTTTATACAAACTTTGTGGCTAAGAAGTGTAATAATTAAATATAAAGAATTTGTTCAAATTGGAACTTCATATATAGTGTGCAAATAGAAATCTGAACATAGAAGTTAGAAATAATACACATATGTTTAAAGGTGAATGTAGGCCAAAAATCAACACATGTAGAGTAACCCCAACACCTAGAAATGTGAATGACCGTCATAGGTATGTACGTGTGGTTTGTATGAAGTGAAAGTGTGAACTATGTCTTATGGATTGTTTTCTTTTGCTATGTGTATTGGCATGAACAGAACCTGCCCCCGAGCAAGTTCTTCCCTTCCAAGACCAAGACTTTCCATTCTCCGAGCAGCAGGAAGAAGGCAAGTGTCCTTGAACACTTTGATCCTATACTAGGAAGTGTAGATAGAATTATTTGCATTGTCAATTGAAATATGAAACCCATGCTAGGAAGTTTCCCTAGAATTACATTACCTTGTTTCCTTGTAGCTTGGGTTGGGATTTATTTTATCATATCATTTATTTACATGCTTATGCTTAGCCATGCTTAGAATGGGATAATTGGGATATGAGATCATCAATTTATTTACCTTACTCTTCAATGAGATATTATGAGTTATGTAGAGGTAGAGATCGAGGCATGTTGGATGATTTGGTTGGTGCTGGGTGCACGAGACTTTGGTTTGTGTTTAGTACTTGCCTGGATCCTAAGGACCGGTTCATGGAGCATGTAACCTGGCTTTACCGTGCCAACCACATGCTGAGATGGGGCAGCTTGGCCAATTAATTAGGTGTATACCCGGCGTAGTATGGGTGTTTTGGATGGTGCGGGGAATAAGTGTCAGCTGGACTACCATATGAACCGCAAGGCTCAAGAGGGGGCCACTGCAGCGGGGTTGGAGCCTCTTGTATGCTGTTAGGGGTGAAACCTCAGTGGGCCCATGCTCGTCGGGATCCCTTTGTAAAGGCTTCGTAGTGATCTCCTGGCTACACACCTGGGAAGTGTGAATGTGGTTCGTGGCCACTGGCATAATGGAGATTCTTTTAGTCCTCCCGGCAACGGGGGATGAAATCACTACATGTGGGTACAGTGGTGCAAACTCTGCAGAGTCAAAACTGTCATGACAGCCGTGCTCACGGTCAAGAGCGGCTTGGACTTATTCATGATTAGAGTATGATGAATTTGGAAGTTGAGGATGTTAAGCGGGGAGCTTGACATTGGATATGATGTTATAGTTACTTGATTTTGATGATGGGTTGGGAGATTGGGACCATTTCACCTGTGTAGTAATGTAGGTGCTTAATAATCTAAGGTGATAGGTATTAATTGCGTAGTGCTTTAACCATCAGTCAATCTCTCCTTGCTCTAGCCATGCATGACATAACTTTCCCACACTTGCTGAGTACCCATGGTACTCAAACTTGCTTTTCTGTTGGTTTATATTGTTGCTCAGGTCAGGGGGATGATGTGGTGTCCAATGACCAAGACTTTGGTCCCGAAGAAGGATTCTAGGTTCATGGAGTCCCCCGGGCAACGCCTGTGACGGAGCCCCACAAGATTTATATTCCGCTGCTGTTTTATTTACATGTTATGAACTTATTATCGTCCATCGAGACGTATGCTTTGTAAGACATATTTATATTCGATACCTGGCTTGTAATAAATGATGCTTCACTATTCGTCAACACATTGTATGAGAGAATGATCCTGGCATACATGTGATATTCACTCGGTTGTTCTTTGGGACAAACCGGGTGTGACACACATGGTCCCCCTGGACCCACAGTCAGCATTTGAACATTTTAGGATTTTCAGTTTGCAGTTTAAACTTTGGAGAGCCACAACTTTGTGTAGGAATGCCCAAAAATTATCAAACAAATTTTTTTGGATTCCTCGCAGAGAGTACTACAGGGGTACAGCCCAATAATTATGAAAATCCCTGGTTTTGGCTCATTAATTCCCATAATGAAAATCTTGTAGGAATTTTTCCAGGAGTTCTGTGTATTGGAAAATTCTCAAATTTGGGAAGGAGATTCTTCCAAAAATACTTGAACTCCAGTAAAATTTTCAGAAGCATTGGACCTCATTTGCTGGGCCAAATGTGGTGCTAATTGCTTATGTCTCTGAAAATTGGAAATAAATAGAACAGAGGGCAATTTCAGATTTTCCCCAAACTTTAGAGCGTCATAACTTTTGCTAGGAAGCTCCAAATTTGGTGATTAAAATTGGGTTGGATTCATATTAAATATATATATATATCTAAATATGCAACCCAATTTGTATGAAAACCAATATTTAATTCTGGAAAATTCTTTAAAACGTTTCAGCAAAAGAATTTTAGAGGGAGTTTGGTTCATCCAAAAATCCTCAAATTTCGCCAGAACATTATTTATGGTATTAGTGGACTCCTTTAAAAAGGTCAGCTCAATTAGAGTTGATTTGATCAGGGCAATTCAGATTTGAAGTTGCTGTGTTCAATTGAATACAGAAACAAATGCAGAGAATTTCCAAAAATTGGAAATTCAGTTCTGAGCAATTCTTAGCTCCAAAAATCCTAGGAAAATTCACGCAAGCTCTATGACCTATAATTGAAATTGTAGTTCACTAAGTTTGGCATGAACATGTGAGTTATTTCAGAATTAATTCCTTTTTGCTTAATTGCTTAGAGAATTGTTCTGAACAAACCACTCAAGGAAAAATGCTAATTTTTGGTCCAGAGGATTTTCTTGTGACAAGGAACTCACGTGAAAATTCTCATCTCCATTGGAGCTCTGGATCACCCCTGTTCTGTTTAACCTCTTAAGGTGATCAATATAGAAGAGGGGGGAACCACTTAGCACTTAATCATGTGCTTTGATCCAAGCCAAAACCACTAGCACCAGTGTCTTTTTAAATTCTTAAACAGGGTTCCAGTTTCAAACTTGTCACTAGAACTTGTAGCAAAGTCTTTACAATTAAACATATGTGCATATTCATTACGTGTAGCATCTACGTGAAGGACTTGAAGTCATTGGAGTAGAGATCAAAGGAGGGAGGCAAGAGATCAAGCCAAGTGGTCTTCACTAACTGAGTTATATATATTAGTCCCCTGCAAAACAAAGGCAAGCCCCGGTTTGCATCAAAACTTACAAGTTTTTATTTGTATTCACTTTATATCGTCTAGCATTTTGTTTATTGCATTAAGTCTAGGTGGTATGACACTCCAATTGCACGACCCATAAAACCCTGGAGTAAAATGTAGAATAGGTTATCAATTGATTGTAACTGCTGATCTCAAATTAACAAAAGTGGATTAAAAGAAGCATAACTCGAGTAGGCAGTTTTCTACTCGTGAACCGGGATTAAGGGGGATCAATCGGAAGAGTTGGGAATTGATCCTCATAGTTGGGAATGGAGACCGGGCAGTGGATGGAAGGATCAAGGACGTGGTCCTATGAACCTAGTCTATGTCTGAGTCGATTAAGGCCCGTTCTCGTGTGCGGCCCGTTGGACAAGTTCGAGTTGTGTACCAGATGCATGCTGGCTATATGGGACCCAGGAAACCGATGTAACATGTTAACCTGGGTGTCGAGGCATACCTCACCGTCTGATGCCGATGCTGAAAGGATAGAGAAGTTGGTTCTACAAAGGTTTGCCGTAGTGAGACTTAATCCCAGTCGGTGGGATCTGTTCGACATTTGGGTGTCGTGTGAAAGGTTGCCACGTACGACGTCAGTGACGGTTGTTGTGTGCAACGTCAAGTACGGGCGTACGTGTCGTGTCAGCCGGGTGTTTTTTATTGCAATCACCGTCGCTCACGGAATGGACCGAGCATACTTGTTCTCTGCGTCGTGACGTAGTAATAAACTGGGAAACTTTTAATATGCTTTGTGAGTAATCCTCATAATGGAGATGAGGAATGATTAACACTTTCACTAAATTCAATTTCCACCTTGGGCTAGTAGCGTCGAGGCAAAGCGTTTTTTGTTTGATTGTGGAGTCTCGACGGTAATGGCGCAAGGTCTGTATGAGTCTATGGTAGCTCACTAAAGTTACTTTCACCTCGGGCAAGTGACATCGAGATGAATCATTTCTTGTTTGATTGTGGAGTCTCGATGTAAATTGCGTGAGGGCTATAAAAGTTACTTAAAACTTGAAGTAAGTACTCTCCTTTAGCTCAAGAGCATCGTTTGTGCAAACTGCTATACTCAGCCCTCTATTTTCTTCATGTAGAGTTTCATGACTAGGGAGACGGTTACTTCTTGCTGAGCTTCGTGCTCACAGATACTGCATAAGTTGTTTGGCAGATAATAACTGTACGCTGATATGTACGGGTGTCCGATGAGACTCGGAGCTCTCCGAGCGGTGAACTCATTGCAAACCCTGCCGCTGCTATTGTGATAGTGTTGCTAGCGAGAAGGGTCCGCGGGCTGGACACCTTCTCTGTTGCTTAGCATAGGTATGAGGCGTGAGTTGTAATAGTATTCCGCTGTAGATTATTTTGAGAAGTATTTGAAACATTTACACTTTGTAAGCTTCCGCTCGATTTATGTAATAGGATGCTTTATTATGTGTGCTGTTGGCTGCCGCATCGCACGGCACCACCCAATGCGATTCCCGGGCGAGATGCCCCGTCCCCATGAACCGGGATTACGGGCTCTCACAGCGTGGTATCAGGGCTGCATTGGTAATAGCACACGGAATAAGGATCGTATTATGACAAAAACTTAGGATACGGTGAGGAAACGGTATTAGGCTCACATAAGGACTATAGTAGTATAGTTACTTAAAGTGGCAGCACTAACATAATTGTTATAATTCTGAATTTTGATTATGTAACGACGCACCTACGTTCAGGTAAGAGTGGTAAGGAACGCCACCGAAAGCGGTTCAATTTCGGTTAGCTCCCCTGACGATGAATGTGGTCAGGGAAAGGTCTCACAGCTTTGGTGTAAGACGTTAATATGAAACTCTTGGACTCTTCATGTTCCTGAGTTCATATGAAACGCTGATCCCTACCGTGCATTAGGCAAGTAAGTGGATACCCCATCGTGTGGTCAGCAGCACGATAGTGTGTTCGTCTAGAAATAGCCCAGGAGGACATATGCAGCGCTTGCCATCGGCATGCCCTGCAGGGCAGTAGGTGGTATCCGTTGGGTTGATAACATTCCCAACCATGACAACCCGTTCATGATATACTCGGGTTCCCCGTCGTGTGGTGTTAAAACACGATCACGTACCTTGAGACGTGGCTTGACTCAAGGACGGCCCGTATGGAAATGATACGGGGTGTATGTTTTTAGTATGATATGGAACTGCCTGAAATGAAAACAACCTTTGAGTGCACCACTATTGAGTGTTTTCTGCAGGTACTAACCACGTACATATCCCGCGTAGTACACGTGTGCGAGCGACCGTCTTAGTGCCACTGATGATACGTATATGCCGGTATAATCCGGTTAGGATTTTCTTTTGGTGAGGTAACGTAGTACCGACATGATTCTTACGGTGCATCGACACTGTACTAAACATATAATCCTCTTCCCTACGAAGAAATGAATCATGAACTAACTTTCAACTAAAAATGGAAGTTTGAAACAAATATTAGTTACTGAACTCTTATTTTGAGCTAAGATTCAAATGAGAGTATAACTAGGCGTCAAAGTTTTCAAAAAAATGAGTGCTCTGTTTCTGGCAGGAATTCTTGCTGGACTTTGACAGAGCATAACTCTGAGTAGCTTTAACCAATTAAATGGTATGATACAGTTCTGGAAAGATTTTTAAGTGCTCTATAACTTCTTTGTAGACCTCCAGAGCAAAATCACACGTTAATTTTGTGAAAAGTCCAGTTGAAGGCAAACTGTCCAGAACCAGGACAGCAGAAAAACCTCTCTGGACTTTTCTGTTTTTAGCCATAACATTCTGTAGAAAAATCCCTAAGGAGCCTGTGATACACCGTTGGAAAGGTTATGAGATATGCAACATTATTGTAGTTCAAAGTTGGTTCAGATTCATAATGTATCTGTGTATACAACTGTGATAAAGTCAGCCACATACAAAGGAGATGCTGGCAAATTTTGTCCAGGAATTCTGTCAACTTTGAGCAATCATAACTTCTGATCCAGAAATGATCTGGAGTCATGGGAGTACTCGTTGGAAAGATATTGAAGTTAACTTTAACTTTGGTATTCAACTTGAGTTATGAAAATACTTCTAGACGGATCAAAATCTGGGTTAGGCAGAAGAGTCTGTTCTGCACAGCAAAGAGAATGGTTGAAGAAGCAACTAAGGGAAACCATGAGCAAATGTGTTATACAACCAAGCTCCTGACCTTGGGGTTGCTCTGCGCTGTGTAGTAGGAAGAAGGACAAACCACTATGACTTAGTGTTAATTTTCGTCTGCTTAACATTGTGACAATCAAGGACAAGTACCCGTTACCACAGATCGACATATTGTTTGATCAGTTGGTCAATGCAATGATCTTTTCCAAGACGGACTTAGGATCAGGGTACCATCAGATTGAGGTATGGGCTGAGGCTATTCCGAAGACAGCTTTTTGATGAGGTACGGAGGTTATGAGTACCTTGACATGTTCCTTGCCCTGCCCAATGCTCCAGCTCAGTTCATGTACTTGATAAACTCGGTAGTCATGCCGGAGCTGGATAAGTTTGTCATGGTCTTCATCGATGACCTACTGGTTATTCCAAGTCGGAGGAAGCACACGAGAAGTACCTGCGTACAGTCTTGCAACAGCTATGGGATCACAAGCTATACGTGAAATTCAGCAAGTGCGAAATTCTAGATATCACGAGTACTTTGTCTCGGGCATATCATCTCAGCGAAGGGCATCGCTGTAAGCCCGACTAATATCGCACAAGTGCTGCATTGGAAGTCCCCGTGGTCTATTAACGAGGTACGGAAAAATTCCTCGGACTCGCGGGATATTATCGAAGGTTCATTCCGAACTTCTCAAATATTGCCAAGCCTATGACATAGCTGCTGAAGAAGACTACCAAAGATGTTTGGAGTCCAGCATGTAAAGCAGCGGCCAAGTCATTAGTGAAACACTTAACATAAGCACCGGTTTTGGCGCAGCCAGACACAACAAAACCGTTCGTTGTGTACTGCGATGCATCCGGCTTTGGGCTAGGATGTGTGTGCTGATGCAAGACCAAAGGGTGGTCGTGTATGGATCATGGCAACTCAGGAATCATGAGCAACACTATCCGACTCATGACTGAGAACTTGTTGCCGTGGTACTCGCACTCGAAATGTGGAGGCGCTACCTACTCGGTAACCTCGTGTATTTATATATCGACCACAAGCGCCTCAAGTACATATTCACTCAGAAGGAGTGTAACATGAGGCAAAAAAGATTGTTGGAGTTGATAAAGGATTACGAAATAGAGTCCATTATCACCCCGGCAAGGTTAACGTGGGCGAATGCGGGAGTCGCAAGTCACACGTTCGTAGTCCAACCATCACCCCGTTGGAAGAGAGCAAACTACCATTACGTATGGTTCACCCTAGAGCTCTCTACAATTTAGCTTTTATCCCCACCATCCATGAAAAAGGGTGGCAGCCAAGAAACATCATAAGGGCATGTCACATTTGCGGAGAGGTATAGACAGTGGGGAAATGAAATATTTCCGGAAAGACGGAGACGGCTTCCTGTGATTAAGGACAGAATCATCGTACCCCGTAAACCGGAGTTGAGGAAGAAAATTTTTGAAGAGGCTCACTTGTCAAGTTTTTTTTTCCATCTCGATTCATCGGTCCATTCCAGGTTATGGAAAAATGTAGATCAGTTGCACACCGGCTGGAATTACCAGCGATATTCACCGGTGTGTATGACATCTTCCACATTTCTCAGCTGAGGAAGTGCCTCAAGTGTTCAACCACCATTCAGCTGGGGAATATCGAAGGACTGAAACTGGATCTCACATCAGGAGGGACTGGTTCAGATCATCGACATAAAGGACCGAATCACACGTGACCATACGTTGTGGTTCTATAAAGTTTTAGGGAGTGGTTGCTCCAAGGTTGAAGCAACATGGGAGAGTGAAGGATTTCTTCGCACCAATTATCCCGACTTTAGAAGTCGCACGATAGTTAATTTTCCACCATCCTCCCTCTCATTTGTCCCTTATAATCTCGGGACGAGATCCTTTTAAGGGGGAAGGATTGTAAAGGTCCCAAAAATATGAATACAAGAAACTCTTGTTTACACCAAGTTGGTTTCCTAGGTATGAAAAAGTGGACTTGTTTAAACTTTTTCACATGTGATAATACACATGGGAGCTCTCTTCACCCAAGTTCAAATATTTAATTGACGACTTGGAACCCAAGAGGGATCAAACACCAAAGTAGGAAGTTCTCATATGTGTGAGAAAGCTAAAGCCATATTTTGGAACAACTTATCCACTCAAAAATTCAAATGAGAGTAACACCATGGTTTTCAAACTGTTGTGTTAAAGATCTCATTTGCAGCACCCAAATCAAAGATCAGAGTTCATATTTGAATTCCTTAGGTCCAAATTAGGAGGTAGGCGAAGTCTCATGAATTTTTGAAGATGTTTGCTATCCATTTTTCCAAGTGGACTTAAATGTGCAATGAATTCAAATATACATTTGAATTTGGATGAAACTTGTCTAAATTACCAAACACAATACATGTTTGAATTCTCAGCATTTGATTTCCAGCATTTGCCAAAGTGTGGAGATATTTGTGAGAAAAATTAGAGGGGATAAGAAGGGACAGTGGGGCCCACATGTCATAGTGCTATTTAGACTTGCCAACTAAGTTTTCCATCTGTTCCTCACTCCACCGAGGAGTTTTCTCCCGGCAACACTGAGCTGCTCGCTCCACCTCCTGGTTCCACCTCCTGCTCGGACGTATGCTCGGCCTGATCTTTACACCCGGAGCCAACCGAAGCATGCTGCCTCCCTCGCTCGATCGCGCTCTCGCTGTTTTTCTCACGCACGACCAGAAACCGGAGCACCGCCGTGCTCTCCTTTTCCCGGTCGCCGGCCCCATCCGAGCCTCGGTTGCTCGCGCCGGCAGCACAGAAAAGCAGTGCCCGTGCATGCTTTACCACACCAGCCCCACAACACCGAAGCTCCTAGCCAGTGGCGCGCGCAAAGCAGCAACTGGCGCCAAGGAGCAGAGCTCACCGGCGGAAGCCAAGTCAGGTCACTGTGGACAGCGAACTACGGCTCTTTTCACCATCTCTCCTCAACACGAAAAAGGTGCGCCATACTCCATAGCTCGTGTAGCTGCAAACCGCATAGCAAACGATCAACTGAGTAGGGAGAATTTTGAAAGTTCCTGAAACATGGTGCATGTGGGTAGGGGTCGGTCTACCCAAAAAATTCTAGCGGCACAGTCCACCCAAGCTCGGACGAGATTGCACACAGCCTCTACACCTCTTAGCGGTCATCCTCGAAGAAGAACCGAGCGAAAACATCTAAGATCGACCGAGTTATAGCCATTTTTCGTTCCGCCATGAAGAAATCGTCTCGGGTCACCGTGGAGCTCTATGTTGCCAGCCTTTTCATGAGGTTTGGCGCCCATTTTCAACATCCTCAAGCTGTCACGGTACTCTCCGATCACTTCCCGATCGTTTTGATGCGGTGTATGATGTTTCCGACCTCACCGGAACCCTAGCGGCCACTGCCGCCGCTGCACACCTTGTTCCGGCGATCTACGGCCGCCGGCGATACCCTAGATGAGTTCAGCGCCACGAGTTAGGGTGAGGCGGTGAGTTTGAGGTTGGGGAATGGTCGGGAATCCTGTTCCGGCGACGCTCGCCGGGGAGCGCCGCCGCGGCCTCTGTTTGGCCGGAGGTTGAAGACGACCCGGCGGGTCCCGCATGTCAGCGACAGTGATTTAACTTTCTGATCGGCCGCGGCGCTGGGATCTAGTGTGGCTGCGCAGGAAGAGTCCAGTGGCCCGTGTGGCTTACCCCAGCGAGTGACACGTGGCCCCCCTGGACCCACAGTCAGCATTTGAACATTTTAGGATTTTTCAGTTTGCAGTTTAAACTTTGGAGAGCCACAACTTTGTGTAGGAATGTCCAAAAATTTTCAAACAAATTTTGTTGGATTCCTTGCAGAGATTACTATCCAGGGGTACAGCCCAATAACTATAAAAACCCCTGGTTTTGGCTCATTAATTCCCATATAAAAATCTTGTAGGAATTTTTCCAGGAGTTCTCTGTATTGGAAAATTCCCAAATTTGGGAAGGAGATTCTTCCAAAAATACTTGAACTCCAGTAAAATTTTCAGAATCATTGGACCTCATTTTCTTGGCCAAATGTGGTGCTAATTTCTTATGTCTCTGAAAATTGGAAATAAATAGAACAGAGGGCAATTTCAGATTTCCCCCAAACTTTAGAACTTCATAACTTTTGCTAGGAAGCTCCAAATTTTGTGATTCAAATTGGGTTGGATTCATATTGAATATATATATCTAGATATGCAACACAATTTGTATGGAAACCATTATTTAATTCTGGAAAATTCTTTAGAGCTTTTCAGCAAAAGAATTTTAGTGGGAGTTTGGTTAATCCAAAAATCCTAAAATTTTGCCAGAACATTCTTTATGGTATTAGTGGACTCTTGTAAAAATTTCATCTCAATTAGAGTTAATTTGATCAGGGCAATTCAGATTTGAAGTTGCTGTGTTCAATTGAATACAGAAACAAATGCAGAGAATTTCCAAAAATTGGAAATTCAGTTCTGAGTAATTCTTAGCTCCAAAAATTCTAGGACAATTCATGCAAGCTCTATGACCTATAATTGAAATTGTAGTTCACTAAGTTTGGCATGAACATGTGGTTTATTTCAGAATTAATTCCTTTTTGCTTAATTGCTTAGAGAATTGTTCTGAACAAACCACTCAAGCAAAAGTGCTAATTTTTGGTCCAGAGGACTTTCTTGTGACAAGGAACTCACATGAAAATTCTTAGCTCCATTGGAGCTCTGGATCACCCCTGTTCTGTTTAACCTCTTAAGGTGATCAATATAGAAGAGGGGGAAACCACTTAGCACTTAATCATGTGCTTAGATCCAAATCCAAACCACTAGCACCAGTGTCTTTTTAAATTCTTAAACAGGGTTCCAGTTTTAAACTTATCATTAGAACTTGTACCAAAGTCTTTACAATTAAACATATGTGCATATTCATTACGTGTAGCATCTACGTGAAAGACTTGAAGCCATTGGAGTAGAGATCAAAGGAGGGAGGCAAGAGATCAAGCCAAGTGGTCTTCACTAACTGAGTTATATATATTAGTCCCCTGCAAAACAAAGGCAAGCCCAGGTTTGCATCAAAACTTACAAGTTTTTATTTGTATTCACTTTATATCGTCTAGCATTTTGTTTATTGCATTAAGTCTAGGTGGTATGACACTCCAATTGCACGACCCATAAAACCCTGGAGTAAAATGTAGAATAGGTTATCAATTGATTATAACTTCTGATCTCAAATTAACAAAAGTGGATTAAAAGAAGCATAACTCGAGTAGGCAGTTTCCTACTCGTGAACCGGGATTAAGGGGATCAATCGGAAGAGTTGGGAATTGATCCTCATAGTTGGGAATGGAGACCGGGCAGTGGATGGAAGGATCGAGGACGTGGTCCTATGAACCTAGTCTATGTCTGAGTCGATTAAGGCCCGTTCTCGTGTGTGGCCCGTTGGACAAGTTCGAGTTGTGTACCGGATGCATACTGGCTATATGGGACCCAGGAAACCGATGTAACATGTTAACCTTGGTGTCGAGGCATACCTCACCGTCTGATGCCGATGCTGAAAGGATAGAGAAGTCAGTTCTACGAGGGTTTGCCGTAGAGAGACTTAATCCCAGTCGGTGGGACCGGTTCGACATTTGGGTGTCGTGTGAAAGGTTGCCACGTACGACGTCAGTGACGGTTGCTGTGTGCAACGTCGAGTACGGGCGTACGTGTCATGTCAGCTGGGCGTTTTTGATTGCAATCACCGTCGCTCGTGGAATGGACCGAGCATACTTGTTCTCTGCGTCGTGACGTAGTAATAAACTGGGAAACTTTTAATATGCTTTGTGAGTAATCCTCATAATGGAGATGAGGAATGATCAACACTTTCACTAAATTTAATTTCCGCCTTGGGCTAGTAGCGTCGAGGCAAAGCGTTTCTTGTTTGATTGTGGAGTCTCGATGGCAATGGCGCAAGGTCTGTATGAGTCTAGGATAGCTCACTAAAGTTACTTTCACCTCGGGCAAGTGACATCGAGATGAAGCGTTTCTTGTTTGATTGTGGAGTCTCGATGTAAATTGCGCGAGGGCTATAAAAGTTACTTAAAACTTGAAGTAAGGACTCTCCTTTAGCTCAAGAGCATCGTTTGTGCAAACTGCTATACTCAGCCCTCTATTTTCTTCATGTAGAGTTTCATGACTAGGGAGACGCTTAAGTCTTGCTGAGCTTCGTGCTCATAGATACTGCATAAGTTGTTTTGCAGGTAATAACTGTACGCTGATATGTACGGGTGTCCGATGAGACTCGGAGCTCTCCGAGCGGTGAACTCATTGCAAACCCTGCCGCTGCTATTGTGATAGTGTTGCTAGCGAGAAGGGTCCGCGGGCTGGACACCTTCTCTGTTGCTTAGCATAGGTATGAGGCGTGAGTTGTAATAGTCTTCCACTGTAGATTATTTTGAGAAGTATTTGAAACATTTACACTTTGTAAACTTCCGCTCGATTTATGTAATAGGATGCTTTATTATGTGTGCTGTTGAGTGCCGCATCGCACGGCACCACCCAATGCGATTTCCGGGCGAGGTGCCCCATCCCCGTGAACAGGGATTACGGGCCCTCATATATCGGACTAGTCCGCACAGTACCGGACTAGTCCGATTTCCCTGTATTTGATAAATCTATTAAGTGTTTCAGGGATTAACAAAGAATCAAAAAGCCTATTCATCCCCCTCTAGGCTACATTCACTGAACCACATTCCTCGTCAGGGGAGCCAACCGAAATTGAACCGCTTTTGGTGGCGTTCCTTACCATTATTACCTGAGCTTAGGTGCGTCATTACATAATCAAAATTCAGAATTATAACAAGTATGTTAGTCATGCCACTTTAAGTAACTATACTACTATAGTCCTTATTTGGGCATACTAGTGATTCCTCACCGCAATCCTAAACTTCCGTAATACTATCCTTATTTAGTGTGCTATCCCCTAAGCAGCTCTGATGCCAGCCTGTGACGGACCGAAATCCGCACGCCCAGGATCTCAGAGGGTGGTGCCGCATGATGCGACACCCGACAGCACACATCATAAGGAAACCATTGTATTACATAGAAAACAAACTGGATATGTATAAAGTAGTACAAACCTTCAGTTTATAACTAATTACAAAGTCCACAACAGCGGAAGCTAAATTTATACAACTCACGCCCACCTAACTAGCAAAAGTCGGTTGTCCAGCCCTATGGACAACACACACTAGCTCCACTCCTCGGCTCAGCGCGGC
Organism: Neostapfia colusana; assembly: GCA_030760725.1. Taxonomy (NCBI): domain Eukaryota; kingdom Viridiplantae; phylum Streptophyta; class Magnoliopsida; order Poales; family Poaceae; genus Neostapfia; species Neostapfia colusana. The sequence continues at coordinate 32,605,248 of JASWHV010000003.1, forward strand.
GTGTATGGCTCCCACTCAGCCGTGGTTCCCGACGGAGGGTAGCCCTCGCCGGTGGACTAGTACCCCGAGTCCATGGGGTAATCCTCACCTACAAAACACTCATAGCAGCAACCGTGAGCACGATGGCTCAGCAAGTCTTAACTGACGCTCCTAACCATGAAACTATACATGCAGGTTATAACCCATATAGTATAGTAAATTGCAGCAATGGACACGCCTACAAGTTCATCCTTAATTCATCTTTTAGCCACAAATTAACAGTTCCGGAATCTAAAATTTAGTACGCAATATTTGGTGGAACACATGTAGCAATACAAGTTATTCATAATAGCAATATTGAATCACATCATTTCATATGTTAATCTACGTCACGATGCAGTGAACAAGCGGTCTCATAACCGTGAGGGACGGCGAATCGACTCGATATACACCTGCAGGGATACCCGAAGAGCACGTCACATACGCCCACACGCGGAGCTGCACACAGCATGCTCACCCCATGTCGTACGGGAGAACCTTTCACCCAACAGCCCAAACGTCGAACCGGTCGCACCGAAACGAGTAGGAGGTTCCCTACACGGAGCATCTCTCTATGCCCGTTAGCAGATTTCCACCTGGCTGCCCTCAACCTACACCTATTAATTGGTGTGCTATGCCTCGACGCCCGGAGGTTTAGGTTACATCGATTTATCGGGGCCCATATATCCAATATGCCTTCGGTACGTTTAAAACTTGTACAGCGGGGCCGCACATGGATCGGTCCTCAATCGACACGGACAGGGCCACACACAGAAGACTTTCTCTTGCTGTGTCCTAGCCCCTGCTTAGTCTCATCTTCTTTCTAAAGTGATCTCACAGGACTCGAATCAATCCCGTGTGTCCTGAGGCCTATACTCGCGAGTCAATTCCAACTACTCGACTTGTACCGAAGTTCTATGAATATTAAGCACAGCCAGACTACTCGAGGACTTAGACACTACCCTCACTATTGTAGGAATAATCTGGTTATGCACTTGGGGTTTCATCCATCCTACACCTAATGCACAAACATACCTCAAGCTATGTGTATATAAAGCAAAACTTTGTAAACTTGTTAAATGCAAACCGGGGCTTGCCTTGTTGCTGCTGTCAGTAGTATATAATTCAGTTAGAGTCTTCTCTCCATTGAGGCTTGATCATCTGATTTACTTCCATGAATTCACTCCGTCGACCGCCTCCGTTGTAAGCACTATCGACCGCTCCCGTGCCATGCTTGCTCGAGCGTGAAAACTTCTGTGGAAAGCTGTCCACGTGAACACCAAGCCTCCGTGGAGCTAGGTCGCCGCGGAGGAGAGCTATTCTAGGGCTCAGGAACCGTATTTCGAGCTGGTTTTGCGCCGAGGAAGTAGGAGGAGCTCCCTCAGGACCATTTTTCAGCTCAGCGAGGTGGGGTGCACGAAGTTTGATCCGTTCCCGTCGATCGACCGAGTGGCGGCGATGTTCTCTGTTGTTGCTCGCAAGGAGGTAGCAAAGAACAAGTTGCTCGGTCTGTAGAGGAGAAGATCACGACGGGAGTGGAAGGAACCAACCAAGCTGGTCGCCAGCGCGGTAACCTTCACGAGGAGGTGGCTCGGTTCAGTCTCGGTGGCGCCTGGAGGTGAATTCGGCTGCTTCGAGTCTGAACAGAGAACCACAGCTCGATGACTTCTGTGGCAAGTCTCAGGTTGCCCACTGACAGGTGGGGTCCACAAGTCAGCCCCTCTTATCTTCTAAAAAGTTCTCAATTCTTGGTAAATGACCAGTCCAATTGTATGGAGCAAAAATCTGAACTTCATTTGTATGATTTGGCAAGTTTCATACAAATTCAAATTTGAATTCCCATACAATTTGAAGTCTATTTGAAAAATGGTTAGCAAAACATTTCAACAATTCATGAAACTTTGCATAGCCACTAATTTGGACCTAAAAACTCCAAATATGAAATCTGATTTTTTATTTTGGCTGCTGCAAATGAAGTTTTAAGCACAACCGTTTGCCTTCCTATTTGTTGCCCTCATTTGAAATTTGAGTTGAAGAATTTGAGTTCAAACTCTGAATTTTTAGCCCCCTTGCACATGAGAGCCTACACATAGGTTTTAACTTAACTTTGTCCCCCAAACACTCAATTGATCCTAGGCTAGAGTGGTGGGACACTCATGTGTGTCATCACATGTGGAAAAATTTAAACAAGTCCCAATTTTTACAAACTTGAAACCAAATGGTGTTCCAACTTCAGCATTTGTATTCAAAATTTTGGGACCTTTAAATTCCTCCCCCCTTAAAAGAATCTTGTCTCGAGATTCCAAAAGAAGAACGAGACGAAAGAGGTAACTCTAAGTGGTACGACGATAAAAGTCCCGGATCGTTCATGCGGAGGTAATCTTTGCTTTCCACGTTGTTTCTTCCGTGGTATGATTAATCCACAGCACCTTGTAAAATCTTAATGTCCGGTTTCAGGTGTTTCGGATCCTTTCATCGATAGTCGGAACCGGTCGCTCTACGTACGTATGGTCCGGTCTCCACTCGTCGATTTCTTCGTTGCGGACTACAGCGGTAAACTTGAGGCATTTCCGCAGCTGTGACACATGAAAGATGTCGTGAACACCAGCAAGGTTTGCCGGTAGTTCCAGCTGGTAGGCTACGGGTCCGCACTTCTCCGTAATAGCAAATGGATCTCAAGCTCGGGGAGCAAAATCTCCCCTTTACATTGAACCAGTGAATTCCTTTCATCGGAGACATACGAAGATAAACGTGTTCTCCGACGTCGAAATGCAACGGTCTATGCCTTTGACCAGCATAGCTTTTTCTGTCAGGATTTTGCGACCTTCAGGTTTTCTTGTATTAACCGAACTCGGTCATCGGCTTTGTCGGCTAAATCAATCCCGAACAGTACTCTTTCGCCATACTCACACCACTTCAGCGGTGTGCGACATTTCCGGCCGTTGAGCATCATATTACGAGGTATACTATACGGTCTTTAAACCATAGAGTACCCTCATTGTCCTTTATAGTGACGGCATTGAGCGAACGATAATCAACACTTAATCTTAGTGTCTCGTTGTTCTTCTTAACTAACAGCGAAGATGTAACCCCCTCAAATTCATTTCCATGCATTGCATACATTTTTCATGTAGAGAAACATTATTAAAGAAGTAGAAATGGAGAAAGAACTATAGAAATGGAGAAAGAACCATAGAAATGGAGAAAAGAATCATAGAAATGGAGAAAGAACCATAGAAATGGAGGAAGAAACCATAGAAATGGAGAAAGAACCATAGAAATGGAGGAAGGAACCATAGAAATGGAGGAAAAACCACAGAAATGGAAAAGGAATATAGAAATGGAGAATAGGGCATAGAAATGGAGAAGGGCAATGTAGAAATGGAGAATGGGAAATAGAAATGGAGAGGGGAATGTAGAAATGGAGAATGGGACATAGAAATGGAGAGGGGAATGTAGAAATGGAGAATGGGACATAGAAATGGAGAGGGGAATGTAGAAATGGAGCAAGTGACATAGAAATGGTGAGGAATGGGAAAATGATAGCTGAAATGAGCCATTACCAAATTTCCCCAAATTTTCCCAAAAATTTCTAAATTCCTCAATTCCCCAAAAGGGGAATTTTCCTTACATGTTGGGGATAAAATCCCCAAGGCTGCCGCACCACAAGAGATAAGTTTGTTAAGATCCAAAAAAATTGAATAGGACTCTTATTTGAGCTCCAATTGGAGTAGGACTCTCCCTATTTCCCCCTTATAAATATAACCCCACCCCTGGCCGAAATCCTCTCTATTTTGGACGTCCCCCCCTTACTGCCAAGCCCCCTTCCTTGCTGCCAAGTCGCCAAGTCCCCCCCCTTGCTGGAATTTGGCCGCCGTCGAGCCCCGTCACGCCTCCCCGTCGCCGGAGAAGGAGCCCGACGATCTGTCCTGCCCTAATCTTCCATATAAAAATTCCCCGCTGCTGCCATTGCTAGGAGAAAGGCCCTGCCACAAGTAGGAAGTGAGGTAGGTCTCCATTACCCATCTTACGACATCACTGCTGTTTCTACGCATCCGTTTTCTTCGCCCCCTTCGAGCAGAAACTTTTACGTGTGGATAGATCGCGTTTTGATCGATTTTTGACGGTGGAATTGATCTAGATTTTTAGTCAAGATCATCAACACGTACACACTTGATTCCAACACCCTTGTTCATCATAAAACCCCACGAAAACCCATTAAAACATGCAAGAACACGTACAAACTGGTTTAATTAAACAACACCATAGGATTTGCATTCATCTACCCCATTGCATCTTGAGTAAAGTTTGTGCATGATGATTTATTGCTGTGAATTTTGTATGTGCATGATTGTGAGTAGAAGAACAAGCTCAAGGGGCCATCTACGAGGAACTACAACACCAATACTTCGAGACGCTTGAACAACAAGAGCCACGGGAGCAAGGCAAGTGCCCCTTGACCATATTGATCCCATGTTTTGAAACTGTTTTGTTTGCGAAAACTTGTATGCTTGAGTCAACTTGATGGGACACCCTTTTATAGGAGTTTACTAGTTTTGTTAACCACCCTTGTCGCCGGGAAAGTTGATGAGTCGGGTATGGTCGTTTTTCCTTTTTGCTTCGCTTAATTCACGGGATACGGAAAGCTGAAATAAAGCATGTCTATCTACTGCACTCATATGAATAATGATGATGAGATCTTGATGATGTTAATGGGCATGGAATCGGGGATATCTAGGCAAGCTTGGTTCATGGATGTTAATGGATAAGATGGTGGTACTTGCCGTAGATCTAAGGACCGGTTCATGCGAGAATATGCCAGGAAAACAGTGCCACTACAAGGCCATGTATGGGTGCGGCTTAGCTGGTTAATTAGGTGTGTTGCTAGCTTGTTATGGACCGTGGATGGCGCGGGGCATGGGAGTTGAGGAGGACTTTTCTGGGAACTGCATGGCACAAGAGGGGGCCCGTGGGTGGGAGATTGGTGATTCGAGCCTGCCGGTGAAACCTCAGTGAATCCATACATCTAGTAGCCCCTTTGTAAAGGCTATTTTGTGATCTCTTGGCCATACACCCACGGTTGTGTACTGGTATAATGGAGGTTCTTCAGTCACCGACAGGTGACGAAATCATGAACTTGTGGATAAAGTGGTGCCACCTCTGCAGAGTGTAAAACTATCATGATAGCCGTGCTTCCCGTCACAAGCACCGGGTCAACTTCCATGATTAGAGGGAAATTTTGGGATGGTTATTCGGTATGGTTGTGGTATGGTCATTGGGATTGGTTTTGGGACTGTTTTGAGTCATGATAATGAGTTTGGTTTCAGTTATATGAATATTAGATGGTTATGAATGTTTATGAGTATGAGATGAACTTGAGAAAGATTAATGACTGGATGAGACTTGATAAATGATGAATTATGATGATAGAATGTTGCTGAATTACTTGATTATGATGGGATAAATTTCACCTAGAAATAATTGCTGTTTTTATCATGTTTGTGAAATAAAATTTGCTTGCTGCAATGAGCCTTTTTATTTTCTACCTTGTTGTAAGCTACATGTCATACTTTTCCTGCACTTGCTGAGTACGACATGTACTCACCCTTGCATTACCACATAAACATCAGCTACAGGAGATGAGTACTTCGAGGACCATGTGGAGTACTAGGTGTACGAACTACCGTCAACATGCCTGTGGAGTCGAAGATGGAGTCTACTGTCTTTAGTCACTTTCCGCTGTCGTTTAGAGTCTTCCGCTGCAATAATAAGATAGACATTCATGAGTGAGACATTGAGTCATTGTAATAAAGTACTTAAACCCTATTTATTCGTGGTTATATTCTGAATTCAGTTTGTGGGTTACACGTGTATGTGTGATGAACATCCTGGGCACACATATGCACTCACTTGGTTCTATTTTTGGACCCGGGTGATGAGCTTGGCCAGATAAAAACCTTTGCTCATGAGTTCCCTTAGTTACTCCTTCAACTCCGCTAGTTCATTGGATGCCATCTTGTACGTCCTCCGTGAAATCGGTGTCGTTTCCGGCGCTAGTTCAATCTTGAACTCGATGTTCTGTTAGCTGGCATGCCTGGTAACTCATCGGAACACATCGGTTATTCACGTCCCACCGGAATGTCTTCAAGTTTAATCACTTCCTTGTGGTAGGCCTAACCAGTCCATAAAATAGGAGTAACACATAATGACTGTAAACATGCAATACATCTCGTAAATAGATAATGTAATAACTTTGCACAAGCTACACCATTACCAGACCAAATACAAACTAGTTAAATCCAACTTGATGGACTTCCACTTTGGAAGTTCATCTCAACTATATTTGGTCACTACGAGACGTTAATATCGCTTTGTCATCACGTATACTACCCTTTATCTTCAATACGACACAAACATGGTCTCTACCAAAAGAAACTTGAGTAGAAATATACTCAAACCTTTCACTAGTTGAATATAACAATTCATGAGTATGTGCTACCCCATTGGAAGTAATCAAGCACCCCTAGGGTACAACAATCTCTCAAATGAGTTCAACTGTCCGTCCCTCTGCCAGAATGACCAGTTTCTACATATCCCAGATTTTGACCTGGTACATGGCATTTTCATAACTCAAGTTGAATATCAAAGTTGAAGTTAACTTCAGTAGATTTCCAACGAATATTTATTTGCCCCCATATCAGCTCTGTTTAAAAAGTTATAATAATTCAAATTCAACAGAATTTCTGGAAGAATTTCAACAGCACCTCCTTTGGAAGTTGCTGTTTTCAACTCTAAATTCCACTGAATTACGTGCTGCAATTGCAGAAACTTTGAATTAAAAAGATGTATCCCATCTCCTACCCTTTAAAAAAATGTATCATATTGTAATTTTAGATTTTTCTACAGAAAGTTATGCTTGAAAAACAGAACAGTCTAGAGAGTTTTGAACCTGTCTTGGTTCTGGACAGTTTACAATCATCTGGAATTTCAACCAGTTTAAGGTGTGATTCTGCTCTGGAAGTCTACAACAAAGTTGTAGAGCACTTAAACTCCTTTCCATAACTATATCCCGCACCCCCATTGGCTAAGTAACCTGTGAGGTTTGCTCTGTTAAAGTTCAGCAACCATGCTGCCAAAACAGAGCACTCTGTTTTTCAATCCCTTTGAACTAAACTAATCAACTGTTGAATTTTCCTACCCAACGAGGGTCCTAAATATTGCAACTTGGTTATCTTAGTTCCTTGTTACCATTATATTTAATGCACATGCCAATCATATGTCGGTACTACGTTCCTCACAAAAAGGAGAATCCTAACCGGATGATACCGCCATATACGTCTCAATTGTGGCACTAAATGGTATCTCGCACACGTGTACTACACGGGATACCTACGTGGTTAGTACCTGCAGAAGAACACTCAATAGTGATGCACTCAAAGGTTGTTGTCATTTTAGGAAGGTCCATATTTGAAAGTAAATACATACGCCCGTATCATTGCCTTACGGCCGTCCTTGAGTTAAGCCACGTCTCAAGGTACGTGATCATGTCTTCACACCACACGATGGGGAGCCCGAGTAGAACGTGAACGGGTCGCCACGGTTGGGAATTTTATCAACCCAACATCCACCTACTGCCCTGCAGGGCACGCCGATGGAAAGCGCTGCGTATGTCCTCCTGGGCTATTTCCCGAAGAACACACTATCGTGTTACCCACCACACGATGGGGTTTCCACTTTCTTGCCTAATGCACGCTAGGGACCAGCGTTTCATATGAACTCAGGAACATGAAGAGTCCAAGAGTTTCATATTAACGTCTCACACCAAGCTGTGAGACCTATCCCTGAACCACATTCCTCGTCAGGAGAGCTAACCGAAATTGAACCGCTTTCGGTGGCGTTCCTTACCATTATTACCTGAGCATAGATGCGTCGTTACATAATCAAAATTCAGAATTATAACAAGTATGTTAGTCATGCCACTTTAAGTAACTATACTACTATAGTCCTTATTTGGGCATACTAGCAATTCCTCACCGTAATCCTAATTTTTCCGTAATACTGTCCTTATTTAGTGTGCTATCCCCTAAGCAGCTCTGTTGCCAGCCTGTGACGGACCGAAATCCGCACGCCCCGGATCTCAGAGGGTGGTGCTGCACGATGCGACACCCGACAGCGCACATCATAAGGAAACCATTGTATTACATAGAAAACAAACTGAATATGTACAAAGTAGTAGAAACCTTCAGTTTATAATTAATTGCAGAGTCTACAACAGCGGAAGCTAAATTTATACAACTCACGCCCACCTAACTAGCAAAAGTCTGTTGTCCAGTCCTATGGACAACCCACACTAGCTCCACTCCTCAGCTCAGCGCGGTGTGTACGGCTCCCACTCAGCCATGGTCCCCGATGGAGGGTAGCCCTCGCCGGTGGACTCGTACCCCGAGTCCGTGGGGTAATCCTCACCTGCAAAACACTCATAGTAGAAACCATGAGCATGATGGCTCAGCAAGTCTTAACCGACACTCCTAACCATGAAACTCTACATGCAGGTTATAGCCCACATAGGATAGTAAATTGCAGCAATGGACACGCCTACATGTTCATCCTCAGTTCATCTTTTAGTCACAAATTAACAGTTCATGAATCTGAAATTTAGTACGCAATATTTGGTGGCACACATGTAGCAATAATAGTTATTCATAATAGCAATACTGAATCACATCATTTCATATGTTAATCTACGTCATGATGCAGTAAACTCACGGTACTCATAACCGCGAGGGACGATGAATCGACTCGATATACACCTGCAGGGATACCCGAAGAGCACGTCACGTACGCCCACACGCGGAGCTGCACACAGCATGCTCACCCCATGTCGTACGGGACAACCTTTCATCCAACAGCCCAAACGTCAAACCGGTCGCACCGAAACGAGCAGGAGGTTCCCTGCACGGAGCATCTCTCTATGCCTGTTAGCAGATTTCCACCTGGCTGCCCTCAACCTACACCTATAAATCGTGTGCTATGCCTGACGCCCGGAGGTTTAGGTTATACCGGTTTATCGGGGCCCATATATCCGATATGCCTTCGGTACGTTCAAAACTTGTTCAGCGGGGCCGCACACGGATCGGTCCTCAATTGACATGGACAGGGCCACACACACAAGACTTTCTCTTGCTGCGTCCTAGCCCCTGCCTAGTCTCATTTTCTTTCTAAAGTGATCTCACAGCACTCAAACCAATCCCGTGTGTCCCGAGGCCTATAGTAGATTCCAACTACTCGAGTTTACCGAAGTTCTATGAACATTAAGCACAGCCAGACTACTTGAGGACTTAGACACTACCCTCACTCTTGTAGGAATAATCTGGTTATGCACTTGGGGTTTCATCCATCTTACACCTAATGCACAAACGTACCTCAAGCTATGTGTATATAAAGCAAAACTTCGTAAACTTGTTAAATGCAAACCGGGGCTTGCCTTGTTGCTGCTGTCAGTAGTATATAATTCAGTTAGAGTCTTCTCTCCCTCGAGGCTTGATCAACTGATTTACTTCCATGAATTCACTCCGTCGACACTGTCGTCGACCGCCTTCGTTGTAAGCACTATCGACATGTATATGTATAGTTTTCATAATGCAATTCATATAATTAAAGATTAAATTATTAAGAACAGAGGCTGGTGTGGGAGTTCTAAAAAGGATGTGTTTGCCTCTGTTGTGCAAAGAAACTTAAAGGTTAACTTCATCTGCCCTAGGAACTTAAGTCCTAATGGTCAATGTTACATAATAGATATATGAGGTGGCTGAAAAGCTTTGAATGAAACTGAAGATGAGGAACTCCACTGATTTCAAAACTTTTACAGCAAGTCATATACTACTCAGTGACTTAGCTTGCCAAATTGTAGCTAAGGTGAATGGAAATGGTGGCCCTCATAATTCCCTCAAGATTTTCTATGTAATTCTTATATACATAAGAATGGAAACCTAATACAGAGAGTTCTAAGGCTCAACTTGAGCTGAAACTTTACATGTGGGTTCCTGGTCACAAGAAAGTACTTTGGTACAAAATCAGACCTTTTACTTTAGTATTTCCTCCAGAATAATTCTATAAGCAGTTATGCTACAAGGAATTAATTCTTGAGTAATGTGCATTTTCATGCCCAATCAAATGAACTACCCTTTCAAGTATGTCTCATAGAGAATGTCTGAATTTTACTATTATTTTTGGAGCTAAGGATTGTCCAGAACTGATTTTTACAAAGGAAAACCATTTTCTGAAAAAGTTTCTGGACAATTTTGAGCACAGCAGATTGTACTCAGGAAATTCCTACTCAGGATAACTCCAAATGATCTGAAATTTTGTTTGAAGTTCAATAACATACTAAAGAATATTCTGGCAAAATTTGGGGATTTTTTAATGAACCAAACTCCCTCAATAATTCTTTTTCATAAAATATTCAAAGAATTTTCCAGAATTTATTATTAATATTCATACAAATTGGGGTTCATATTTGGATAGATCTTTGCAAAATGAATCCAACCCAATTTGAATCACTCAATTTGGAGTTTCCTACACAAAGTTATGAATTTCCCAAGTTGTAGCAAACTCTGGAATTGTTTTACTACGGAAAATTGACTTGGGCCCACGTTTTAAACCTCAGCCAATGAAATCCGAGAACACACGGGGCTACACGGTTCCAGCGCGCAGCCACAGTGGATCCTGAGCCAAGCAGATCAAAATTTTTAAACCGCGGTCGCTGACAGCGGGCTGCCAGATGAGTGCTTTAGACCCGATCTTCCGAAAGGTAGGTCGATTGAGGTGGAGAACTCGACGTTGATGATCCGCGGCACTCGAGCAGTTCGAACACCCCTGCAATCACTACACCACTGCTCCATTGGTTATCAACCATGCAGCACACGCTTGACCTCGCCAAGAAGGCTAATCCCTGCAGGTCCAACCGAGAACACGAGCAAGAACGTAGAAGATGTGATCTGAAAATTACAAAGTTGGGGTTTCACACAAACCGTAGAACGGCGGCTGTTTATCTAAGCAAAAACCGCCAAATATGGCCGGCGGCTGCAGTATTTAAAGGCTAGGGTTCGACCATAAGACCTTTAGACGCATCCCTAATGGACTCATACGGGATACAAGGCCCAAAAGCCCAATACGGTAGTGCAACACCGGACAGAACTCCAAATTCAACTTGTTTCAACAACTCCCAACGACTCCCGGTGAATTTTATTCAGGGACCAGAACCATTGGAAATTTTATCTTCTCATCTTTCCATGCATATGTAGAACGTCAAAAACGGAGTCCTATGCATCCTAGGCGTTTGTTTTAGGATGTACTGCTCGTGGACTTCGAGTTGAACTCGAGTCCGAGTTGGTGACTGTTTCCATCAACTTGTGGACGTCCCATATGATTCTCCATGTCCCCAAATCCTCCTCCCTTTACTTGTTGACCATGTCCATGGTTCCTAATAACAATTAAATCATTCAATAGCAATCCATTCTCAAAATCACATGGGTAGGAAGTTAGGAACGAGTTCACCTGCTGATTTAGTAACTGTGCTCGTCCTCTTGTGATTGGTCCTTGTATATCAATGTGAGTATCCACTGTTGTGATGTCCTCATCATCATCCTCCCTCTCTTGAATCGGAGTCGTCCTCGACTCAAGATCATCTTCTTCCCCCAAGTATGGTCATAAATCTGAAATGTTAAATGTGGGACTAACACCAAAATCGGGAGGCAACTCAAGCTTATATGCATTGTCATTGATCTTTTCAACAATCTTAAAAGGATCAGCAGCTCGTGGCATAAGTTTAGATTTTCTCAAGTGAGGGAATCGTTCTTTTCTCAAATGTAGCCATACCAAGTCCCCTGGTTCAAGTTTTACTTCTTTTCTACCTTTACTACCAGAAATTCTATACTTCTCATTCATCCTTTCAATATTTTTCTTTGTAGTTTCATGCATCTTAAGAATGAATTCAGATCATTGTGTAGCATCCAAATTTATAGTTTCAGAAGGGGGCAAAGGTAATAAATCAATAGGAGCACGGGGATTGAAACCATACACTACCTGGAATGGGCTTACCTTTGTAGTAGAGTGAACTGATCTGTTGTAAGCAAATTCTATATGTGGTAAACAATCCTCCTAACCCTTTAAATTTGTTTTTAAAACAGCTCGCAACATAGTGGATAGAGTACGATTTACTACCTCAGTTTGTCCATCGGTTTGTGGGTGACATGTGATTGAAAACAGCAGCTTGGTTCCCAATTTATACCACAAAGTTCTCCAAAAATGACTTAAAATTTTTGCATCATGATCAGAAACAATGGTATTTGGTACACCATGTAAACGAATAATTTCCGTTATAAACAAATCAGCAATGTGTAAGGCATTATCATTCTTATGACAAGGTATAAAATGTGCCATTTTGGAGAAACGATCAACAAACACAAAAATACTATCCCTCCCCCTCTTAGTTCTAGGCAATCCCAAAACAAAATCCATGGAAATATCCTGCCAAGGTAAACTAGGAACAGGAAGAGGCATCTAAAGACCATGTGGGTTAAGTCGAGACTTAGCTTTATTGCAAGTAGTGCATCGTGACACGTAGCGCTCGACATCACGTCTCATATTTGGCCAAAAGAAGTGTGTGTCCAGCATGTCCTCCATTTTCTTCACTCCAAAATGTCCCATCAAACCTCCTCCATGTGCTTCCTGCAAAAGTAATAGGCGAACGGAACTAGCAGGAACACATAGCTTGTTAGCACGATAGAGGAGGCCCTCCCGTAGTACATATTTATTCCATGTTCTTCCTTCTCTACAATTTTCAAAGACATCTTTGAAGTTCAAATCAGTAGGATATAATCCTTTTATTGTTTCTAAACCAAATATTTTATGATCAAGTTGGGACAGCAAGGTGTAACGTCTAGATAATGCATCTGCAATAACATTCTCCTTCCCTTTCTTATGCTTAATTATGTATGGAAATGATTCTATGAACTCAATCCATTTAGCATGTCGTTTATTCATATTGTTTTGGCACTTAAGATACTTCAAAGATTTATGATCGGAATGTATGACGAACTCCTTAGACCAAAGGTAATGTTGCCAAGTTTGTAGAACTCGCACTAAGGCATACAATTCCTTATCATAAGTAGAATAATTCAGAGAAGGACCATGCAATTTTTCACTAAAGAATGCAACGGGTTTACCTCCTTGTATGAGAACACCTCCAATACCAATGCCGCTTGCATCACATTCTAGCTCAAATGTCTTGTCAAAATCAGGAAGTTGTAGCAATGGTGCTTGTGTAAGCTTTGATTTGAGAACATCAAAAGCTTGTTGCTGCTGTTCGCCCCATCGAAACTGCACTCCATTCTTCGTCAGTTCATGGAGAGGTGCTACAATGGTGCTGAAATCCCGCACAAAGCGTCGATAAAAACCTGCAAGACCAAGAAAACTACGCACCTGCGTGACGGTCGATGGAGTTGGCTAGCTAGTGATTGCCACAATTTTTGCCTCATCCATCTCAATTCCCTGCGATGAAACGACATATCCAAGAAACGAAACTCGATTGGTGCAAAAGATGCACTTTTCGAGGTTACCAAACAAACGTGCATCTCTCAAGACACTGAAAACAGCACATAAATGATTAAGATGTTCATCATATTACTTGCTGTAAATGAGGATATCATCGAAGTAAACCACCACAAATTTTCCAATAAAAGCACGTAAAACCTCGTTCATTAATCGCATAAAAGTGCTAGGTGCATTAGTTAAACCAAAAGGCATTACTAACCACTCATAAAGTCCAAACTTGGTTTTAAATGCAATTTTCCATTCATCTTCTAGTGCCATTCTAATTTGGTGGTAACCACTACGCAAGTCAATTTTTGTGAAAATAATAGCACCACTCAATTCATCAGGCATGTCATCTAATCGAGGAATAGGATAACGATATCGAATGGTGATGTTATTAATCGCTCTACAATCAACACACATGTGCCAGCTACCATCTTTCTTAGGAACCAAAAGAACAGGAACAGAACAAGGACTAAGGCTTTCACGGATATACCCACGGTTCAAAAGATCTTGAACTTGTCGCTGAATTTCCCTTGTCTCTTCCGGATTCGCCCTGTACGCCGCACGATTTGGCAAACTTTCCCCTGGAATCAAGTCGATCTTATGTTCAATGCCCCTCATAGGTTGTAATCCAGGGGGTATCTTGGGGGAAACACATCCGCAAAATCCTGCAAAAGGTTAGCAACAGCATGGGGCAATGCAATGGACACTTCATGAATTGAGAACATGGCTTCTTTGCATACTAAAGCGTAGTACATCCCTTTGGTATTAAATAAATCAGCAAGGTCAGATTTAGTTGTGAGCAATGAAGGTGATTTTAACTTAATTACTTGATGTTTTTCAGAGTCTAGTGATTTTGTTGCCTTATCATCACGTGTTTTACTTTTCTCAAAATGTACAATTTCAGCAGGAGTCATAGGAAGCAAAGTGATTTTCTTTCCTTTATGCATCAGAGTATATTTATTAGTTCTACCATGATGAATAGCATCCGTATCAAATTCCCAAGGACGTCCCAACAAAAGAGAACAAGCATCCATAGGTACGATATCAAAATCAGCAAAATCATGGTAAGAACCAATCGAAAAATGTACCCTCGCTGTTTGTGTTACCCTAACCTTACCGCTGTTGTTGAACCACTGAATGTGGTATGGATGAGGGTGTGCTATTGTTGTCAACCCAAGTTTCTTGACCACATCCGTGTTCACCAAGTTGTTGCAGCTGCCTCCGTCAATTATAGTGTGCACGCGGCAGTCCTTGATGATGAGAAACATGTGAAAAAGATTGTGCCGTTGTAGCTTGTCATCCGCCTCAACTTTGGAGCTCAAAGCACGCTGCACAATTATGCTTCTATAATTTTCCGTTGCTGCAGTACCAAGTACCTCTTCATCTGTGCTATAGTGGTCATTTTTTGGTCCTGCAACGTTAGTAGCAAGAGAATATTCATCTTCAACATCCGAAGTACTATCATACCTGCCATCATCTCGTGCTATGTATGCTCGTTTGCTAGGGCAATCTTTCATCACATGACCAACTCCCTGGCAGCGGTGACACTTAATGTTAAACATCCACGAACCAAGCTTGCCTAGATCTCCCTGATTCCATGCTCATCAACATCATCAAGTTCTCATCATCATTATCCATATGAGAGCGGTAGCTAAACAAGTTTTATTTTAGCTTCCCGTATCCTGTAAGTTAAGCGAAGCAAAAAGGAAAATGACCATACCTGACTCATCAACTTTCCCGGCGACAAGGATGGTTAACAAAACTAGTGAACTCCTATAAAAAGGGTGTCCCATCAAGTTGACTCAAGCATATGAGTTTTCGCAAGCAAAACAGTTTCGAAAACATGGGATCAACATGATCAAGTGGCACTTGCCTTGCTCCCGTGGTTCGTGTTGCTCAAGAGTCTCGAAGTCTTGTTGTTGTAGCTCCTCGTAGACAGCCTCTTGAGCTTGTCCTTCTACTCACGACCACGCACATACAAAATTTACAGCAATCAATTATCATGCACAAACTTTACTCCAGATGCAATGTGGTGAATGAATGCAATTCCTATGGCGCAGTTTTATAAAACAAGTTTGTACGTGTTCTTGCAAGTTTTAATGGGCTTCCATGGGGTTTATGGTGATCAAGGTTGCTGGGATCAAGTGTGGACGTGGTGATGATCTTGACACAAGATGTAGATCAATTCCACCGTCAAAATTTGACCAAAACATGGTCTGTCCACGAGCAGAAGTTCCTGCTCGAAGGGGCGAAGAAAACGGGTGGGTAGAAACAGCGGCGACGTTGTGAGAGGGGTAACAAAGACCTACTTCACTTCTCCCTTACAGCAGGGCCTCCCTCCTAGCAATGGCAGCAGCAGAGGATTTTCCGTGGAGAATTTTGGGGCTGCGGGTAGGGCAGAATTCTCCGGCGACGGCGAGGCGTGACGGGGCTCGACGACGGCCAAATTCTGGCTGGGTGGGGACTCGCTGACTTGGCAGGGTCGGCTTGGCAGCAAAGGGGGGGCGGCGGCCAAAAGAGATAGGGTGCGGCTAGGGGGGTGGGATCATATTTATAAGGGGGAAAAAGAGTCCTAGGGGTGGGAACAAAGAGTCCTAGAAGTAGGGGACTCAACCAAAGAGTCCTAGGGGTGGGGGACAAAGAGTCCTAGAGCTAGAGGACTTAACCAAAGAGTCCTAGAATTGGGGAAATTAAGCAAAGAGTACTAGAGGTGGGGGACTTAACCAAAGGGTCCTAGAGGTGGGGGACTTAACCCAAGAGTCCTAGAGTTGGGGGACTAGAGTTCCCCCCTAAAGGGGTTGCGGCCAAGGGGATGTGGGCCCAATTAGGGTCCCCCCCCCTAATTAGGTGCGGCCAATTTGCGGGAAATTCCCCCCAAATGTGGGGGGGGAATTCCCCCTACGGGAATTTCAGGGAATTTGGAGAAAATCAGGAAAATTGGGAAAATTTTGGAAAGATTGGGGAAGGGGGAAATTTGGGGGAAAATTGGGGCGACTTAATTTGGCTATTTTATTTTCATTACTTTCCATTTCTATTTCCTTTTATCATTTTAGTAGCTTCTATGTTCCTTTCTTCATTTCTTCTTCTTTTTAAATGTTTCTCTACATGAAAAATGTATGCAATGCATGGTAGTGAAATTGAGGTGTTACAAATCTACCCCCTTAAAATGAATCTCGCCCTCGAGATTCGATAGAATGGAGAAAAGATGAGGGAATTCCGCCTTGAGATCTTCCTCATGTTCCCATGTAGTTTCGGCTTCCGTGTGATGACTCCATTGTACTTTGCACCAACGGATCACTTTGTTTCTCGTGACCCTTTCCTTTACGTCCAAAATTCTGATGGGGTGTTCCGCGTAGGTCAAATCCTCTTGAAGCTCTAGCTCATCCATTGGTACTTGTTCTTCCGGTACTCGTAGGCATTTCTTGAGCTAAGATACATGAAATACATCGTGCACATTGGAGAGGTGCGTTGGCAGCTCTAGTTGATAGGCTACCTCTCCTCGCTTGCCCAAAATCTTGAATGGCCCGATGTAGCGAGGTGCTAACTTGCCTTTGACGTTGAACCGTAGTTGGCCTCGGATAGGCGAAACCTTAAGATACACGATCTCCCACTTCAAAGGTCAATCTTCTTCGCCTATTGTCCGCATAACCCTTTTGTCGTGACTGAGCGGCCTTCAAGTTTTCACGTATCGTTTGGACTTTCTTTTCGGCGTCTTGCAGCACTTTGGTTCCAAATACTTGGCTTTATCCTGTCTCATTCCAGACCAGCGGTGTTCTACACCGTCTACCATACAATGCTTCGAAAGGTGACATCTTCAAGCTGGCTTGGTAATTGTTGTTGTACGAGAATTCAGCATATGGCAAGCTCTTATCCCAACTACGCCCATGTTTCAAGGCGCAAGCTCTCAAAATGTCTTCCAAAATCTGATTTGTCCTCTCGGTTTGCCCGTCGGTTTGCGGGTGATATGCGGAGCTGAAATTCAATCGTGTAACCATGGCTTCATGCAGCTTCTTCTAGAACCTAGAGGTAAATTGAGAACCTCAATCTGAAACTATCCGCTTCAAAACTCCATGGCACCACACGATTTGCTCCATATACAGCTCGGCTAGTTGTACGACGGTGTACTTGATTCTAACAGGAAGGAAGTGGGCTGTTTTCGTCAATCAGTCCACGATAACCCAAATAGAGTCGTAGCCGGACTGAGTACGCAGCAATCCTACTATCAAATCCATGCTGATATCTTCCCACTTCCACTCGGGTACTTTTAATGGCTGCAACAATCCAGCGGGTCTTTGATGCTCGGCCTTCACTCGTTGGCACGTGTCACATAGGGCAACATATTCAGCAATGTCCCTTTTCATACCATCCCACCAATAGCATGTTTTCAGGTCTTTGTACATCTTTGTACAGCCGGGGTGTATGGAATAAGGTGAGTCATGTGCCTCCTTTAGTATCGTGTGCGAATGTGCTTCACATTGAGCAAACAAATCCTTTTCCCTAACTAAAGTGTGCCATTCTCGTCTTCCTTGAAATCCATTTTTATGCCTTGTTGGATTCTTTCCTTCATTTCCTTGGTTTCCTCATCCTTGCTTGGCCATCTCGTATCTCTTGTTCCAGCGTTGAGTTCAGTTCTATCACCTCCATCTCATTAGAACCCGAGATGTAACCGTTCAAACTCCTTACGCAGCTCGGGTGGCAGCTCCTGAACCGTGAGCTGGTGACATGCTCCTTTTCGGCTCAACGCATCAGCTACTACATTGGCCTTTCTGGGGTGATAGTTGATTCCAACATCATAATCCTTGATGAGTTCCAACCATCGACGTTGCCTCAAATTCAGATCCGTTTGCGTGAATATATACTTGAGGCTTTTGTGATCCATATAAATCTCACATCGGTGACCAAGGATGTAATGCCTCCAAATCTTCAAGGCATGTACCACGGCTGCAAGTTCCAAGTCGTGTATGGGGTAATTTAGCTCATGTTTCTTTAGTTGCCTTGATGCATAGGCATCCACTTGTCCTCCTTGCATGAGCACACATCCAAGCCCTTGTCTTGATGCGTCACAATATATATCAAAACTCTTGCTCATGTCCGGCAATACCATAACCGGCGCTGTTGTTAATCTCTTCTTTAGCTCTTCAAAGCGGTATTGACATGATTGTGTCCACCGAAATGCTTTCCCTTTCATCAGCAATTCAGTCATACGCTTCGCTATTTTGGAGAAATCCTTGATGAACCGGCGGTAGTATCCAGCCATCCCAAGGAAACTTCGAATATCCCTCACATTCTGCGGTTTGTTCCACTTCAAGACACCCCTTACTTTCCCAGGATCAACCGGTACTCCTCCATCGGATATGATGTGGCCTAGGAACGATATCTCCTTTAGCCAAAATTGACACTTGCTGAACTTGGCATATAACTTATGCTCTCGCAGTTTCTGCAACGTCAACCTCAAGTGTTCTTCATGTTCTTCCTTGCTTTTTGAATACACCATGATATCGTCGATGAAAACCACGATGAACTTGTCCAAGTACTCCATGAATACCTTATTCATGAGGTACATAAAGTATGCGGGTGCATTCGTTAACCCAGAAGACATAACGGTATATTCATACGAACCATGCCATGTTCGAAATGTAGTCTTGGGTATATTGGAGGGCTTAATCTTCAGCTGGAAGTATCCCGACCGAAGATCAATCTTGGAGAAAATTTGGGCACCTTTCATTTGATCGAACAAGTCCTCTATGAGGGGCAGCTGCTATTTATTCTTGATCGTCACTTCATTGAGAGACCTATAGTCCACACACATCCTTTGGGTCCCATCTTTCTTGTCTACGAAGAGCACGGGGGCTCCCCATGGTGACGAGCTTATGGGTATGAAACCCTTATCTAGCTGCTCCTGAATTTGTTTCTTGAGCACCACTAATTTATTAGCAGGCATCCTATACAGCCTCTTCGCTATAGGTGCAGTTCCGGGTACTAAATCAATGGCAAATTCAATGTCCCGGTCAGGTGGCATACCTGGAAATTCTTCCACAAACGCATCTGAATATTCTTGAACCACTGGAATGCTTTCCATTGTCGCTTCTTCGATGTGGTTCAGCACTGCCTTCTCAGTTGCAGGTTGAGCTGCCTCGAACTCAATACGAGTATCATGCTCACTCGTCAACTGAACGATCCTCTGAGCACATTGAATCACTCCGTTGTGCTTGCTTAACCATCCCATTCCAAGTATTATGTCAATCCCATGGGAATTCAAGACAATAAGGTTGGCAAGAAAGTCTACCCCGCTTATTTTAAGGCTTACTTTCGGACATAATATATTAATAGGAGCTAGAATTTAAATTTGAAAGAAGCGATT
Source organism: Neostapfia colusana (assembly GCA_030760725.1). Lineage (NCBI taxonomy): Eukaryota > Viridiplantae > Streptophyta > Magnoliopsida > Poales > Poaceae > Neostapfia > Neostapfia colusana. Next base: position 32,625,226 of record JASWHV010000003.1, read on the forward strand.
TCCCAACTATATGCATCAAGGTGTATGAACGAAGTAACTTCTTTCATTAATTTCAACCTATATGAGGATGTGAACAAGTACGCATCTCACACCTCTCTACTATGTGTGGATATGGACATTCGCCGAAGCGTCCCACAACGCACACCAAGCACCAAACACAAGCAATCATCACAAAAGTTCAGCACACCACTCTTATTCACGCTACTACGATCTAAGCGTTCCTATTACAACTTATTCAATGGGAAACCTAAACTTAATCGTGTGAACTGGTGCTGTTCTCGCCGTGTGATGGGGGTGGTCCATACATTGGTGCATGCCATGGTGAGTCGGCAGTCCATGTAGGGATAGATGACGCTGGTGATCCATTTGCTCCCGCGTTGGCACGAGTCTCCTCCTGTTTTTCCAACAAGTACAGCTTCTTGCGGAGGTAACGGATCTCTTCTTGTGCGTTTGCATAGCGGTTTCCTAACTCCACGAGCAACCTCTGAGACTTGTGAGTATCTTGTGGGTTGGAAATAGCTCCTCTATGGGGTCCAATGATCTTCCTTGTACCACTCTTCCGATACGGGCGCAGCCCAAAAGTAGTGTTCTCAAGCTGTTCACGGAAGGCGTAGCACAGTACTGTGAGTGCATCCCATGCGGCATCATCAATAGTTTCTGCCCTTGTAGATCTCCATGTGGGTGTGAAGTGCCGTGTGACAACCCTACCATTAGATAGGATGGTTACCTCAGCCTTCCACTCTTCATGTCCGAGACGAGGGACATTCTTGAGGAGATACTCCGGGTATAGGCTGCAGCAATCCAGAAACTCTTTAAGCTCCTTGGATATGTGTCCTCCTTTCATTCCGTCGGACCGGAATTCTTGAACTGAACGGTTGGCCCGTTCACCACCTTCATTCTCGGCCTCAGCAAGGGGTGGCTCCTCTTCGGATTCATCTCCTCCCAACATAGCTTCATGAGGCTCCACGGGGTGTAAGCCCGCGTGAAACTCCTCCTGAGGTGCATACCAATGCTGCTGTACCTGCGGATCGTCTTCCATGTCTTCTTTGATTGGTTCTACCTCTTCCGGATCCTCTTCCTCATGCATAGAGCTACTGACCTTATCTTCCTCATGGGGTTCCATCTTCACCTCCTCCCAATATGTCCATCGAACACCTCAATGGGGTTAAGTGCACTCCCAAGTGGTGGTGGGCGAGTCCTTATGCGTGCTGTGCTCCTAGTCACTGGCATCTATAATTAATATATGAGAAACTTTAGAGAAGAAGGAAATAACTCCAAAACTTCATAAGCTATGAAGCAAGAAAACAAAAGTGTTGCTGTCCAAAAGAAGAGAAAAAGAGGGGCTGAAAATAGCACTTTGTGGTGACTGAATTGACAAGTAAAGTGCAGCAGCAAGCAATTTGAAAAATAACAGTTTAGAAAGATGTTCCTATGTATTTTAGTGTGTCCATTCTACCTAGGCGTGTGTCCTATGGTCAACATGCATCTGGTACCAATTTGCGACACCCGGTTCCGAAAATGAACCAAGTGAATGAATATGTGTGCCCAGGATGTTCATCACACATACACATGTATTCCACAAACTGAATTCAGAATATAACCACGTACGAATAGTGTTTAAGTACTTTATTACAATGACTCAATGTCTCACTCATGAGTATCCAACTTATTTAGCAGCGGAAGACTCTAAATGACAGTGGAAAAGACTAAGAAAGCAGGCTCCAACTTCAACTCCGCAGGAATGTTGACGGTAGTGCGCGCGCCTAGTACTCCACTTGTTCCTGGAAATATTCTTCTCCTGTAGCTGATGTATATGTGGGAATGCAAGGGTGAGTAATGTCGTACTCAGCAAGTGCGGGAAAAGTATGACATGTAGCTTACAACAAGATAGGTAAATAAAAGGCTCATTGCAGCAAGCAAAATTTATTTCACAAACATGGTAAAAAACAGCAACTATCTCTAGGTTAGTTTAATCCCATCATAACCAAGTAATTTCATCAACATTCCTTCAACATAATTCACCATATATCATGTCTCAACCAGCCATTAATCTTTCTCAAGTTCATATCATACTCATAATCATTCATAACCATCTCATTTTCATATAACCAAAACCAAATTCATTGCCATGACTCAAAACAGTCCCAAAACCAATCCCAATGACCATACCATAACCATACCCGAATAACATTTCAAGTTTTTCCTCTAATCATGGAAGTTGGCTAGGTGCTTGTAACTGGAAGCACGGCTATCATGATAGTTTTACACTCTGCAAAGGTGGCACCACTTTTACCCACAAGTTTGTGATTTCATCACCCGTCGGCAACTAAAGAGAACCTCCATTATATCAGTACACAACCGTCAGTGTATGGCCAAGAGATCACAAAATATCCTTTACAAAGGGGCTACTAGGATGTACGGACCCGCTGAGGTTTCACCGGTAGGCTCGAATCTCCATTCTCCCATCCACGGCCCCTCTTGTGCCATGCAGTTCCCCGGGCAGTCCCTCTCGACTCCCACTCCCCGCACCATCCAATGGTCCATAACAAGCTAGCAACACACCTAATTAGTCAGCTAAGTCGCACCCATATTTGGCCTTGTGGTGGCACTGTTTTCCTAGAATGTGCTCGTATGAACCAGTCCTTAGATCTACGGCAAGCAAACCACCATCTCATTCAGCAACATCCACAAACCAAGCTTGCCTAGATCTCCCTGATTCCATGCTCATCAACATCATCAAGTTCTCATCATCATTATTCATATGAGTGCAGTAGCTAAACAAGTTTTATTTCAGCTTCTCGTATCCTGTAAGTTAAGCGAAGCAAAAAAGAAAAACGACCATACCCGACTCATCAACTTTCTCGGCGACAAGGATGGTTAACAAAACTAGTAAACTCCTATAAAAAGAGTGTCCCATCAATTTGACTCAAGCAAACGAGTTTTCGCAAGCAAAACAGTTTCGAAAACATGGGATCAATGTGGTCAAGAGGCACTTTCCTTGCTCCCGTGGTTCGTGTTGCTCAAGCGTCTCGACGTCTTGGTGCTGTAACTCCTCGTACACGGTCTCTTGAGCTTTTCTTTCTACTCATGACCACGCACATAAAAAATTTACAGCAATCAATTATCATGCACAAACTTTACTCAAGATGCAATGTGGTGAATGAATGCAATTCCTATGGTGCAGTTTTATAAAACAGGTTTGTACGTGTTCTTGCATGTTTTAATGGGCTTCCATGGGGTTTTATGGTGATCAAGGTTGCTGGGATCAAGTCTGGATGTGGTGATGATCTTGACACAATATGTAGATCAATTCCACCATCAAAATTTGACCAAAACATGGTCTGTCCACACGCAGAAGTTTCTGCTCGAAGTGGGTGAAGAAAACAGGTGCGTAGAAACAGCGGCAACGTTGTGAGAGGGGTAAAGAGGACCTACCACACTTATCCCTTGTGGCAGGGCCTCCCTCCTAGCAATGGCAGCAGCGGAGGATTTTTCGTGGAGAATTATGGGGCTGCGGGTAGGGCAGAACGACGGGGGCTTCTTCTCCGGCGACGGCGAGGCGTGACGGGGCTTGACAGCGGCCAAATTCCGGCAAGGGGGGACTCGCCAACTTGGCAGGGGCAGCTTGGCAGCAAAGGGGGGGGCAGCGGCCAAGAAAGATAGGGTGCGGCTAGGGGGATGGGGTTATATTTATAAGGGGGGGGGGGGGGAAGAGTCCTAGGGGTGGGGAACAAAGAGTCCTAGAAGTAGTGGACTCAACCAAAGACCCCGAGGGGTGGGGGACAAAGAGTCCTAGAGGTAGGGGACTCAACAAAAGCGTCCTAGAGGTGGGGGACAAGGAGTCCTAGAGGTGGAGGATTTAACCAAAGAGTCCTAGAGGTGGGGGACTTAACCAAAGAGTCCTAGAGGTTGGGGACTTACCCAAGAGTCCTAGAGGTGGGGGACTAGGGTCCCCCCTAAAGGGGCTGCGGCCAAGGGGAGGTGGGTCCAATTAGGGTTTCTCCCCCCTAATTTGGTGCGGCAAATTTGGGGGAAAATCCCCCCCCCCCCAAATGTGGGGGAAATTCTCCCGTGGGGAATTTGGGGAAAATCAGGAAAATTGGGAAAATTTTGGAAAGATTGGGGAAGGGGGAAATTTGGGGAAAAATTGGGGTGACTTAATTTGGCTATTTTATTTTCATTACTTTCCATTTCTATTTCCTTTTATCATTTTAGTAGCTTCTATATTCCTTTCTTCATTTCTGCTTCTTTTTAAATGTTTCTCTTCATGAAAAATGTATGCAATGCATGGTAGTGAAATTGTGGGTGTTACAGGCCCCTGGCCCCCTAGTCTAGGACTGCACTCTGGGAGCTCGGACCCAGATGCACGCCTGTTGCTGGGTCTAGACGGCTGGGACCCGACTGGTTCTTCTTGGGGAGGTCCGGGACTCGGGTCCCAGGCCCCCAGGTCCGGAACTGCATTCCGGGAGTTCGGACCCAGATATGCATCGATCATCAGGTCCACCTGTGATAATGCACTTTCACAGGCGATCAGTTGTAAAAAACAGCTAGTGATAATGCTTTTTCACAGGCGATCGACTGTGAAGAACCGCCTGTGATAATACATTTTCACGGGTGGTTTTTACTGTAGGATTTCTAATCCTCTAATTGTCAACACCATTGGGTAGGCCATCTAATTAAGTTATAATCAATATGGATCGGTGACAGATTAAGAGGTTAGAGGAGAGATCGGAGCGCACCTTTTGCTTGGATGACGTTGATGATGATGTGAGCACCGAGCACTGTAGCAGAATGAAGATACTGCAGGAAGCAATAAGTGTTGGGGCCTTCCCCTCACTGTTGCGCCTGAGCGATTGGAATAGAATAAGTCTGGTCACTTGCCACATTGGTGGCTGCCTCCTTTTTATACCGCACACTGTGAGAGGGGGCCTAACAGCCAAACGGGCTGAATTACCCCAGATCAGGGTACTTAATGGGCCGAACATGGTCACCTTGATCAAGTCCGTTTGGAGGTCAACCTAACAATCTCTTGATCCCTGTATATCAAGAACTAACTTAATTGTCTTAAATTTGAACTATGATTTACACTTTCTTACACTGAACATAGTGTCTATTTCTTCACACTTGAAATATAGAGCACGCCACATCAAGATAGTGAGTTACACAGTATCTGACTCGACGATCAAAATATACCTTACATTCAGAAATAAACCTTAATCCTAGTTTGACCCTAAATATCTAGAGATCATAGGATTTACCTTAAACCCTTGCTAGCTATGTGTTATCTATGACACATTGGGAGGTAAACTTTTGTTAAGTGGATCCACAAGCATTTGCTTGATACTTTTGTGCTCAATACTAATAATATAATCCTAGATTTTCTCTTTCACAATGTAAAACTTGATGTCAATATGTTTGGCAGCACATTTGACTCGTTGCTTTAGAAGTAAAACAACTTAAGTGGTTTTAACGTTGTCGACCACTCTTAAACCGGGTATTATATTTCTTGTGCCGGCTCGGCAGCCTCATACGTAATGCAAGTTTGGTATGCATCGTTCATGATGCTGTGACCGCTCGTTTGAAGCTTTTCCACAATAAAGCTATAACTGTGAGTGTTAATAACTGATGTAAATTCTTACTCAGGGGCATCAATTCTTACTCAACTTATCATGAGGCCTTAGTCACTTGCAAAACTGGAAGACATTCTTACCTCCATTCCAGTGATTGTTGCGGACCGGAATCCGCTCATCCGTGATCGCCAGAGGGTGGTGCCGCGCGATGCGACACCCGACAGCACACATCATAAGGATACATTGTATTACATAGGAAAAACCAACTAAAACTGTACAAACTGGTACAATACTCAGCTACAAACTAGTGTCTTTATTACACAGCGGATGTCTATTTTGTACAACTCACGCCTGCCTATCTAGCAAAAGTCGGTTGCCCCGCCCTAGGGCAACCCACACTAGCTGCACTCAGCTCAGCGCGGCGTGTACGGCTCCCACTCAGCTGTGGTCCCCGATGGAGGATAACCCTCGCCGGTGGACTCGTAACCCGAGTCCGTGGGTTGCTCCTCACCTGAAAAACACTTAAGAAGCAACCGTGAGCAAGATAGCTCAACAAGACTTAACCGACTCACCTAGGCATGAAACTCTACATGTAGGGTACAATGAAAATGGGATGGTAAAATTTCAGCAAACGGACATGCCTATAGTTGATCCTTAGTTCATCTTTTAGCCACAAGTTAACAGTTTATGAATCTGAAATTTAGTTAGCAATATTTGGTGGCACACATGTATCAATACAGTTATATCATATAGCAAAATTTAATCATAACATTCCATAAATTATCTACGTTATGACGCAGTGAACAAGCGGTACTCGTCACCGCGAGGGACGGTGAATCGACTCGATATACACCTGCAGGGATACCCAAAGAGCACGTCACATACGCCCACCCGTGGAGCTGCACAACACGCTCACTCGATGTCGTACTGGACAACCTTTCACCCAACAGCCCAAACACACTACAGGATTCCCGTCAGCATACGACGGCTAAAACCGTCATATATAAAGCAGAAGCCGTCGTATATAAACTATATACGATGGCAGTTGTTTATATACGACGGTTTGTGGCCGTCGTATATATTTTGTCGTATATATAGTTATATACGACGGCACCATCGTATATAATAGTATATATACGACGGCCACTTATATACAACGGCCCGTTTCGTATACTTGGCCCAGTGGGCCGGGGCCTATATATACGATGGCTGGGTCCAGGCTGTTGTATATAAGCTCTTATATACGACAGCGCATCGGCCCTGGCTGTCGTATATAAGAGCTTATATACGACAGCCGCTGGGCCCTGGCTGTCGTATATAAGAGCTTATATACGACAGCCTGGCCCAGCCGTCGTATATAATTTAGGCTTATTTACGACGGCCCTGTATAGCGACCGTTGTATATAAACTATACAGGTCGTCGTATATAAGCTTTTCTATTTTTTTAAAAAAAACAGAAAATGGCTAACCTGGCTCGATGGCCAGCTACACATCCAAATCAATAGACAACAACAAAACAGTTTGGTATATAAAATCACAACAAAGTGCAATAGTACACATCGAAAATCACGAAGTTTGACATCCACACAATCAAAAACAAAATCACAAATCTATTGATTACTAGCCCCTCCACTACCTCCGGGAGCGAAGCAGTCATCCTGCCACGGTGAACCTGGCGCCCTTAGCTGTGGCGATGGAGTCTGAGCCTCCGTCCCTGATCCCTGCGAAACACAGTGACATATGTACAAGTTTACAATTCTTTTTCTAGGTTCATTAGGATTCTTAGCGGTTGGGGCTTCCACTTAATGTAACTTTCTTTTTATACCTGAACTCTAGGAAACTGCTCCTGTGGTGGCGACGGCTCCAACACGAATGGAGGTGGCTGCCACAACGGTATCTGGATTTGCTGCCCTTGCTGTCGAGCTAGCGCCTGTCATTTCAAACATTACAATTTACAAAACCAATTGAAATGCAATATAATTAAAGTATAATTGTATGTTTCTTACTTCCATTGCCGCTTGCATCTGTGCCATATAGGATGCATGGCATGCCATGGCAGCCCTGTTGTTCTCTCGCTCTCTTGCCAAGGCCTCCTCCTGCCGAGCCAAGCTCTCCCGAAGCGCCATGACTTCGAGATCTCTCTCGGTGACACGGCGGCTGGAGGAGCCTGCACCAGCAGCCGAAGACTGCGAGGAGCTGCCTCTCGCAGGTCGTGCCTCCCTAGAGTTGACGACTCCAGAGAATATGGCAAGCCTAAAAAAAACGAATCAATTCAAGGTAAAATTAAATAATCTTGAATTGAAAACAATGAAAGTAAATGAATTCACCTTCCGTGTGCTTTTCCACCTCCGCTTTCATACGTGGCCTGAGGGTCAATGTTGGGGGAGTTTTCCCAATCGAACCCTTTGCCGTGTATCCTCACAGCCTCTTGCCCATACTTAGTCTGAAACACAGTGAAATTGTGTAAGTTCAACAACATATATAGTGTCAAATAATTTTAGAGGTCATGAAACTTA